>VZTH01002977.1:13946-187750 GCA_013397815.1 Aleadryas rufinucha
AAAAAAAAAAAGAAAAAGAAAAAGAAAAGCCCAAATCATGTTCCCACAGGCACTTGCAAACTAAGGTACTTTTCTACCCAGCTCACAACATGTGATAAAACAAGCCAGCCTGAAGCTTACCAGGGATTTTGCTGTTTTCTCAGTCCTGTCTTTGGCAAGGTTGTAGCCACAGCTTGGACAGATGCGTGGCTTGTGCCTGTTTGTATACACGTAACTGCAGGAGGGGTTCTTGCATTTCCCTCTGCCACGTGATGTTGCTAATCCCAAATCCTAAATGACATAAAAGAGATGTTTGCTGACCTTGACTTTTAATAGTTGGACTCCATGATCTTAAAGGTCTTTTCCAGCTTGAATGACTCTATTATTCTAAGCCAACAAGAGTCTAAAAAAGATTATTATATGTTTTTTCCCCACTTTATAACTTCTTGTTTAAACATCATTAGCAAGCCCTGTCACTTTGCACGAAATCCTTTAACTGGCACTTAAACATTCTGGGGCCAGTCCTGCAGACCACAAGGACATTAAATTCATCCAGAAATCCCTGATCCTCCCTGCTGAACTCAAGGAGAGGACGGTGACTATGCTAGGACACGAGTTAAAATCCACCTTCTTAACAAGGTCCCAAACATAACTGCAAAAGAGAGCACGGTCACCCTGAATTAGGTCTAGGGATGACACAAAGTTCAGATTATTTCACGTTAAAAATGAGTATTTGTGCAAGCCAGTAAAACAGAAGTCCCAGAACATTCTCATCCCAGAGAGAACACTCCCCATGGCAGAAGTCACACTATTTGAAAAACTCTCACCAAAGTAACGGTGCAACTGTACTTGTAGGAAGGGAATATGTCTGGTTTGACCTCCACAACTTTAACCTGAGATGCCGTGCTTGTCACAGCACTGTGGAGCTAGAGATTGAAAGCACAAAAACAACACCCATCAGACACCTACTACTAAATACATACATGCTAAAGTAATCAATATCTATTAGCATTCCTGCCCCCAAGAAATTAATGTTCACATAATATCCATTATACTATAAGACACTATTTTACATGCTAAGGCATTACAATTCACACAGATTCATTCCAGCATCTTGGCATACTCAGCCATATTTTACAGGTGAAAAGCTCAGTATTCAATATTGAATGTCAGATTATCAAAGCATCAGCAGATCCTTAAAACATCTTCTGGAAGTAGCTGGGAGGCTCCCAAAGCAACCAACACCAGGACTGTCCAACAGCATCTCTCAGCTCAGTTCCCACACTCAGCCACCAAGCATTCATTCTGCTACCCAGCCATATCATAAAAACTGCCACTCACAGATCTCATCATCATAAGGCTGCTACATTTTTGTGTTCTATTTCTCACTCAGGTCATATCACTAACCTGGGAGAAAAAAAAACCACCCAAAACCACAAACAAAACCCTCCCCCTAAAAAATCCAGGAAAATAATTTGCATTTGAAGAACAACCTTTAGCTCCTCAGCAGTTGGTGGCTGCAGAACTGACTGGCCCAACTGTTTCAGTGTACTGGGCTTCAAGCCTGAGGTTCTCACAGGGGAATGCTTGTCTAGAAGGAGGAAAGAGATGCATCAGGTTAAATGCGAGAAAACAGGTTCTGTTTCTTTCTGATATCTTTGGTAAATGCCACTATAGACAGTCATGTGAGATCTTTCCTCTGAGCTTGAAATGACCCAAGCAGGTGTTTCATGGTCCATTTACTGCACTCAGGCAGAGACAAAGTAGTTTTATTCTAGCACTAGTAACCACATCCCTTGAAACCTATCTTATTATTGACAGACACCACTTCAGCATGGTGAGGAAAGACAACAGCTCCCAAAGCACACCAGACAATGCTGCTTTTACCAGTACTTGCAAAGGCCTGCCTGCTGCTTGGCTGCTCCGTGCTGGCTTCTCTCCCCACACTGGCTGGAGCAGGCAGAATGGCTCGCATGGGTCTGGCTGCAGCCAGCAAGGAGGGCTTGGGTCTTGGTTTACTCTTTACTTCTTGTCCCTTGTGTGTAGCAGCTGTTGCATCAGTTCTGAAAAACAAGAGCTACAAGTGGAAAAATATTCCATCGATTTCCCCTCAGCTCGTTTTCCTCTTTTCCCTGAATTGTGCTTTGTTAGCACACTAATCACAGCTATTGCAATAGAAAGAGAGACAGCGCTAAGGCTGCATCTGCCCTGTGACTACAACCTGTCACTTAAAAAAAAATTAGTTCTGATGGGCAAAGACTCAAAGGAACAACCCTGACCTGGCACAAAACAGACAGCAAATACAATAAGTGCTACAGGAAACACTGCCAACAGCCTTCGACTTCTTGGACTGGTCCCATGAGCACACAATAGACATCACATGCTCCCATAAGACATGGAAAATTGACTCACCCCACCACTGGCTTTTTCACAGAGGCATTTGGACTCAACACCTCAGAAGACGTCGACATCCCCAGCCCTACACTTCCTTTCTCTGCCTGCTCCGAAGAAGTGTCTGCTTGCCGCTGGCTCTCTTGGCCCAGCACCACTCCAACAGCGCTCCTCCTGTCTTCAGCAAGCACATTATTTGGAAGAAAGTGGCTCTCAGAGATGATCACTTCCTCCCACTCCATCTCAGGCATCTGCCCTCCAACAGGCACAGCATTCAGCAGCTGGCTGACAGCTTCGGAGCTCTCCAAGGAGGACTTGGAGGAACTCTCGCTAACGGCCGTGGGTTCTGTGAGGACTGACTGCTGACCTCTTTTAGCTGCTGGAGTTTTAAGAGAGGTGCCTGAATTTGGCTCAGATTTGCTTTTTGGTTGCTTTTCCTGGAAACAAGGAGAGAGTGACATTTCAGAGCTTTCGGCTTTCACAGATAAGCAAGTCCCCTGCACATATGCCATGTTTCCCGTGGCCTATTTAATGCTGGATCAAAACAGCAAAACCCTAAGTGTTTAAGCAGTGAGTTGTATGGGAGTAGACAGACAGCATCTCCTACAACAGCAAAGGCCCTGCTAACATTGTATCTGGCCTCTTCGCCCTCCGTGTATTATTTTTAGACACTGTTTACTTGGAAGAATCAATCTTTCTTAAACTCCCTTAAATATCACCATTAGCACCAACATCACAAAGTCACCCACCACCCTCTGTAGCAAGGGCCCACCTCCTACGCTCCTCTTTCATGGCTTCAGCTCTCTGATGCTGTCTGTTCTTCCACATTATTGAGGAATCAAAGGGAGTTAAGACAAAGAATTTGCATCTTTTGGATACATGCTTTCAGAAAAGCAAGCATGTGAGCAAGCCAGAAAACAGGATTGCTTAGGAAGTTTTTTTGACTTTAAGAAAAATGTTACTTCCAAGACTAAGGCTACAGAAATCATTGTACTGGAGTGAACAAAGGTACAACAAACACTGAATTGGAATATGCAAAAATATATCAGAAGTGGAATCCAGAGTCTTTGCCATGATAAACACATTAATTCTAAGCTCACCACAGAGTGCATATTCAGAAGAATAATCTAAGTTTTTTTAAAAAAGGTATCTTTTAACCTTTCTAAGAAACATGAAGGCATATATGTATTTAGTTTCAGTTCTACTGATACTATTGCCAGTTAGAAAGAAACTCCTGGTGCATGTTTTTCCCAAGGTATGACACCACACAAACAAATGGAACTGTATCTGCAAACCTGCTCCCAGAAGAGCAGACTAAGTCTGAAAGACAAAAAGGAAAACTCCCTGTAAAACCTTTCAGTTCTAACCAGTGTAGGATTGAACAGGAGCAGACATGCCACGTTCAGGCAGGATCCAGAAATACTTTTTGCATTCAGCCATCTCTCTACCTCAGCAAGTTTACCAAACAAAAGCAAAGATGTCACCATCACTATTTGTACCCTACCACACAGGAAGCTCAGCCTTCAGCTCAGACACCACAGTTTAAGCTGCCCAAAAGAGTTCTCACCCCTCAATGTTTAATGGATCCAGACACAAAACAAAGGAAGTTCAGAACAAATCCACACAAAGCCACTGAATGTCAATGCCAATTTTCACACTGAGAACATCCTTTAAATTGTGCCTGTGGAGTACTGCTTCAGACAAACACACAGCTGTTCAGAGCTGACTAATTACCGGGATCGTGCCAAGGTTTAAGGATCAAGTGGGTTTTGCTGTACACACCTAGCAGAGATGCCAATAACTTAAGCAGAGTAGGCATCATGTGCAGAAAGACTCTTCCACTCAGACAAGCTTCACAACTCTACCAACACCTGGAAATTTCCTTCCAGCCAGAGATCAGAACATTATGAATGATCAGACACATGGCCACGAGACAACAATATCCAACAGCACTTCAGCTTCCACTAGATCGACTTTACTAACAAGCTCCAAAAGGATCATACACCTACTACAATTGAGAGTTGTTCCTCCTTTCTGTTAAAATAACAGTGTTGAAAGACCACAGAAAAATGAATTTGTAGAAGAACTTCAAATGTAGATATAAGTTACCACAAAACAACTTCCTGAGCTTAGCTGGGGCTGTAGCAGAAGAACAGGGAATGTCTTCCAGTCACAGGAGCTGTGCAGGCAGAGGGCCAGAAGACCATGTATCCTCCCAATGAGAGAGTTACCAAATGCAGCCCCATCTGTTCTAACAGATACAAGCAGCATCTTTACCCAAGGTGTGGTGGTTTCAGGTCTCACCTTGGCTAAGTGCCCCCTGCAATGGTGACTTGCTCCAGCACATGCACTGGAGCACAAGTGCAGGGATCAGTTCTGGTGTATCTGACCTCCTGTGCTAAATGTATAGGTCTAGAAGTATCAGAGCATTCACAAAACCAGCACTTTTTGTCTCAAAGTCAGGAAAGGAAAAATTTACCTTTGGGATCCATTTCCCTCCCAGGAAGTTCCCGCATGTTGGGCATTTTGGTGGTTTATGCCTGGTGACATAAGTGAAGGAACAGCCAGGATTGGTGCAATTTCCATGTCCCCTGCGAGTATAGGTGGTTGTCTGAAACAAGAATTGTCAAGAATTTGTTTACAGACCTGAAAACCACAAAGCTGTGCTGATCATTCCCTTTTTCCTCATAAGCACTTTACAAATGTTATTTGGCAAATCACCAGCCTTCCACTATTATTCATTTTACTGAACAACCACCACACAGCTGGGTCAGGGTGAGTCAGCACCATAACTACTTTAAATGCTCAGTCTACACAACAGCCTCTGGTATTACCAGAATTTAGATCAACCTGCAGAGCAGAGATGAGCAATGCACATAACCTCCTGGAAAAGCTAATCTTGCATTTACAGTGATATAATAGTTCTTTTTGAACATGAAAACGTCATAGTAAGATGGTATAAAAATGATTCAAACAGCAATCAACAGCGAGACAAGATGTGATTAACACTTGTAAAAACAGAGCAACAAGCCTTGAACACAAGCACTCATGATGCAGAGAAAGTTTCGTCAGTAATTTGTTGCTGTATGGGACGGTCACGTATTCCCTGGCCCTCCACTGTAACTTGCTATGAACTACTGAAACACGAGCAGCATCACCAGGCACTATTTATACAAACAACTGAAGTAGAACCTGTCATCTTTGCCAGGACAACTGCATCAACACATTTTTTGTCAGCACAGCACTTCCCAATATCCTGTTCTCAACACTCCCGAGGGAGCTGTTGTACCGTAACTCCCTAACTAGGTACAGATTTTTTTCTAGAAGTGCAAGTGCTGCTGTCAAAAAAATGAGCCAGTTTAAGCCAGATACTTCTCAGGAACAAAAACCTGAGGTATTGCCATTCTCCCCAAGACAACCGGAAGAGCATCATGCTATGCACCACTATAAATATCTGCAGTGTTCCACCAGCTGGAAGCGTAGAGAACCTGGAAAACAGGATTTGATGCTAGCTTATATAACAGGAGCTGCAGTACTGACTGTAAATGAAGTCCCAAAATGACTATAAAAACACAGGTGGCTGGAGTGGTTAGATTAGAGAAATAACACTATTTTTCCTCGTGCAACACGCCACACAATCTTTTATACGGCTTCTCAAAACCTTAGGTCATTGCTCCCCTCCTGTCACGTGTCCAAAGCAAGAGCTTGGGAGTTCATGTTTTCCTGTCATAAGAGCAGATTCTTGCCCTTAATGGGATGGACACTGGCTTTTTATGAAGACAAATATGCATCCAAGTAGTGGATGTAGATGGCTACACAGAAACTGCTGTTGGCCAGATGTGCTGGGATAGCTTTATCTACTCCATCTGTTTACAAGAATTCCCTGAGGAAGCAGGCAGCAGAAACGGGTCCCTGTAAGACACTGCAGGAAGTCAGAGACCCCCTCAGCCTACACAAGACACAACACCAGGGACAACAAATACATCAACAGATATGACGACTCCAAATTGGATTATCTTCAAGAACTGAACCATGAGCGAATCCCTCCCACTGTAGACAAATCTATGACAATATATCCAAACCTTAACATACCATACAAGACTCTGAATTTCTTACCAATTTAATTGATGCTGGGTTCTCCACAACAGAATGAGCTGGCAAAGGTAACATGATAAACTGTGTTGCAGGTGTGGAGGAGCTACTCTCTTCAGTATCCTAAAATGAAGTCAAAGGGAAAACACATGCAGAAAACAAAAGACATGGTGACCCACATCCCTCCCTCTCATGAACATTAATGTGTCTTAAGGACTGATGACACCAGAATACAGGACAGAGCAACAACCATTTCAAAAGCAATGGCCTTACCAGATGTATTCTGGAAATTACCAAACTCCTCACACCTTGAAATTGAAAACAGAGAATCCGACTCTTCACAGACTAAAGTTTTCTATGACTGATCCCTAACACCTCAGCTTAAAAGGACTCCCTCCTACCTCACTGCAGCCAGGAAAACAGCTATCAGGAGCACAGCAGTAGCATTTTTTCTCAGCAAAATCTTGCAGTACAACTACAGAATCCAATTACTGGCACTGCAATACCCCAAATATTGTTGTAACAGTTAAACAAACTCCATAAACAAAGTTATGTTAAGACACAACTGATATCAGCATATGGCTGAGTCAATCTGCAAGCAGAGACAACTTAGTCACGGAGTTACTTTTATATCTTTGATTACAAAAGTTTCTGTTTCTCTCAGCACATCAGCAGGTTGGGCAATACAGATCTCCTGCACCCACTGAGGATCTCAAGTAAAACGCAAGAAACAGCACTCAGATGTTTCAGGCGAGACTCTGGCAGGAGTCTCAGTGTCACTAGAAAAACTCACCCTCCCAGTGACCACGGTCACCACGGACACCCCATCGGGCACCTGGGGACGGGCCACAGCGATGCTCCCGTTGGAGATGTCTGTGGAGCTGCTAACCAGAGTCTCCTCAATAACCACCCGGGCCGTCTGGTACGGCTGTCCTTCTATTTCCAAAGAAGCCTCATCCAAGAGGATATCTCCAGCCACTTTCTCTGCCACAGGCCCAACATAATGAGAGAGAACCTCCGAGGCAACTGCTTCTTCCGCAGCCTCGGGCTGGGCAAAGGCTGCTGTGTCCTCTGCCAGCCCCTCGATGGCAATGCACTGCTCCGAGACACCGGCCTGGCCCGACTCCACGGAAAGGATGCTCTGCACAGTGTCACGGGACACGCTGGTGACACTCCTGGGAGCCGCCAAGCCCTCGGGTGCTGCCGAGCTCTGGGTCACACACAGCTCCAGCGACTGCCTGCTCCTGTCTTCCTGGAGAGTGGTTTTGGGAATAATTATATAATCGGAGCGAGGAAGAATCTTACGAAAGCCTGGAATGTCAGGGACTACTGCAGTCCGAGTGGATGCCTTGGAGTTCTGTGGGCAAAACCAGAGGATGGAATAAATGAGAAAATGAAGAGATTCAGTTCTCAATCCCGCTATTTTAATCCTTAAGGTTCAAACGGTTTCCTGAAGTGCTTTGCTGGGAATTTCTCCACATGACAGAGCCTGCAGAATCCCTCTCAGTCCTGGTTTCATCACCCACTTTACCATCACTCACTCTGATGACAGGACAGAAAAATAACTGCTGTGAGCGGGTACCAGACAAACCCATCTTGGATTACAAAACATTTTCCCTCAAGTGAACAGAAGGCAAAGGCAAGAGGCAGTGGCCTCACACAGCTTCTTTACAGGCTGCCCTGAGCAGGGATACAAACTGGAATCTGCAGTTAAAGGACTCCCACACAGTTCTGTGTAAGCAGGTAAGTGCCTCTCTCTTCAGCAGCCAAAGAACTTGCAGAAAGACAACTTACCGGGTCCAGGCCCTCTTTCTCTAGCTTGGCTTTCTCCAAGTAGTAGCTCTTTTCAGCCACACTGAGCAACCTCCAGCTCTCACTGATCTTTTTGTTGATTTCAGATTGAGGGAGGTGTGGAAGCTCTTGTTGTACTTTCAAGTAAATATCGTAATAGTAGAGAAGGTAAGCAGATCTGAAACACAACCAGAAATTGAAACACTAAGGTCATTCTACATAAAATGCCTTGGGGAAAAATAATCCACAAGGTCTAGGTTTGTCTCAAGGTCATGTCACAAGCAACTTACATTTAATTTTATTTGTAAGTGCATTTTTTAACTAAATGAAAACTCTCTCTCTGAGGAGAACCTCTGAAAAAAAAGACAGAACCTCTGAGAAAGAGCCTAAGGCAATTATTCTGGAGCAAACAAACTCTAAATTGAGCAACAGTGGCACCTGTAAAGAATGTCTGAGCAGGCCCAAAGTGTCAAACTGATGTTTCACACATGATGTTTTATACTATGAAGTGTTCCAAGTGCACTGCAAAGCTCACTCATGTCAGAAACAAGGAAAACTGCTCCCACACCCTACAAAGGAGCTAAATGAAGGCAGAAAGAACTTACCGAGGCTTCTTGGCTTTTTCTCCGTGATCACCAGTACTTTTATGTTTCTTCTTCTTCTTGGATGGCACCGGTGACGTGTAAGTGTAAGTGCTCTCTATCTCCTCCATCACCACAGTTACCTCAGTGCCATCGTAGGGAGCCTCCATGGCTGAAACACATATCCTGTGTTAGCCTCTGGCCAAGTTATACAATGTTTCTCCCAACAAATAGCAGTTTTAATCACTTCAGTAAACTGACAGCACTGCTGGCATCTACGTTTGACTCTAATTAAACCACGATAACTATGTGTTCTCTGTTTATCTGCTTTCAGAAGGAAACTTGTACTTTTATAACCTCAATAGCATCAGTTCAGTGCAGGCACACTGCATCTGCATTTCCAGAGCTGCAGTTCTACAGGGAACTCTCAGTTGAGTCTGGTCACCCAGAAGGAGCCGTACACCCAGCCAGCAGCTGTCTGGCTACGAGGTGTCGTATCACGGCCACGCTACAAGAGCGAGGCCAGAGGCTGAACAAGCAGGAAGCCCCACAACCCTCTTACCCACCCGCAGCTCTCCGGGGCTCCTCGCTGGACAGCGATGACGGCTCCAGCCCCCGGAGCGCTGGGAGGACACAGGAGATGAAGGCAGCACCCCCTATGCCGGGCAGAGCCCTGGCACGGCCCGCACCTCGGCCCCGCGCAGCCGGTAATCCCGGGCGAGCCTCAGGCCGTTACCGAGCCCCGTCTCCTCCCCACCGCCCGAGGCCAAACGGAGCGGAGCGGCTCCCTCCGGTCCTGCTAAAAATTTCCGCAGCACCCTCCCAGGTGTCCCCACTCACCGGGCAGCCCCGCGGCCGCGCGGGCGGACAGGCGGCGAGNCCGCCATTTCTCTTGAGGGCGGTGCGTGAGGGCGGCGTGGGCGGGCGGGGCAGGGCAGAGCATAGCACGGCACGGCACGGCACGGCACAGCTGGAGCAGCGCGGTGCAGTTAGTGCTTAATGAGCGCTTGATTAGCGAAGGGCTCGGGCCGCGGCAGTGGGAATGCGTTGTGCAGGAACAGCATCGAGCTCTTGGCTTCATCAGTGCTTGCGTCGTTTTCCTGCATTTCTCCCTCCTGCGCGCCTTGGAGCAGTGCTCCAGGCCTGGCCCTTCCTCTGGTGGAGCACGGCGCCGCCGGGGCAAAGCGCTTCTCCAGGCTCCGGTGATGTCGTCCCAGCAATCACAGAATCATTTAGGTTGGAGTCTAACCTGTAACCCAACACCACCATGGCAAACAGACCACGAGTGCCACATCCAGTGTTAAACGCGTCTAGGGACGGTGACTCCCAATTCCTTGAGCAGCCCATTCCAATGTCTAATCACGTTTTTTGTGAAACAAATTTGTGCAGCCTGGATTACTGGGGGAGTGTGAGTCAGAATATAATACTCCTACCGGTAAAGAAGCCACATACTAATGAATACAGGCTAGTACAAGATCTCAGAGCTATTAATAAAAGAGTTTTCCAGGGAAATCAAAAGCAGCAGAACCAGGAAGAATACAGCTGAAACCTGATTGGTAAGGCAGAAACAATATCCTTAAAAATTAGAAAAAAGCTAGAAAAGGATTAGAAGAATTAATTGCTACATTTGTGAAGAAATTCCTCTTGCTCAGCCCAAACCTCCCCTGGGACAGCTTAAGACTATGTCCTCAGGTTGCTGGTTATGTCACTGTAATACATATACATGTAATTTAAAAAATCAATTAGGAAAGTTACATTATTTCCAACAGTTACCTGGGAACAGAGGCTGACCCCCACCTGGCTACAGCCTTCTGTCAGGGACTTGTAGAGAGTGATAAGGTCACCTTGGAGCCTCCTTTTCTCTGGCCTAAGCATCCCCAGCTCCCTCAGCTGCTCCTCATAGGACTTGTGCTCCAGACCCTTCCTGAGCTCTGTTCCCTTCTGCAGGCACACTCCACCCCCTCCATGTCCTCCCTGCACTGAGGGGCCCGGAGTCAGTCCACTGCAGTCAGCACTGGAGTCAGTCCAGCTTCCCAGTCCTGGCGATGAAGCAGGTGGAGTGACAAGCAGAAATCCAGCTGGAAATCCAGGGAAACCCTCTGGGGGGTGTAAGGGCCAGCGCTGTGTCACCACTGTCATGGGAGTTGCCAGACATCTCCCTGCTGGGAAACAGGGAATCACCCCAGGTACTGCAGCCACTCCCAAGTACTCCCAGGACCTTTGGATCCCAGCATTTCTCTATCAGCATTTCTCTCTGAATTTTGAAGGCTAAAAGTTTCCGTACACAACAAAGTAATTGTTTTCTCAGTTTTCATGAACGTTAAAACTTAGTGCTTTGCTCCCCAGGAAACAAATAGCCCCATTAGGCTCTGTACCCATAACCCTCTTCCTTGGAAGCTTTTGGGAAGCACGATATTGCACAGCTATTGCTCTAACATGTTGTTCAAATTACACATTTTGGCTTTTTCCTGTATTCATGTCTATTTCTGCAATTTACATCATGACTTCTAACTTTAGATGAATGTAAACCACATCTATCTTGTGCCTCCTCTGATTGTGGAGGAGCAGAAAAAGGACACCTCTCACCGAGCCAGTCATTAATAAAGCCCACAAAACAGTGATACGACAGCCAGTATTCAATCTGCAAATGGTTATTTATTCTCCTGAAGTCCTGCAGCTGTTTCTGTGCTCTTGTTAGTGTTTATTTGTGATAATTGGAGGCAAACTGTCTGTTCTGCATCAAACACTCCATCCAGCCCCTCTACTTTTCCAAAGCTCCATACTTTTATTCAGATCAATACAGGATGACCAGAATTTTCTTGGAATTATTACCTAGACAAATATTTCGAACAAAAATAGCTGGTTGATTTTACAGGACTAATGAACAACTGAAAATAATAATTTAAGAGAAAAACACTTGAAGGAAAGCAGCCGTGCTGCTTTCTCTCTGCTCATGGAGGAGTTCTGATGAAGCACATGCTGTCCATGGCATTAGAAACTTAAATTCTTTCCTAGACTGGGCAATTTTGATTCTTCCATGGATGTTTACATGGCCTTATCTCAGAAAAAAAATATATATTAACAGCATGTAAATTATTTTAACTATGCTGTAATAGCACTTTGAGGAGCAGAGGAAGCTGCTGTGTCGGAGTGTCTCCTGTAAGCCCGAGGAGGGTTACAAAGGAGTCCCCGCTGTGTCAGGAGGGGAAAGGTGCTCTCTCCCCAGGACACTTTATGCAGCATTACCTCGGGAAATGAAAGGTATTGATGGAGATTACACAGGGATCTCCCTCTTCATTTTCCTGAAAAAGTACAAGGGCTACTTTGAAGGAGTTCAAAAGACAGGCAGGCACACAGAACTGCAGCAGGTACCAGCCTTTACTTCTGAAGAGTTGACTTCAGAGCCTGCTTAAATAGACGAGAAATTGTAACAGATTATTCAGATATTCAGTAACAGTTCATCCCGCTCCAGCTCCCCCATCTGCAAGCTTTCCAAGGCTCCATCCCTGCTCCAATTCAATCACCACAATGTCGTTGTGTGAGTGCTGTGGGGCAGAGCCCTTGTCCCAGAGGGCAATTTGACATCATCTCTGTGTCAGCCCTCTAACAGCACCAGTTTCCAGGAGGCTTTCATAACCCCATCCCCTGAAACAAAAGCCATATGAGATTGAGACAGCGTGGCAGCAAGGAGAAAAACACTGCCAAGGGTTTTGGGGGATCGTGTTCCCCGTGGAGGTGGAGAGCTTAAACCCCCATGGGACCTGCTGTGGTAAAGGAGGTGTGGTAGGGGATTTAAGAGTAGCCAGGTGGAGCTGCTGCCAGCTGTAGTCACCAGGGACAGTTGCCATTAGTCCTTCTAAGCTGCTTTAAACCTCCCTGAGATTTGCTCTGACACTGCACTGGTGACTGTGGGGTCTTTCTTTCCCTTGAGAGTAAAACCACACTGAACCTGTCCCTCTTGCTCTGCACACATCCACTACAGCTCCCATGTCACCGTGCCATCCGTGGGCTTTGTGCTGACAGTAACTCCACAGTGTGAGAGCAGCAGCCAAAGGACTGGAGACACAGAAGGAGCATCTGTCTGGCTGTTGAAGGGTAAAGGAGCCCCTTTCCCTCAGAAGTGTTGCAATAAAGATGTTACTATTTTTAAAATGGCACCAGTGGAAAAGCAACAAAGGGATTTGTTATATTTCTGATGAATTCTGGTCTGTTTGGGAGCTCTTTGCAAGCACAAACATCAAGGATCTCAGAAACGTTAACATTTTCAGTGTTTCTGGTTATATACACAGGTTTTGAGGAATGGGAGTAACAAAACAAAACTTGGGCTTTAAGAAGTGGCTGTTACTGAATTCACAGCACAAAATCAATAAGAAAAGGGGCCAAAAGTGTTACATTTGATTTAGGCAGCAAAAGATCTCTTCTTGTTTTATCCAAAACAAAGCATACATTAAACCAATAGAGTTATTGCACCAATCTCTCATTTAATCTTCTAGGATCATAAAAATTTCAATTTCTCAGTGAGGCTGTTCTAGCCACACACAGCACTTGGGATTTCTGTGTTTATAAAACAAAACCCACCTCTCTTCTTTGAAATTGCCTTGGCTCCTGAGTTGCCATCCAACCAATCTTTTCCTCAGCAGGCAAACAAGCACATATTTTACAGTCAGTGAAATATGTTTCTCTCAAAAAGGTTACAGAAAACATTTTCTAGATATTTATTCTTTTTTTTTTCCTAAGTAATAAAAGAGAAACCATGATTCATATGTCTTCTCTATTTTAGTTGTTTCAAAAAAATTGTTAACGAGGCTTCATATTTTAAACGGAAATTTGATCTTTACAGTTTTTACTAAATGAGGCATAAAAGTATTATATGTTAGGTGTTGAAAATAATGAAAGCTATCAGAAGAAGCACAGTTTAAAAGCCTGTCTGTAGAGACTTTATGAAGAAGAGAAACCTAGTGATACATTTGTGTAAAATAATGAACAGTGCAGAGCAGGCCAGGCAAACGTTCCTGTTTCTCCTTTATTGCTGATAAAGGAAAGGGCAGAGCTTTTGAAACTGGAAATTCTAATTTTGTTCAGGTTTGGAAAGTGAAATGGAAACATAACCATTCAAAGCTCAGAGGAAGAAATACCTCCAGCTTTACTGCCAGTTGATCACAGAGCAGCACAGGATATCTGCTAGTATCCAAAACCCACTAAAACTTCCCATGGATAATGCACCATCTAAAAAACTGTGTCAGGATAAAAAAAAAATAGGAGCTAAACAACTTCCTGTCTAAAGAATAAACTCATCACTGTCTAAAAGACTAGGAAAAGTTCCCCAAGGCCCTGTATCACCCTAAGAGTGTATTAAAGAGGATTGAATACAGTGCTGGTGGCTCTTAAAGGCAAAGTCTTGATGAAGTCTGACTCTTCATAGGATCCAGAATGTATTTTCTTAAAGTAAACATTTTGGTCCTACTCATTTCTTTTCTCAGGACCATCAAGAGTAAAGTGCTGTTATCCCTGCTGGAGCTCTCCCCAGTGAGCCAGAGAAATGGTCCTGCCTCAAGAAAGAGATTCTGAATTTTCTTCCACTGTTGGTAAGTTGTCTTCTCTATTTACTTGCACAAACCCCCGTGGAGCCCTGAGCATGGTCTGTGGCACACTTAGGACATCTTCCTGAAATGAATCGGGATAACTCCCTCCTTCCTTTTATGAGCATGTTGATGCTTTTGATCCATGTTGGGTGTTTTTGCTGTTCCCAACGCAGTGTGTTTGCTCAGATCCCTTCACCACTTGTGAAGTACAGAAATGTGTTTCACTGAATGGTAAATTCATTCATTATTAAGGAGCTGCCCCTTATGAAGGCATCACCAGGTGGAGTTAAAGTGTCCTTTGTGCTGAGCCTGTTCACGATGATGAGCCTGGCTTGATGTATGTGGTTTGTGAAGGAAAAGCTACCCAGAGCTCTGGCACTTGAGGGTGCAGCTCTGATCTGAGACTTTGCCAGCAGCAGCAGTGAAGCCTCCTCAACAACAGTAATTATGTATGTGATGGGAGGCAGGTAAATGCCTCTTCTCACTCCCCACCTGAATGATGAAAAATCTGAGGTATAAAGAGATAAAAAAGAATACCTGAAGATGGGTATCTCCCAAACCTGGTAGAGTCACTCACTGTTCAGTGTCCCTGAAAATTCAGAACAGTCTGGCATGACTTTTGGAGTGCCCTAAAATACTCTCAACCCAAGACCCGTGAACTGGATTGAGATAAATGTCTATTCCTGTCCCTGTGAAACTGCATCTTCCAGCACAGCTGCCCCACAGTTGTCACCAAAACAGCAGGACTGCAGGGTGACCCCACACCATAACTTAATTTTTTCTCAGGAATGTAGAGTCAGCAAGGAAAGGGAATCTTCAAGACAAGGTCTTGGCCCATATTCTCTGGCTGACACTATCTGAGGTCTCTGCTGTGTGGACAGGAGGCCCACACATCACACACACAGTTGTACATTACCTGGCACAGGTAGGGATTTCATCACTGTGTAGCTGCAGCAGCAAGGACCTCTGGGAGAACAGGATAAGGTTCCTCAGAAAGACTGAGCCTCACCATCTCCCAGCAGTGCTGGTCCTCACCCCTGCCTGATTAAAGCTCCTCAAAAGGCTGACAGAAGTTATGGACACGCTTTTCACTGCAGCAGCAAAGGGCAGCACAGTGCCCAGGGTGAAAGCAAGAGCCAACAGCTTCTCTCCTGGTTGTCTCAATAATGGTAGAGCTTGACTGGGTAGGAGACACCAGAGTCTTCTCAAAGCTGATCTCAGAGCAAAACGAACAGGATTCCAGGACCTGGGATCCATGATAAATTCCACTAATTTCTGGTCCCAAAGCAGTGAGACTGTTTTTTCAATCTTGCCTCCCACAAGCTAATTAAATACATTTTTTTTTAAGAGGTAGCCACCAGAACAAGTCACTCCTTGCACTCACATCTTCCCCTGGAGATACAACGAGCAACAGGAGAGATGTGAATCACTTAGTGCTACACCAGAAAGAGCTCACATACCGCTGCAGCTTGTCTGGGATATACAGAACACATCTGAATCCCTCCAGAGTCTTGCTCATTCTCCTGCTCTGCAGTGTCTGCGGAAACAAGGAGGCTCAGGTGTGCTATCCAATGTCATATCTGAGGTATGTCTGGGATGCTGACAGTGTTGCAGCAGTGCTGTACCATCAGAGCACAGCTAGGGGTGAAATGGGCCAGCTTCCCTTTCAGTGGGAGCTGCTGGCTTACACCACACTGCTGCTCTGGGACAAGTACCGGAATGCCACCCCAGCAAGGAGGCACTTCACTTGAAAACAGTAACCAGCTCCCACTGTCAAGTATAAAAGGTGCAGTCCTGGTCTCAGATGTTAATCTGGTTTCAAACAGAGCAACTGAGTGGAGAATCAAGTACCCTGACACAGTGACATTCAGCACAACTGCATCTCCCAGTGTTTTGAGCAGGATAATGCCATTACTGAGCACAATGCTGCTAATCTTGGCTCCACTCTTTCCGCTGAAGGGGAGAACATCAAAGCTTTAACATCGGCACCTCCTACCTGGCATCTGTCTACTGTCTCTCTCCACTCCCCTCCCTGTTCCCTAGTCCATTTTGAGCTGAAATCCTTGCCTTATCACATTCAGCAGTTGTCTGATGATTGCAGGAATTAAAAGAACTTGGAGCTGTATCTTGGCTTGCATGACTGCATTTCTAAATGTCTGCAAGTCTCTGGCAAGCCAAACTTGGTGCCAGGGTCTCTTTTCATATAATACCTTGGAGTGACTTGGCATATTCATCACTCTGGAGTGTCCCTGAACAGACCCACAGTAGCACAGTTTACACGGAGTGACACAGTCAAGCTGCCTCCAGCCTTCAGAGATCCAGTCTTAGAGAGGTTTTGTGGACTGTGAAGTAGAATGACAACCAGGAATGAAGTCCCATACCCGTGCGTCCTTCCAACAAGTGCTGACTTGTTTATACAGTCCCCTCTGATAATATACTGTTGGAAAGTCCCAGCCAAAATAATTTCCTTGTCACACTGTAGGGCTGCACCTGTTTGTTAATGCCCAAAGGCATCTATCTCATATTTGTTAGCACATTGACCTGTGAATAGAAGGAATGAGCTCTGTATAGCATTGTGGTAACCATGAAACTCAAAAAGTCTTAGATGTTATAAAAGGGCTACAGAGATCCAAGAGACAGTTTATTAACCCAGCTAATTGAGCTACCCCAATGCCTACAGTACAATAGAGAGAAGGATTTTGAAATCAAATAGACTGAGTGCACGCCCTTGTAACCCTGGACTGAAAACATCAAATCTGCACTGCCTTACAGTCACTGCAACAACAATGTTATATTAAATTCTGTTTAGGAACCTCATTTTTAACTTGCTTTCATAGATCACCAGTAATCTGAATGCAGAACTGAAGAATTTTTGCCACAGGACTGGTTTTTGAGTGGGCCCAGGGAAAGGTGTGCAAGAAAGGTGCATGCAAGAAAGAAGATTATTAATTTATTGCTCCTAAGATGGTGCAGGGTACCAGAAATATCAGAATACGTGGGAGTGTGACCAGACCTGATGAGAACACTGTAACAAAGGGGAAATATGTGCTGAGAAACAGAAAGCAGCAGCTCATTCATCCGTGGAATGGCCCCATAAGGATCCAAGGGGAATCTATGACTTGAAACAGAACTTGAAGAGACAAAACAGTAGTGAGTGCACTGGAAGGAACAAGGAGTTTCTGCCCCAGCTCTTCCATTTGACAGGACACCCGTGTAGCTGCTGCCATGACTGTTAGGGCTTGTTAATGAGAAGTCTCAAAAAGAGCAAAAAAAGCTGCTGAAAAATTCCAGGCACTGTCACCACTGAAAACCCTCCCACACCTGGATTCACAAATCACTACTTTTTTGAGAGTCTGGAATAAATATTTACCCCTGAGAATTCAAAATTTGCTTTTCTCTGAGTATTTAGCAGCATTTTCCAAGTAAGATCTGCGTTCTAGATCCCCAGCTGATGGCAACACCATGATTGTAAGATGTGTTCAATGACAATGCTTTTTGCTGCAGTAGCACAGATGACAGGTTTTACAAGCCTCTGGGTGCTGTCCTGTCTCACAGAAGAGGAAAGCAAGGCTCAGCAGTCAAAGATCAGCTCATCTGGGATTTAACAAAACTGGAAGAGAGAACAAATGGAAAAGAATTGTACTTTCTATCCACAAGGAGATATAATCTCAGTGCCATTCTTCAAGGGAAAGTGGAAGAAGTAGCAATTAAAGGTTGCCTGAACAGAAGCTACACGAGACAGTAAGAAGGAAGTGACTGCTGCACTCACAACAGGGATGGGGAGTGCAGAAAGGTGAAAGCAGCACAAGAAATAGTCCTCAGATTGACTCAGAAATAATTTGTGAGGCACCACGTTCCTGAGGAAAGGCAGGTTTGGGCATGATCACTCTGGCCTCCTGTCACTTGTGTCCCTCTGTCCTAGAGAACCATGGTCATGCTGTGAACATACCCAGAGCTGCACACGCAAGGCAACACCCACAAGGTGAAAAGTGAAAAACTCCTCATGACTGGTGCAACTTGTAAGGAAACTTTTGCCTCATAATTATTTTCACCTGTGAGGGCTTGAACAATGCTGCAAATGCTGCTGCTTTTACTGGTGTAGAAACAGCCCTGGATGAGTCAGAACATAGAAATAGCTCAGCTGACAGTGAAACAAAGACCCTGGTCTCCTGCCATAGTGTAGAGACAGTCACTGTGTTTGGAAAAGAGTAGTTCCCAGTTGTACATTCCACTATACAGAGCAATTTCTCAGAGAACCTAACATTTCTGCAGAACCTTGTTACCTCCTTCAGCCCTTTTGTTCCCTGCAAAACTTCCTTCCAAAGACATTTTCTTTCAAACCGGCACATTCCTTTCCCTTTTTCAAAGTACTTCAAGGGCTTTTTCCCCACGCTGCTTAAATTCTTTAATCAGCTCATTTTCCTTCTGCTTTTCTACCCAGTACACACAGGGAATGACAAACTTGAATATTACTTGGCACTCTGAACAGGACTTGATGATGGATTTCTTGAACTACTTGGCACATCTCCACTGCCAGATGCAGGACAAGAAGTACATGTGGTTGCAGTTGGAAAGGATCCCAAACCTCCTCTCAGAGGCTGGTGGTTTCTCATACACCACGTCCATACAGATGCTGCACACCTTGACCTGACTGGCCTGGAAAACAAAGGCCTTCTCCATGTAGAGCTCAAATGTTGCCATGCACATAATCTTGTGAGCCTTCCTCTGTTCCTGGTTGAAAGGGTGAAGCACTTGAGGCCCACATAGCTCACCCATGACCTCGTGGAGGTACAGGCAGCACTCTCCCAAGTGCCACATTCCCTCCACCACGTATGGACACAGCTGCTCCCTGTTACCATAGGAGCTCCCAGCTACCAATCTTCCAGTCCACTGCAAATTGCTTCCAAGTAATAATGGGGCTTCACTTCCAGGTTGTTATTTTGGTCACTGCAGCACACCACAACCCTGAGGGCACCAGGCTTCTGCTGCTCTTCACCCAAGCCACACAGGTTTCTGTCCCTGAGCATCCTCTTCTTCTGCTTGCTCTGTGTGGTGCTGGGCCCACACTCAGGGGCTGTGGGGGACTGCCAGGGGCAGCACAGTGGCTGTGGCTCCCCCCAGGTCTGTGAGCCTCATGTGATCACACCTGAACCAAGCGCTGTAGGCACACTGTCCCTTCTGGTAGTACCTGAAGATGGTGGAGGATTTGCTTGTAGGCAAATTATGTGAGAGCAGTCACTTGTTTCCCTCCCAACACACTCTGCACGTAGTACCTGCACATCACCTGCTCTGTGCTCATTGTGGCAGCACAGTCCCTGGCCCCTGACTTCTGGCTGTTGAACACACAAAGTCCAGAGGACAGCAGCAAGAACAACCAGAGGTACAGCAAATGAGCCCTGCAAGGAGGTACAGAAAAAAAGGACTTGATTTAGTCTGGGGGAAGTGGAAGAGATGCATGATGATACCCTTCAAATAGGTAAAAGTGCAGTATAGAAGGTGATAAACTATTATCTGTGTCTGCCAGGAGACAAGAAGTGATAGGTTGCAGTAAGGGAGATTTATTGGTTACAATTAGGAAGGGCTCACATTAGACTGTGTGGGGAGCAGATGAAACCACCATCACATGAGCCTTGGAAGAGGTGAGATACCCTGTGATCAGGAATGGTTTAGCCAAAGAAGTTCCATCTCCCTCACATTTATTTCCTAGGATCTTTTTTTATACTATGCACACGATGAAAATATTCCAGAACATCTCCCACCCTCTGGGAGACCTGTCAGCAATGCTTTAATAACTGTGTCTCAGAGAGGGGCTCTTGCCGGGCTGTTCTGGCTGCTTAGGTTGCAATGAGATTAGCTCATGTCCTCTTAATGACACAATTAGAAAAACCAGGATTCCAAACGAACTACTGGGTATTAACAACCCAACTCTCACTGATTTGACATGAAGCCATCTGGAATTTCACACAACAGACTGCAGTGCCATGCAGACCTTACAAAGACCATAATAAGACATCTTTGCCACTGTAGCAATCTCGTGGTGCACTCCTTGAAGCAACAGACCGTTTCAATCAGTTCTTGCCATGGTAGTTTTGTTATCTTACCTTAATTGGTTTCTGCAGGGTTGTCTTGGAGACTTGAGATCTGCTCTTTGAAACCACTGGATTCTTGCATGCAACCTAGGAAAGAGAAATGGGATTTCACACAGCAAAGTTGTCAGTAACAAAACTGGACGAAAAATGCTGAACCACTGCATAAATGCATTAGCTGGGGTCCAGCAACACAGCTGCCTGCTGAGCTCAGCCTTGGAGATTGGCTCCCAGCAACTGAAGCCCTAAATTATTATTTTAATATATCATGTCTGAATTCTTGCCTGACGTCACTGCAGAAGGCAAGTCAAACTTTACCCTGGCCTCATTGCCTGGGTTTGCTATTCCTGTGTGTACACTCACCGAGCTCTCAGGTTTGACTGCCCCCTCCCCCGTCTTCACATGCACATCTCTTGCTGATTCCTCTTTTGAAGGTTTTTGTTTCTGGAGCTCAAATCTTGGCTGACAGGAGTGCAGCCATGCTGTGTGCTGATTGCAGCTGGCAGGTGGATTAGAGCCCATTCAGATGGCTGTGAAATGCCTCTGCGAGACAGAAATGGCAGAACAATGGATTATTTCACCATGAAGAGCTCAGAAACTGATGCAGACAGTCACGTTGAGGAGACAAGCGGAGGAGCATGAAGACATAAAGCAATTTTTGCTTCCACAAGCCCCACGAGATCTTTCCAGCTCAAAGTTTTGGGGATCTGCTGCCAGCTCCCTTCCTCCTCACCTAAGCTGGTTGATTTTGCCGAGGTACAGGATGTTCTCAATTTTTTCCAAAATATGTGGGAGCTACAGTTGCCAAGTAACAAACCTCATCACTCTTTTCCTGAAATGCATAATTCCTCATTTCTCTGTTTCATGGAATGGATGGATGAAGCTGTGATCTATGACACTTGTTCAGTATCAGGGTCATTTAGACTCCAGTCTTGCCCCTGGATAAATCTATTGGATACAGAGTTCAGGGTGAGGAAGGGTTCTGACTGCCCTTTTGTCTCTCACCTTCAAAAACAAAACTGGGGATGCATTTCACGATTCACTGAACTGACTCAGTGACCAGTGTAATGAGATTTCAGTAAGAATACAGTGATGCTGCAGCCTGGGAGAGGCAGCCTGACACTTTTTTCAAGAGGTGTCCTTCCTCCTCACCTACTGAAAAGCACTGCTATGATGGATCCCAAGCAAAGTCAGAACAAAGATGACAGATCTCGCTCCTTCACAGGAATTAGGAGCAAAATTCAGCTCATTGTGGTATTTGTGGAGCTAAAGGAGGTCCACAGAAGGACAAACAAGATGATGAGGGATGAAGAAGCTGTGTTAGGAGACGTGACTTGAGCCAGGAGAGAAGAATGCTGGAAAATGAGGACAGCACCAAGATTTGTAAAATGAAGAAGGCCTTAGGTAAGCTCTGGTTCAGCTGCTGTTCAGGAAGTCCATAGTGCTGGAACCAGCAGGTGTTTGCTGAATCTAATAAAGGGTTGGTTTTAACAGATAAAAGGAAGTGCTTTTTTACACTGTGGAAGTGAACTTGTGGAACTGGCTGCCATGGGAAGCAGACAGAATTGTCAGAGTCAGGGAGCAATTAGACAAAATCACGAACAAAAAGTCTAGACATGGGCACCAAATGCCCTAGGCAGGGATGTCCACTTTAACACAGCTGATACAACAATTGTGGCTGCTGTTAGAGGTATGAGGGGAACAGACCACTAAAGTGGCCAAGCAAGTGTGCTTTCCCTAAATAGCATCCTTTATTGCCTCAATCTACAACAGAGTACTGGACATGATGGATCCAGGTTTGCTGTTATTTCTACTTGTCTCTAATTTGATAGAGGCTCTGTTCTTCCTGCACCATGGCAGAGTTCATTCCCCTTTGATCCTGCTCCCAGATTGCTCTTGGCTCCCAGAGCCAGCAATCTACCCCATGTTACATAAAGAACCACATCACCCCCAGATTTCATCCAAGGGTTCATCCTCTCCTGAATATCTTGAAATCTTGTTCTGTGTCCTAATTTCCTTCTTCCTTCCACACACCAGCAAGAAGCATCATGTGGCTGAGCTGCCTGTGAATCTTGAAGACAAGCAGTGTCTGAAAGTTTGTGACACATTAGCAGAGTGGCACAGCGACAACTCCATGCCTGTGCACTTCAATAAGCTAGTTATAAACAAGAGGGTTTCTCCTCTAATGTTCCCAGTCCTTGCTACCACACTGGAGAGGACTGGACTAATGAAGATTTCCTCCTGTGAGCTCCATGAGGCATCTGCACTATTCCTTCTGAACTCATTACAGCGAACAGAACATAGACCAGAAAAAGCATTCTTTGCTGGCTATAAATCATGAGTGACACTAAGGTATTGCTATTAGCAGCAGAAAAATGCTTTCCTCCCCCAACCTCATCCAGCCCCATGTACATACAACACTTTGGTAAAGGGTGATGGGGTGTCTGGATGGAAAATTAAATAGAGGCTGTGTTGTCTGAAGATAAATTGGTACCTCCCTCGGCATGAGTGACTTTGTCTTTTTCTGATTTGTCTTTTAACTTAAAAAACACTGAGACTAGAGATAAGGATGAGCTTTAAAACCCTAGCCTTTGTCCCCTCCCAGGCTCTCCTGAACAAATCCTGTCTCTGAAATGAGCTCAAAACAAAGATAAATGTTCTGGCAGTAATATGCAATATTATTTTTGGCACTCAAAGAATCTCAAGCTAGATAAGGGAAAACTGAAAGGAAGACAAAGCTCTGGTTTTTTCAAATGCAAAGGACCAAATTCTGCTCACCCATATGAACCCAGAATCCTTTCTTTTTTTCCAGATTATTGTGGTAATTCCTGATTTTCACCAGAGCATCTGATTATGGGGCCTTATTTAAAACCCAACACATTCAGAGACCCTGGCGGAATCACACAATAACAGAACTGAAAGACAAAGGCATGTGAACATAGCGCCAACTCCCCAGCTCCTGCCCAAAGGCTAATTTGGTTTCGGACCATGTTAGCTGTAACAATGATAAGATTAACACCTGATATCAAGGGAAAGGCTGAACTGTCTGAGACCTCCTTCAGCAGAACAGAACTCGCTCCAGCCCCTCTGGCATATTAGCATATGTTAGAGGCACGGCCTCTTTCCTGAACTAGTATGTATTTCCCTATAGAGCCTTTGTGCAAAGCTCAGAGCAGTGTTTCTGCTGATACATTTGTGGGTATGTTGAATAAAACATGTGCCATTTGACATTGTTTTCTTGGGCTTCCATGGAGAATGGGAGAGGGCCCCTATTACTGTAGGGCAGAGAGCCATGAGGGGCTGAATCTGGCCTTTCTAGGAGCAGGATGAAGCACGGGCAAATGCAGGAGTTTATCACGTTTTTGATTCTGAGAGAGCCCTGACCAAAGGACCCAGCTCGCCCTGCATTGATTTGAGTGCCAGCTGTCTACATTGCCTTAAGACAAGTAAAAGTAAAAAGCCCAAACCTTGGCTCTCTGTGCGTGCATTACCTCACTACAGATGCGTATGCTTTGGAAATTAAATGAGAAGAGATTTTCAGAAAAAGCTAAGTGTTTTAGAGGCAACATTTCTGGTGCTCAGAAAGGCTCCTGTGTCCAAAGCACAGCCTGTGCTCTGCAAATTTCAATGTGCTTTGTCAAGGATGGAAGTTTGATAAGAGACTCTGGTTCTCAAGAGCTCTTAGAGCATCCTGTTCTAGGGAACAACAGTTATTGATGCTGCTGGTTTTAAACCAAGAAGTTGCTACATCTCAGCTGTTCTTGGATTTGACTGGCATGTGAGGAAGGGTTGTATGGCATAGCTAGAGGCATTGCCACCTGTTGTATCTATTCAAAGTTAATAATTTTCTAGGCAATTAAGAACTGTTCAGTAGTGCATTTTATTATACAAGATTTGTATGATGTGACCAGAAGGAGTGTCCTAGCTTAAGAAATAAGACGTTTCTAAAGGAATTCAGAATCTCCCTCCTAAAAGCTATGAAATATCCTCAGGTCAGTTCAGTGAAGCAGCACATTGAGAAGGATGTCAGCAAGAATCAGGAAGAGGCCTAGGAGGAAATTCGTTTGGCCACCAGGAGCAACACTGTCTTCCACATAAGCTTTGATGAAACACTTGTTCATTTTCGTTTCTGTCACCGTGTTTCCAGCTCTGTAATGAAATACCTTATCCCTGTCAGCTGTTGTGCCAGTGACAGGAGTCGTTCTGCCAGGGCCAGCTCTGCAGAGAGGAGCCCAGCTGGCCAGGCAGTCACGGATGTGCCTTTGACAGGGAGCAAGCAGTGGGAAGATGACTCCAAGATTATCTGTAACTACTAAAGGATATGCCCTTGACACCTATAGAGCAGGGTTATACCCTGTCCTGAGCTCTAAATAGTTCAAAAGCTTAAAAAGCTTCTGGTCTTTGGTTTCATGGAGCTGATCATGGCAGTAAGGCCATCTTTAGCAGAGTGTTAGTATTTGAGGAACCTTCATCTCCAACAGATTTGTTTCATAGAAACAAATTAATTCTTGCCTTCTATGCAGTCACAAATAGTCAAAACATATCTGCTCTGATCTGTATCTGCTCTGATCACCCTTTGTTAAGCAGCTTTGCTTCCTTGCTCTCCACCTTCTCTTGTTCTGTTTGGTACTGGACACTACGGCCACTTTCCCTCAATAGAGGCATCATGGTTTTCCACGGGAACATGTATGCACAACTAAGAGCTGGTTTCCTTGCCAGTAATGGGTGTGGAAGGTTGTAACTTTTTCCAATGGCAAGGGAAAAACAGCGAGCTCACTGGCACAAATCTATCAGTGAGGCTGCACAAGTGTATTAAACATAGCAAACAAGAACTTTGCTGTCACCCTTCAAGTAAATAGTTTCTCCTTCTCCGTTTGCTCCAGCATAAAAATCCCTCTGCCCTGTAAATGCCACTGCCAGTATTTATTTTTTAAGAACTTGGATCTGTTTATTTATTTATCCATATTTAGTTTAAAAGTCTGGGCTCAAAATTAAACAGTCATTCATAATGTCATTATCTGCCTTGCTCTGCAGTCAGATGCCGTGTGTGGTGTCACAGGACAAAACCTTTGGCAAGGCCTCTAGAAGAGCAATTTAGCTCCTCATCCATCTTGCCTGGCAGCATGATTGGCTTCCAAGCTCACACTGCTAAATTTATTTTACTCTGACTTATATTATTGAGTGTTAAATCACTTTCTGAAGTGTTTATTGGTAATAATAGTTGAATTCTTTCCACCCATTTGAGCTACTTTTGAAACATAAACATTTCCTTGTATCTTGGAGCTTGATGGAAAGGTGGGGAGAGTTCCTCGGGAGGACGGATTGCAGAAATGACCAGCTCACTAAGTAGGGACAGAATTTACCACTGCTGTGGAGGAGAATATCCTCCCCCTTCCATCAGGATGAAACAGCAAACTCCCACTGCCACTCCACAGCACTCACATGAGGAAGGTTAACTTGTGTCTTGGTTCTCCCATCATGTCTTGCCTGTCAGGAAGCAGAGGACCCATTTACTGGAACACCAATGACTTCCTGACAGGATCTTCATAGATCCTGAATCTCCCTGAATAGAAAGTCAGGCTGTGATCTGCAGGATCAAGTGCTGAAGAGGTTATTAAGCATCAATATGCCCATGCTTCCAAGTGTGAAGTGTGGTCTGCAGCCCCTGCCTGGCACTGATGTCTCTTGGGAAGGAACCAGAAACAACTTTCTTAGACCTATTTAGGAAAATGGAGCAGAGGATCAGAGAGTAGAAATAAACAAAGAGCTTAAAATCGAGTGTGGCAGTTGGAAGCTGAGCTGGAGAAAAAGGGCCAGAGGCAGGTCAAGCTGGAGAGAAGGCAGAATTTCAAATAAGCCCTTTGGCAATTGATCTCTTGAGGACCCAGATGTGACAGCCCAGCAGCCTGATCCAGGTCAATGTACTCAGTACTGCAGGTCCTCTTACCTCTTGTCCTTGCTTCAGTGAAGACCTACAAATCAAAGTTTTTATTTTCATTTTATTTTTAATGAGGAGGTCTGTTGAGTCTCTTCCTGCATCTGGGAGTTACTTTCCAATCTGATGAACACTGAGTTTTAGAGATGACACCAAGATCACAGTATCAATCAAGGCTCCTTTGATGGCAGAGCTAAAAATACACTCCCCAGCTGACGCAAGCCTTCAGGAGGAAAGCATACAGTTTGGTTTGAAAGAATACATCTTTCTTAGTCTCCATGTCTTCTGCCAGAGGACATCACATCTGTGACAACCATGCAAGCAGGTTACATCTGTCTTCTGAAATGAAGCACCTATGTACGGACCCATACTACCTTCAGCCTCCGCAAGAGGAAAGCTTTAAACCCTCTGAGTGCCTTGGAGAATGGTTTCATTGGCAGCTTCGCCTCTCTGGTCATGTTGGCATCTGTCAAGTTATTGCATGGCAGGAGCCATATCTTAGGGTCTTTAGCAATCCCTTAGGTTCAGTTTCAGTCCTGTTAATCAGCTGCCCCAGCTCTTTCCTATCTGCTTCCCTTCCTGCTCTCCTCCCTACTGATTCCCGGATGCTGGCACACAAGTCCTGGCTAATGAGGCATTCCCAAAGCCGTGCTTCTGCACTTGTAAAGGAGACTGTGGTAAGTAGTGCCACTGCCACCTCCTGGGCTTTCTGAGGACTTGAGCACATCCCATGGCTTGCAAATGGAGATTTATGCAAATACTGGACAAGAGATCATGGATTGCCCAGCTTCAATCTGTTCCAGCCCACTCCCTCCCCAGGTCAGAGGAGTGATGGCACTAACAAGCAGATGTTTGCAGAACAGAGTGCAGGTCCTCCTCCCCTTGGAGGCATTAGCTAAAGATGGATCATTAAGGCTTTTGGGTAGGAGACGTACAGATGAACAATCACACACAATATCAGTTCCACATTTGTAATGTGTAATGTGTCAGGGGGTAAAAGGTTGTGCAACCCACTTTGGCAAATGGAAATAGCAAGAAGGGTGTGTTTTTCTGGCTAATAAAAGCCTTCTCTGTGTGTTATTTTTTCATGTGTCTCCATGCATAACTTGAACGCAGCGAAAGGAAAAATTCATTTCTTTGGTCAGACAAAAAGACACCAGATTTATTGTTTTGAGAGATACAGGGGGTATTTCTACATGGCTGCTGTAGCTATAATTGGCAGCACAATGTTCTGTCAAAAAAAAGGCATTCACCCAAGAATGTCTCTGGGCCCAGCCAGCCTCAATCCTGGAGGTGGATGTCCCATCCCTAAACCTCTGTGGGCAGTGACCCATTGCCAGGAGTCTGTTTGATGCTCCCATTTAGGGTGTTGGCCCTGAAGATGTACGACCTCCCTCTAACCGAGCCTTCAGTGTGGATGCTTTCTGGCTTGTTCTGGCAACGGAAGAACATAAGGAAGCCATTCCGGTAGTTCTTGTTCATCCATCCATAGAGCAGGGGGTTGGCAAATGTAGAGCACATGGCCCCGACATGGAAGACAGTGTACAGGAGTTTGTAGTCATGGAAGATAAGAACCAGATCAAGATCAATGGCAAGCTGGAATATGTGGAAGGGGAGCCAACAGACTGCGAATACCACAACTACCATCACTAGCATTTTGGTTGTCTTCCTTCTCCGGCACTGGTTTTCATTCCTAGAAGTGGGACTGACGTGGTTTTTCAGCTTGAACCAGATCCTGGTGTAGGCATAACAAATAATTGCAAGAGGAAGAACATACTGCAGCAGAAGCATGGACAGACTGTAGATGGTGGCATCTCTGTTGTTACCAGAGGGCCATTTTTCTGAGCAAACAGCCATTTTGAGGTTAATAGATGGGATTTCCTCGTATCTGTACTCCCTGAAGATGGCCAGAGGCCCTGCTAGGACAGCTGCTGCCAGCCACATGACAGCTATGATAGTGAAGCTGAGCCTCTTGGAAATCCTGCTGTCCAGGTGGAAAACGATACAGCGGTACCGATCCAGGGCAATCACAGTCAGGGTGAGAGTGGACACATGAACACTCAGAGCTTGAGCATAAGGAACCAGGTGACAAAGGACAGCTCCAAACTTCCACTCGTCCAGCAGGGTGTACACGAGGGTGAAAGGCAGACAGAGTGTGTCGACCATCAGGTCTGCCAGGGCCAGGTTAGCTATGAAGAAGTTGGTGACAGTCCTCATGGTCTTGTACTTCACTATGATATAGATGACCAGGGAGTTTCCGATGAAGCCCAGCAGAATGATGAGGGAGTAGGCAGCAATCAAGATGACCTGGACCCCCAGGATCTTGGTGCTGTCCATCATAACACTGTGGGACCCGGTGAGATCCTGGGTAGGAGTGACAAAGTCCTTGGCATGCCAGCTGTGTGGCAGCTTCTCATCTAATGCTGTCTTCTCCACGGTGAATGTGCTGTTGGCTCCCTCCAACAGTCCCATGCCCGGCCTGAGACTTTCCATAAAGAAGAGAAGAAGGTCTGGAACACAGATATAACAGAAGTGAGAGCATGGATGACACTCATCTTTAATGAGATTTACTTGCCTACAAAAATTCCCTAACGCCTTAAGAACTAGGAAAGGAGAGAAACAAGGCACTCTCAAAGGCAAGGTGTTCTCCATCTCCCCATAACAATTTATTTATTTCCAGATTGTGCACCAGGTTTTTTTCAGTTTTTTATTTCTCACCTCTCCAGGAGAAAATATCTCTCCCCCTGTCTCTGCATAAGTCTCTGCCACTGCTCCTGCTAGTGATGCTACCACCCAATCCACCCAGTACCACCAGCTCTCCCTCCCCGCAATGTGGGTAGCACAACTGATGCCATTTTATGAGCCACTCTTTATGATCAAACGTGCCACATAGTCATTCCCTGGCCCTCATTAGCAGGCCATCAGGGTCCTGTGAACGAACTAGACAAACCAGTTTTCTTCTTCCTTCTCCTGCCAGTCTCAGGGTTCCCAGGCATCAGGCAATTGTTGCCTTCCTTGCTGGCTTTGAAGGTCACAGGCACCCAGCCAGGCAGGTGTTGTTTGTGTCCCCATCACAGAGCTGGGAAGTGTGACAGCACACAGAGCACAGTTACAAGTCCTAAGTAAGGAACTACTGGACAGTGAAACCCATGAACCCTATGGCCAGGGGACACCTCCACCACCTTCTGCTTTCTCCAAGGATTCAGTGAGTGGCTCATATTCTTTTACAGGATTTTTTAGTCTAGATTATGATTGTTACAATGATACAACAAACCATGTATTAGGATTTGGCCCAATCTGAAGAGGGTCCAGGTGATTATAAATTATAAATGGTATTATAAATTCTGTATTACTTAGGTGATTAGAAATCATAAACTATTTATAAATTCTGTCTTTTGCTACTTGTAGATTGTACTATGTTGATTCTGCTTGTAGAAATCCTGTGCTGTTTCAATCATAAATTCTGTTCTACACTAATCATAATACCCTGATAAAGAAACAAAGCTTTAACTGTCGCCATGATTTAGTGCCATCTTCATTCTGCCAAGGATCCCTAAAAGAACCTCTCTGTCCTCTCAGTGTTGGTGGCACCCAGGCATCCGCTGGCTTAGCAGAGGAGGGAGCTCCTACAGGGACGTGCATGTGCAGGGCATAAACCACTGAAACTGTGAACAGGCCTCCCACAGAGCTGCTGCTGAGCATCCAGGCACAGACAGGCCAAGAGCCAGAGCCCCAGCGTCCATCAGCCTCCTGCCACGTGGTGCTCAAATGCCTGTGTGAGATGGCTTTGGGAGCAGGGAGCCCGAGGAGCCAGAACTGACGCAGCCTGGAACCCCTGGCTGGCGTTCGGTGCCATTGGAACGGCAGAGTGTTGTCACAGCAGGGTGTTCACTGAATCCAAACATAGTAGGAGAAAAGCCAGCTCTGTTACTGGCTCCTCCTCAGCCTCTGTGGCTCAGAAGTGCTGTGGGCTATGTGGAGAGGGGTGGACATGGCCCCTCACGTATCCCCTCTCCCCAGCACTGGTAGAGTGGAGCCCCATTCCCCCTGCAGACTTAAACAAAAGTGAGCAAAAGTTGTCACTCTGCCCAAGCAGGGAGGTCTGCAAAGCATTGTGTTTTCTCTGACCTGCAGAGAGGGGGGAAAATGCCCTTTCACTAAGGGAGGGAGGCAAAGGGCTTAAATGAAGTGGGAATTAGAGGCAGACTGCTGGGTATCTTCTCAGGCTCCTTGAGGAAGAAACTGGGTTTGTCTGAGGAAAGATGTGAGCACTGCTGACTGGATGCTGGTGGGCTTCCTGCAAGTCCCATGCAAACCAAAGGTTTAAGGACAGCCTGTCCTTGGGAAGGAAGAATGCTTTGCAGTTACATTGCAACCTAAACTAAAATGGCTGCTTGTCCTGTCATCCCTCCTCAGAGCAAGGGTTGTGATTCCCCCTCAGGAGCTGCTCCCAGGAATCTGCCTGGCTGGCTGCAAAGCCAGGACTCTGCAGAGGCCCAGCCAAAGAGCTGCCTGCAGTAAAACCACCCCTGCTGGCACCCTTTCTCCTTTCCTCCCCATGTCCAATTGCCTGCCTAACATCTTACTCTGCAGACTGATTTATGCCAGTGGTTCCTGTAAATGAGGTTGTTGGGCTCAGACACTGTGAGATAGTGAACACCATGTAACTACTGCTAGGAGGGTAGGAAGCAGAGGAACAAATGGGTGGATCTGCTAGGTCAGGGTTTGTTTAAGGGTGATCTCAGACCTCCACAACACCGCTGCCCCAGCCTTGGAAAGACCAAGGGGAGGTTCCAGCTTCTGAGACAGGAGAGAGCAGCTCAGAGCCATGGCATACAGTGGGTGGAGTGGAAAGCAGAGCAGGGGAACAGGCAGGGCCCTGGGAAGGTGGCACAGCCACAGCCTCTTTGGCAGAGCCTGACCCCTGGCAGACACCTGTGCTGCTGCAGCTGGCTCTGAGCAAACCCCACGGCCAAGAGAGCAAGGTCAGCCAAGGAAACAGAGCAAGTGCTGGGGACACTTTCAGTGGCTGTACTTTTCCTACTTGCTCTCCATCTGGGATTTATACCTTCTGGACTGTCCAGCATTACTTTATCACTTGTTATCCCCTTTTCTGTGGCTTGCCCGTTCCATTTATCTTCAGTACCCAAGTCCTGGCACCACACCAGTGGACACTCCCTTCTCTTTTTCTCCATCTCATCCACCAACTGGCTGCCAGTTCCTGCACTCACATCTCAGCCTATTTCCTCTTGCTGGAGACTGGCAGCTACCCACCATCTAGAGGAGCCAGGAACATCACAGTTACTGGAGCTGTTTCACTTCCTAACAAAATAGCCTTAATGGAGTTACTATTTGATTTTGTTTGTTTTGTTTTTTCTCCAAAGGGGAACTATTACAAATCAATTAAGACATTTTAATTAAGAGACAAAATGGTTATAATAAATGTTCCCACTCCAGGGGCTGCCTGGAGGTCGCTGGGATGCTGCTAGGAGTGGACTGAGGTCTGTTCCAGCAAGTAATGGAAGTGCTGGCATATGTGTAGGCTGCTGTCAGGCCCCATGCCTAACGGGTCTGCCAGACTAGATGAAAAAATCCTTGGAGCTGAGAGCCAACTGCTTTTGGGACAAGAAAGCAGCAGGAGAGACCAGAAGGAGGCAAGATTACTATCCAGGTCCTTTCCTCTGTGCTGAGTTGTCATGAAGGGATGCAGAAACAGGGCACTACCCATATCAAGATAACTCTAACCCTCACCCTCCCCTCCACCTGAGGTTCAGCCTGAGGCAGGGCTGGGATGCAGGGATGGCTCCCAGTGAGACAGAGAGCTGTTCCCTGAGCCAGCAGGCTTCAGCCTTTGAGAACTGGGGAAGCACAGAGGAGCCTTCACTCAGCACACTGCTGTCAATGACTGGCACAGTGACCAAAATGACAGCTCCAGAATCCATTCCTACAGAGGACCTAGACCAGGTGCCCTGGGACTCATCCACCTCTGCTTCCTGGGGACACCCCTGCTCCCTCCATGTCCCTGCTGCAGCCCCAGGCACTCAGCCAGACTGGAAGAGGCACATCCAGACCTAGAAGAGCCATCTGAAAAGCCTGGAGGGTTCAGAAAGCAGGGCTGGAAGGGTGGGCAGAGGGCTGGAGAAAACAGAGCTTGTTAATTAGAATGTCTGTTTTTGTCCAAGCAGTGAGACTGGAGTCCATGGATTCAAAAGGAGAGAGTGCAGGGACTTGGGCCAGTCTCTGCTCTTTGGTTAATGACAAACTCTTTCTACAGCAGTGCTGGAGTGTGAGGGCTGAGGCTGATGGATACTTCCATGGCTTGGTTCATTGATTTATTCCATGCTTGTCCTTCCTCCAAAGCAGCTCAACTCCACCAAATCCCTTAATCTCCAGCAGCCCAGTCAGGAGCACTGACTCATCTCATCCCCAGACCCATATCCAGACAGATGTCCATGACAAGGAGGTCTGAGACCATCCCTCATCACCAGAACCCGGTGGTAACCCTGGAACAAGCCACTTTCTACCACCTTCATTCCCTTCCAACACGCAACAGGCAGCAGTGTTCAGTGTCCCTGCACCCCACAGCACAGCACTTAAGGGAGGAGAACACAATAAATGGAGATATGGAGGTTAACCAACCTGCCAGAGACCACACAGCACATCTATGGCAGAGCTTGGACAGAGCCCAAGTTTTCTAACTCCAGCCTCCTGCATTCACCACCAGAGAGGACTCTGCATCTCAGCACAAAACCTGAACTTAGATCTCAGGAACTGCATGAAAATGCAAAATGTGACTGATGGAGGGGAATGAATTTTGTCTTCTCTGTGTAATGGGCAGGTTTCAGGACAAACAGCAGCTCTGGAGGATTTCCTGAAGCCAAAGAACAGACAGAAATTATCCCAGGTCCTTCCATCTCCAGTGAAGGAGTGATTGCCTTGCTATGACACTCTGGCAAAAGGGAAGACCCTCTGACCTGCCCACCATCTGCTGCAGCTTTGTAAGTTATCTATCCAGCTCAGGGGCACTGGTGCAGAAACCTCATGGCATCAGACACTCATTGCCACCCAGAACTGCTCCTGCAGGACCCCAGCATAGAACTGGCACTGGGAGACAAAGTGCGAGGAGGAGGAGATACACCAGGGATTTCTTGTGGTTCCTCACACTACGTATTTTCCTGTCCCTGCTTAGGCTGGAGCCATGGAAGACTCTGAAGGGGATGAGGCAATGAGGATGCCGTAGTCAGTCAGCTCAGGACAGGATGAAAAAGGAGGTGGTGAGAAGAGATCTGTTTGGCAGGGATACCTAATTTGTCATGGGAATTTATCCTACAGAAAGCAGGGGGGATCAGTGCAGGGCCCTCTGCCCTGTGGGACGTGCCATGGGAGCAGAGCAAGGCTGGCTGGGACCCAGGGATCAATGGGTGACACTGTGATGGAGACACACCAGTTGCTGGGGCTGCAGAAGGAAGAGACAGCGTGATGGATGGGTCCTGGTTAACCTGGGGAATGTGTTACCTCCTGAAATTTATGGAGTCTGGGATAGGTGAGACAGTGGAGCAGAGGGAAATAACAACTCACTAACAGAACAAACAGGGAGAAAACCCAGTATCCTGCTTTGGGACAGACCAGAAACTCTCTAGGTGAAATGCAGCTGCAGCAGGACTATAAGAGGATTTCCCAGTTCAAGGACTAACATGCAATTGGTGTTGAGAGAAAGCAAGCACCGATTTTCCTCCTGTATCTCATATCCCTCTTTGCATCTCCCTCTCTGAGGACACTGATCTGTGGCAGAGAGCCGAGTGCCAGCAGCGTGTGCAGTCCTGGCATGGAGGAGCTGACAATGGTTTGTACCAAGCCACGAGGAGGCAGACTGCAGGAGAGATCAGGATTTCTCAGACAGCCGTGCACCTCAGCCCCACACCTGCACCTCTGGAGCTGTATGCGACCGGGTTCTGCAGCACCCTGGGGCAACCTGCTCCCCTGGCTGCTCTCACTCAGCATCCTGCTTCCCACACTCCCTGCTTCTGCTCAGAGACCTTTCAAAACTCTCCTGCCAGTATTTCTTGTTTGCTCTCTCTATTCCAGCTCTCAGGTCTGTCAGTCCCCAAATCCAGTTTCCCAAAGATGCTTGGACCTTTTTTGCCTGAACCATGTGGCATGGACAAGACCTGGCCCCATCTCAGCCCTGCTGCTGAGACGAGCCCTCCTTGACCCACCTGCAAAGGCCAGAGCATCCTCCTCCTCCAGGAACCGAGCCACTCACCTCCAGTTACTGTCTCATCGCTGGCCAGGACAGAGCACTTGGTCCTCTCCACTCTCTGGAAGTCAACCTGTGGCAAAGGGGTGAAAAGCACTTTTCTGCAACTGTCCTCGGAGAAGAGAGGAAGTCAGGTGAGGATCTGGGCTGCTGGAGAATGCTTCATCGCCGGGAGTAGCTTTGGAACCCCATCCTGAGCACCCAGAGAGCCCCCTCTCGCAGGGTGACTGACAGCCCCGTCTCACGACGCTGGATGCTGTCTTCGCTCCTGAATGAGAGAAAGGCAGAGAGCGTGTGTTTAACAAACAGCAATGGAAAGGGGGAGGGAGCCTGCTGCTGCTGTTTATACAGTGTTCAGCCACTGAGGGGCTTCTTGCACCGAGCAGAGAGAAGCTTTTCCACCACATCCAGTTTCCTCTCCAGGGAGAAGTGCTGGGAGCTGGAGCTCTGCAGGCTCCTCGTCCATACCACAGACCTGAGCAAGTGTTATCTGCCCTCACTCCACAGCTGTCCCATCTCCTCAGACTTTAAACTCATTGGGACTTGGCACAGTCATGTCCAGAGGGGGATCTCCCCTGCAGCAAGAGGTCTGCAGGTCCTGCAGCTCAGCAGAGCTTTCACAGACCTCCCTCCACCCTCCTCTGCCTCAGTGTTTGCACAGAGCAATCTGCAGCTGAGGGACGGGACTTCACGGACTCCTGATATGCAAATAAAAGTAATAAAAGTAATGCTGAAAAGTTTTTGTCACTTGGCAGGGGCTTGATCTGCTCCAGAGCCAGATTCATTGTGAACATGGAAACTGAGTGACTTTAGGATACTCAGCACTGTCCACACACCTGAAGCAAGAAAGAGGGAGAGACAGAAAAACAGCATCCTCATGTCCTAATCTGCAAAATCCAAGCTCTCTGGAGCCCAGGAAAGCACTCTAAAGGCAACACAGGGAAGCAGATAAGCACAGATAAGCCCTACCTGTTCAAAGATTTTGCCTTCAAGGAGAAGTCATGTATTCTTAGCATAGGATTTCCAACTAAGGCAAGGTGTGAATTTGCAGCTCACCTGGGCTAGGAGATGCTCCCACAGGCTGGGGAGAAGGACACCTCTCCTTGGCTTCGAGTACCTACATCTGGAATTTTATCAGAGTCTTGCTCTTTACCCCCACAGTGAACTTTGGTCTCCTTTTCTTTGTGAGAACGGAAACAGGGAGGCTTTTCAACCACCCCTTTGTGCCAAAAAGTCACAATACACCAGGAAAAAGAAAACACTCCAATGGCTCAGAAGAAAAGGAGGAATGAGAACATTCCTGAAATCACACAGAAAGTGACACTTGAACCCAAGGCTTGGACAGGAGTCCTCGTGAGTCCCATCCTTTCCCCTCCTCTCCCTCTATCCCCTTCAGAAAGGAAAGGACTAGGCATTAAATCCACCAGCTGTGCTAACTGGATTTTTGTGGGAGTTTCATGTCTTCTCCCCCTTCATTTTCCCTAAGGCTGTTGATTTAGCTGCTTGGGAGTGGAGGGAAGCAGGACAAGACAAAACTGCTTGGAAAGAGCCGTTGCTGTCTCCCACTGGTTTGCAGAGAGGCAAAGAGCAGCTAATGGGAAGTGCATGCTATTCCCCCTGTTCCTGGTGGATGGATACTCCTCCTTTCCAGGGTCCACAGCAGCAGATGGTTTATTTCTGCTCAAGGTTATTTTTTCCCTCCTTTCTCTTCTGTATAAGATTTTTTTGCTTGTTCCCCAGATTCCTTTGCTACCGCTCCCCACTCCTCCCTTCCCAGGGCTGAAATAAGATGCCTGGGGAGAAGGCAGTGATTGACAGGAGAGAAATTTGTGCAGCCTGAAGCTGTGAACCTTCATCAGGACCATGGGGTGAATTCCAGTCATTTTTGGCACATGGTGTTTGCTGGATGAGAGCAAAGGCAAACTCTTAAATCATGGATTAGTCAGTGCAAGTCCCCACGATGTCCTCTCCCACGGTCTAAGGGGTCCAGTGGAGCACCAAAACCTGCTGTGCTCCAAAACATCAGCTCAGCTCTTTGACCAGACAGAGCAGTGCAGAAAGGTACACTTGAGCTCTCAGCTGGTGACACCTGGGCTGTCACCCCAACTGGCACCCACTGATGTGGAGTTTGGTCCTCTGTCCCTTGGTGGTCCCCAGCCCTGTCCCCGGGAGCCAGGCTCTTCCCACAGCACCATAGATATGGGCTGCCTGCCAGTCTGCCTCATCTCACCCAGCTACAACAGAATTACAGCCAGCAGGAGTGCAGCATAGCCTTGGCTTCTCCACAGGGAAGGGACACCCAGGGGCTGCAGTGCCAGACCCCTCACACTCCTGGTGGATTGAGAGGAGCAATCGTGGCACGAACTGCAGCAGCCTGAACACTGAGGTGCAAAACAACCTCCCCACACAGCTTACAGATCCCAAAGCAGCTGAGGGTCTTCCAAGCCCCAACCAGCAACACTCTGAAGGAGGAGGATGGGGGAATAAAAAGATGTGCCTTGCATTGTCCTGGGTTGTGGAAGGCTGTGCAGCCCCAAGCAGGGATGCCAGGGCCCACTGCGTGCACTGGTGTAACCTCAAGCCCGGGGTATTTTCACACACAGGCTGGATACACACAAATGCCTGCACGGGTGTCCCAGGAGCCTCGTGTCCTTCCAGACATGATGGGATCATTCAAAGGATCTTTGCAGCTCAAAAGCCTTTCCCAGCGGTTGGGCTTTGATTAGGCAAACGCGAGTCTGCTCACCCGTGCTTCTGAGAAATACAACAATGAATTTTGTACTCCAGGGAGCAAAAATGATGTCAAAAGGCTGAGAAATGGGGCAGAGAAGAAGGCTGTCTTTTGGTCTGTAATCTGCTCTGCCTCAGTGAGCAGGCAGGTCCTCAGTCTGACCATCTTGCAGCTGTAAGCCATCTGCTGTAGCTTAACTTCTGTCAGAAAAGGAAGGTGGATTATCTGTTCATTCCCTGGGAGGAATCTTTAAGAAAACTGTTACCAAGGCTTCCAGATGCTCTAGTTCATCCTGCTTCATCTGGAGCAGCAACAGTGACATACTTTAAAAAGCAGCTTTTCATTTTTTAAACATCTGTTTAATTCCACCTGCATGTAACCAAAATATTTCCACTGCTCCTTCCTGAGGTGTCATGCCTGTGTTTTCCTGAGCAGCCTCCAAAGTACCTGCAAGTTTTGGTAACACAAAAGCCCCTTTTCCATTTGAGCCCCGGAGTTCACGGATGCAGTGGATTTGGGATTCTGATGCATTTGGGAACTAAATTAGCCACAAAGAGACTCAGGGGTGGGAGGGCGGATAGAAAGCTGTCTGTACCCTCTCTGAATTTAAAAGCAGATTCTCATTTCATAACAGCTTTTTGTCCCCATGTGAACATTCCTGGAATTAGTGAAGGAGCAGAGACACCATCAGGGACAAGGTCTGGCTAAAATATCTGAGCTATCTGACACCACAGTGAGATGCACTGGAGAAGCAGGAGGAGAGACAAACTGTATGAGTTGGCCTGGGACTGGCCTGGGACTGCCACAGCTCTGCTCTCCTTCACGGCAGGCAGAAGTCAGAGATGTTGAGTGTGTCTGCAGGATGAGGGTCAGTGAGTCAGGAAGGAGATGATCATGTGGAAAAAGATTAACGGGATTTGTCCTGTTGAACACACCACCACACTTCAGCTCCTGCCCCACTAGGGCTCATTTGATTAAGTTAATTAATGCCTAGGAGGGTTTACCCCTTCCATCCCCTTCCTACCCCTGGATCTCACACTGACACACAAAATCCCCTTGACGATCCTCACATCAGGACAGAAGGACTCCAGGCAGTTTCTCCAGGCAGACATCAGCACTCCTGAGCCCGGAACCGGCCCCTGTATTTAGATGCCATTTCTGCAAGTCACTGCACTCAAAGCTTTGTTAATTTATTAGAGGATTGTTGCTTGTTGTTTGTGTACTGAGCCAGGTAGAAAACAGCTTCTGCAGAAGAGGATAATTGCAGTCAGATAAGCTCTTCAGAGCCAGGATTGCAAAAATACGATACGTTGTAGACCAGCAGTTGTCTGGCTAAAATAGAAACATGGATGAGTTTTGGGGTTGGAACGTGTTTCCCCATGTATCACAGACTCCTTGTCTGCCTTTGGGCAAATCATTTGATGTATATCAGTTCTCTGTACATAAAAAAGGTGATAAAAATGCTTCACTCTGGCAGACTCACCCCTGGAGCAGAGGAGCTGGTGCTTGGATGTGCAGCAGTGGCAGCTGCTTTCCCACTTTGCCCTATGGGATTTCTTTCTAAGTTGCCCATCTCATTTAGGCAGTGTGTTCTGTCATCAGGGTCTTGCTCTCCCAGACTGGATACTCCTGCTTCGCAGTCCCACAAAGAAATTTGTACCCAGTCTGTCACTCCTGAGATGACAAACAGCGGTATAAATGCTAGATTGTGTGATGGGAACAGGCAGAGCTGGATGGGCTGATGGCAGCCCCAGCCTAAATTCTTCCGAAGTGTCAAGACTGAAAGTGATGCAAGTGGATGGAAAACTCAGAGCATGGGCTTGGTGTTGCCAAAAGGCACCAGGTTTCCAGGAGCTGGGATCCAGTGCTCAGCACCACTGTAGCAGCAGCAGGATCGTGTTTGCTTCTTCACTGCCTCGTTCCATCTTTTCTGGTCCTGTGGGGACCCACACCAGCTGTGGGCAGGGAGCAGGTCACCTGTGCCCTGCTCAGCTCAGCATTGCTGGGCTGGCAGCAGTGTCTGAGCACAGGAGGCTCAGATCCACTCCTGATACAAACCCAGGAAGTTGAATGGGAAGCCAAGTTATTTGGCTCCGTGTTCCCCAGAAATATGACTCACAAGCCAGTGTCTGACACTGAGAGATAGGTATGACACCGAGTGCCCCATGGGGAAGAGCTGTGTCCCCAGGGTATGAGCAGAGCACGCACGAGCTGAGCAGAGACGGTGCTGGAAAGCACAAAGCCTTATAAAGGCAGTGCTCTGGGTTTGTCCTTCTCTCATCTCTTCCAGACGATGAAAAGGACGACTCACAGCCCTAATTAACTGGAACATGCTAATACCACTGAGCTTCCCTGGCCAGCAAATTTGGCACAAGGCATATGGGACATTTTCCAAACAACTGCTCAGGGGAGCACGTGCCTGCAATTTATTATTCGATGAGCAGTTTCCTCTCTGCCTTCGCTGAAGAGCTCACACCAGACACGAGGGAGGTGAGTCTGGAGCCTGCAAATCTACTTTGAAAGCCATTTCGTGCTGGAGGGAGAAGAGACTTACTTCTCCCCAGGCATTTAAGATATTTAAGGTATCAGGGGAAATATGGCTTTGCACAGCATTACCTCTGGGAGCACTCAGTGCCTTCGAATGGTGCAGCTCATAGTGCTCAGCTTCCCATGGGGAAAACCACGCTCCTTCAGGGTGATATTCACTGTGGGCAGAAGATGCAGGACCAGAGAGTGTGCATTGTTATTTTGCAGAGTAAAGCAGAGGAGCACAGCCAGCCCAGGTAGCTGGAGAAAGGGGAAAGGTAGCAGGGGCCCTGGTGCTATATTTTCAGGATGGGTTATTCCCTCTTTTGACAACTGTCCTGGGCAAGGCAGTATCCCAGCTTATTGCCCTGAAAAAGGAGTAGGAAGGAGCCTCCTCATCTCCTGTTACAAATAAATCAGTTTGTGAGCTTTGGATGGGGAGCAAATGGCAGGACTTTAAAAAAGATCAATTCATTCCTGTGGTAAGATCATCAGTCTCAGTATTTACTGTACTGTAAAAACCAGAGGCAGGAGCTGCAGCCTCCTGAAGGCCACTGCCTGCCCCTGGCCTCAGCTTCAGCCTGGCTCCCATGGCAGCCCTGTGCCCAGGAGTGTTCAGGGCAGCTCTGACACAGGGTTTAGGTTGCAGTGAGCTGCCCAACCAAGCACTGACACAACCTCACCAGTACAGACACTGGGAACAGCTCAGGTTTGTGCAGTATTCCCAGGACTACACTGGTTTGACCTGCCCCTCATCCTTGGCATCACCTGCAGCCATCAGCTGCATGGCTGGGGCATGGCACTCTGTGCTTACCAAGGGCACATCTCTCCCTGCTCCCTCCTCAGTGCATCCTTTGCAAATATTCGTTGTTATGGTGACAGCTCCAGAAGGATAATCTTTTTGAGGATCTTTCAGATTTTTTGACAGAGGTACAGCCACTTTAATTATTTTCTTTAAGGGAGATGGTTATCTCGCTCAACGGCAACTGAATTTCTTTCATTTTGTTTCTGGTGACCACTTTGGTGGTGCTCTGGCTCTGACTTTCAGTGTGTGGCTGTAAGAAAGTGGAAGGGGGAGAAGCAGAACCAGGTTGTAAAGGGCTGCTTTTAAATCCTCTTGGGAGCACAGAAGGTGCCTCCAGGCTAAGGCTGCTGAGCTGCAGGCAGTGTGGAGTCTGAATTTCTCCAAAATGAATGAGATTTTGGAGCACATCTGCATCTTTCTCAGATAGCAAAGTGCAAAATAAATAGCAAGGGGGGACATTTATGCCAAATAACCTATGCTGTGCATGAAATGCTGCACTGAGAAATACTGTTCTTGTGGAATCTTCTGCAGAAACATCCCTTGGCTTTTGAAGGCTGTGTGATGGTAAATTAATTCTCTCTGTTTCCATGGAATGGACTAAAGACTTTCATATGTGACATCAGGGAGAGAACTGGGCTCTGTAGATGTCTTTAATGCAAGTAATGAATATAGCAAACAGCCTCAGCCCAGCCAGGAGAAAGCAGTCTGGGTATGTGATGTGACCACAGGTATGGATTTCATGGCTACCGTGTTCTGACCCTGGAAAGTGGATGCCAATGGACAAGACTCCAGCACCTTGAGCAGCCAAGCCAGCCCAGCCTGTTTTTGTAAGATGAGGTCATGAAGACCTTTCCCATACCCCTCCTATACAGAGCTGAGGTCAGAAACCTAAAAAACCATTAAAAATCAAAACCTGCAAATGCTTCAGGATCTGAAGAGGCAGCTTAGCACGTCTATGAATGCTCAGCACCATGAACCAGAGATCCAAGTGCAGGAGAAGAGCATTCCGGGAATCCTGCACCCAGTGACCAGCAGATTGGCTGGGGGCTGACACACAACCCATCACAGGGAAGGCTGAGAGGACAAAGTTGTTCTGGCCAAGTCCCTGCTGCATGTGGAGTACCAGAGAGGTTTCATGCACAGCTCAGAGTAAACAGGCAAACAAGCAGCAGCCAGAAATGTTAATATTTGCAGAAATCTCCTGGTTTTGGCGCCTGGGTGTGGGGAGCTGGTGGAATGCAAATGTGATGGATTCTTGGCTGCCCGGAGCAGTGGCATGGGGAATCTCACAGGGCAGGACAGACTGCCTGACAAGCCTGCTCGTGATGGTTCACACGAGGAGTCCTGGGGAGGAAGATTGGACTGAGAAGTTCAGGAGCACATGAAACTGGTCCCCTGGGATTGAGTTATTTGAGCATCCCTGGGGGAAAAAACCAAACAAACCACGATTAGTTCATCCTCTTCTGCCTGTTTCAGATCTTGTTTCCCTCCCTCCATGTAGTAGGAGATGGATTTGTCCATGCTGATCCCCAACCCCTCTCCTGGATACATGAAGGAAAAAATGACAAACTTTCAGAGTCCTGCCCTCGCTTCACCTGGGTCCTTTCATGGCATGTTTAGGATGGTTTGAACCAGCTCAACACCTCTTGCCATCTCTACAGGGCTCCTACCTGGACCGTGGCTGCCAGTTCATGGGGGTATTTGGGGGTGGTCAGACATCTTCAGAGGCTCCAAAGCCTTGAAGGCTCTGGCTTCAGCAAAACAGCAATATCATTTGGGACTGGGAAGAAAATATTGGCAAATAATGGCCACCTCTGGTCACCTTCCTCCTGCAGCTATTTATCCAAAGATACCATATCTTGGAGCATTGCTTCATTTCCTCCTCGCCTCTCTAACCGAGGCGTCTAAATCATGTCCCTGCAGCTGAGGTCACGGAGGGTAAGTGTAATATCCATTAGCAGTGATGCTGCTATTACCTTGATTTACCTGATCCCTTCTTCTTTCACTCTTTTCTTTCTGTTTACAGCAATCTCTTTCCACTTCTTCCCCCTCCTGGTCTCAGAGCAGGAAAGAGCTGGCAGCAGCCCAGAGAAGCAAAGCTTCCTGGGATGCAGCCTGCTTTTGGGGACAAGGGGAGTCTGGGGATTTCTCCTGGACCAGCAGCACCCCACTCCTTCCTGACCAGAGATGCCAGAGGCAGTGGGAAGGGCTGGCTTCAAGCTGCCCCATCCTCACCCCACAGAGTCCTTCCCCTGGGGCTTGTCCAGGTCAGCACATGGAAAAGATCAACCCCAATTCACCCCTCTGCCCCTCTCCTGCCCCACAGCTCGGCACTGCTCAGGGAGAGCCACAGGATCCTGCAGGAGAGACTCCAGGAGAGCAGGATCCAGAGGAATCAAAGTCCCCGGAGTGTATTTGCACTCTAAACAAGGTGAAACAGGGAAATCAAAATGCAAAGCTTCTTGTCTCCTGCGGAGCTTCCCTGCCTGCACCTGGAGGGCCAACACAAGGGACTGACACTGGGTCAGCAGTTGCTTCCCCTTCCCCTTCCCCTCGTGTTTTGCTGAGATCCCAGGGAAGTCTTCCGGCATCTGGACCCATTGCACTTCCCACTTCATCCCCCTCCTCCTGCAAGGCCAAACAGTACCTCTGACACCCATCTCCAGCAATACATATTTATTGCACAGAACAGAGACCGGTGAAGAGTTTTGGACCCAATCCATGTGCTTCGAGCCAAACCCTTCCCAATCCATGTTATCCTTCATCTCCCCAGTGCATAATCAAACTCTCCAAACACAGCGTTCTCAGGTCCCAGCCCAGAGCTTGGAGCCTCCCGAGAGGGATATGCTAAAAAAAGAAAGAAAAACATTACATTGCCAACTGAAGTGAGTGCTGAAAGGAAGGAGATGCCAGGAGCACTTAAACAGGAATCCGAGACCGGGGGACGCTCGGGTGTGTGTTTTCAATCCCCAGATAGGAGACGTGTTCATTGGGAAATGACTGCCACTCACTGCTAGTTTTAGACCTTGTAGTTGATGTCCCAGAAAGTGAAGTGGCCATGACAAGGACATCCTCATCTGTGTTAGAACTTTCTTCTTGGATTGATGGATTAGTGCAGCGCATGGTAAAATGGTGCCACTCCTCCTTTGGCTCTGAAATCTGCATTTGCAGCTCAAACCTGCAAAGATGGAAATAAGCAATTTTATATGGGAGACAGGTTCTGTAGGCAGCAAGGGGAGTTATTTGGGAAAACCTATACATCAGAGGGTCCAGGACTCCGTTGGGTGCTGAAGGATGTCCTGCAGCACCTGGACCCAAGCTGGCAGCTCCACACCCTGGTGCAGAGCATCTGTTCCATGAGAGCAGCATCCCACAGCCCCGTGCCAGTCCTGGGCAGGGTATCTGCTGGCACTGCCCAGCCTGGTGCCATGCCAGGGGGATGCTCCTGCTGCTCACACTGCACAGAGGGACCAGGACTAGGCTCCAGCTGGGGCTAAAAGGGGAGCTGATGGGGAAGTTTGACATCAGCTGAGCTATCCCAAATTCTGTTGTTTCAGGGTGAAGCTTCAGTTATCCAGCTACAGCCTCTCCAAACAAAGGGCCTACAGGTGCCCCAGGGAGGCCATCACCTCCTGGGCTCCATAATGGGGAGGGATGAGCTCTGACCACAGCACAGATGTTGATTCACGGGGACATCTCCCAGCACTGTTGGCTTAGGCTGCTGGGGGAACATAACATTTCACAGCACATTCCAGATCTCTGCTAAAAAACAATTATTGATGCTTTTACCTCTCTGCAGAGCTTCACAAATAAAAGGATCATGGTGCTGCAACAGGTGAGGGAGCAGCATCCTGGGCTGTGTGTCCTGTGCTGGCGTCTTGACTGATCATCTGTGTGTCTGTGCATAGTTTATAACGTCTCCTGGAGGAACAGTGGCAAAGCCAGGAGATCAGAGGCTGGACACAGATGACAAAGCCATTTCCCTCTCAAAAGGATTCACCTAAGCATATGAGTCAGCTCCCATCTAAAATCCGCGAGTTCAAAGCCAGCTGTTTCTCAAGATTGCTGGCATGTGGCAGGAGGATGGGAGGTAACACCAGCCGCTCTCCCACTGCTTTGGGCTGGCACTGGCACTGCTCCCAGCCAGCCTTAGCATGTTCACAGGGTGAGAGCCAGCCTAGTGGAAGCACAAAGCTCTAAATGTGGGGACTGAGGTTTTGCTGCATGAAGTCACAGCTAAGAGGAGATTGTCCAGGCATCCCTGTATCCTTGTGTCATCCCTAGGTCCCAGTGTCATCATCCTAGCAATATTCCCAGGGGCGCGCTTCCGTGTTGTGCAGTGGAAAGGATAAAAGGGCAGCAATGGGAGCAGATTCAGCCTGCTGGAAACAATCCCTGCCCAGTGACAGTGTCGACTGAACATCCCTGTCCCAGAGCCACCATGGGTACTGCGGCAGGAGGGTGCAGCCAACCCCCACCTTGCTCAGCGAGCTGCCAGCCCATTTGGCCACGGCCTGACCTTGTTCGTGTCCATGGATGTCACTTGCTTGGCCACCCAGAGGCCAAGGGGTGCACCTCACTTGGCCAGGGGGTGCACCTCACTTGCCCATGGCCAACATCCCCCAGGACTGATTGCTCCTCATGCACTCAGTGATGTGCCAAGTCCAAACATCAGCATGGGGCTGTGGCTGAACGTGTGACCCCGAGGGGCTGCTGAGGACAAGGCAGAGGCCAACGCCTGCAGGCAGGGCTGCTGTGGCCACATGCCAGTGACTAAGCATGCACAGTGCAAGAGAAAGCCTGGGAAAATCCCTCAGACCAGCAAATGAAGATGGGCAGAAACGCTTTCTGCACTAATTGCAATGCTGTAATGAGCACCAGGAGGAGGAGGGCAGTAGCTGGACAGTGTCTGGCACATTGCCCTTTTAGGGGTGTGCTCTGGTTCTAATGGTGGTCTGGAAGGAGACAGGTGGTCTGTGCAGCTCTTGTGAGTCCCTGTGTCCCCTCTCCTTTCAGTTTTAGTTGCTTTTACTTCCAATATTGAAAGTTCTTGTGATTTTTCTCACATGTCCACCAGTGTCTGCCACTTCCCACAACATCGCAGGCCCACCATCAGCTGACCACACAAGGATGAAAACCGTTCCTTATTGCTTTCTTTCGCTGACAAGCCTGCAGCCCTCGTGACTTCTGAGGTAACCTAAAGCTATGATCCCAAAGCACTGGCCAGAGCTGTGTTCTCACCGTGAGCAGGGGAGAGAGGGGGAGGCTTTTGGTTGGAGCTCACTTCTGTGCGCTTTACTGAATGCAGCAGTGGGGCTGGAGCTGTGCAGCGCAGGGCGGTGCAGGGACAGTGCTGAACAATGCAGGACAGTGTAAGGCCAGCGCAGGGAGGTGCAGGGGCGGTGCAGGGGCAGTGCAGGGACAGTCCGGGACAGTCCAGTCCTGTCCAGTCCAGTCCAGTCCAGTCCAGTCCCGCCCCGCACGCGCCTTCCCGCGGGCAGCGCGTTAAGCCCCCGCAGCCGGCCCGGCGCTCTCGCACGTGACTGCGTCACATGTTGTGATCTCGCCCCGCCCCCTCCGCGGGATCCCACCCAATGAGCGGGCGGGTGCTCGGCGTTCCCGCGCGGTGATTGGTCAGAGCGGCCGTCAGTCTGCTGGGGGTGGGGCATGGTGAAGGCACCGTGTTCGGAGGGTCGGAGGTGGGAGAGCGGCGGGACGGGACCGGAGTAAATTAGACCGGACCGGACCTGATTTGACTTAGCGGTGTCAGGACGGTGGGGTCCCCGGCATGGTGGGGGGCCGAGGCTGCGCCCAGGGGAGCGGGCGGTGCACACCGCGGTGCTCGAGCCCAGGGGTACCGCACACGGCAGCGCCGGTGCCGCCTCGGCCCTGGAGCCGCTCGGGTTGTGGGTGGGTGCTGCCAGCCCTCGGGCCGGGTGACCGCTGCGCTGGGGCCCTGTGGGGGCACATGGCTGGGCCCTGTCAGACACACCGAGCAGTTTTGCTGGAGTGACGGGAAATTTGAAGTTGTTACCCTGCAAAGGGAGTGACCCTCAACCAGGACTGCTCTGTAATTCGGGGCTTTCCGGCGCTGCATACACCCAGCGCAGCGCCTGGGCAGGTCCTGGGCCTCCCGCCCGAGGTCTGGTAACCAAACCCTGCCTTAGAGCGCAGGAGAGGCAGAAGTTCGGCCCGGTCCAGAGGGATGGGGATTTGTGTGTGGTAGTGGCAGGAAACTCAGGGTGGGACCTGTGTGCCAGCAGGGATGGCCGGCAGGAGCCAGGACCGGAGCCTGCGGGAGGAGCTGACCTGTGCCATATGCTGCGAGCTCTTCAACGAGCCCGTCATGCTGGACTGCATGCACCACTTCTGCAAGGGCTGCATCCAGGAATACTGGGAGAGGTGCGCCCACGTCCCCTCCTGCCCGCAGTGCCGCCGCAAGTTCCCCAGCCGCGCCTTCCGCACGCACTACCTGCTCTCGGGGCTGGTGGAGAAGGTGCGACGCTGCGGCTCCGAGGAGCACCAGCAGAAGATGCAGGTGAGTGGCTTCTGCCAGGCTGGGGAGAAGGGAACAGCTGCCACAGGAGCCCTGTGCTGCCACCAGCCCATCCTCCCACAGGCAGTTCTCCCACTGTGAATCCTTATCTGACCCAAGTGCAGTGACATTTGTGTCTCTTCCTGATTAGTCCCTCTCCCTATTTCCTTACAGCTCTCTTGTCTTTTGAACACTTTCTTTTGCATTTGTTTCCCTCACTGCTGTGTCCCATTCCAAGCACAGCTTTGTTGTTTCTCACTTAGGGACCATGTGGCCGGGGGTGAGGGCTGCTTGTGCCAGGTGCTCTGCTTGAGGGGACAGTCCCTGCACAACTCAGTTCACAACACGCAGCATTTAAAGCTTGTGCAAACAGATATCCCAGGCTGGAGCTCCCAGTCTTAAAAATAAATTGGATTCATTACATGCACACACATATAATTCTCAAGGCTGTGCATCAGGTGTTTGCTTCTCCTTACAGCCTTTATATGAGATCCTGTTGCAGTCTCCTTCTGATGCTGACCCTAGGAATTGGGACTGCTCCTGAATCACAGCAGAATGGTGAAATGGCCTCCTTACCTTCTTTTCCTTGCTCCTGCAGAAGCACCTGGAAGATGCTTTGCAAGCTCGTCAGAAGGAGATGGAGAACTTGCTGCAGAGGAAGCGTGTGGCACAGGAGGACATCTGCAGCCTGACGGTAATACCCTGTGGGAGCTGCTCTTCAGGCAGCCTCTGGGGCAGTGTTCACAGAGGATGTGTGTATCACTTCAGCTGAGGTTTAGCTCAGCTTCCTGTAAAAATTTAGATGAGTAACTCTGGGGATCCACACAAACTCCCCTGCACATAGGCGCAAGCTCATCACTGCTGGATATTCAGCAGAGGTTTTGGGAGGAGCATTAAGCACTCATTAATGCAGTGTTTACAAAGTGCATTCGTGCAGCAGAACTGAGACATGGTGAGTGGTGAGAGCTGTGGGCAGTGTGCTCTGGCCCTGCAGTGCTGCCTCTTTGGGAGAGCATTAACTCTTGGCAGCTCTAAAATCCTCTCATGTCAGAAGGGATGGCAGCGAAGCTGAAGGAACTGGGTCAGGGGCAGGGTTGGCACTGCAAGAGTGGTGGCCTTGTCACATGGATGGTGTTGGGATTCACTGCAAAGCTCCAAGGTGAATGAGGAGCCTGAGCCCTCTCCATGGGCTTGAGAGGGTCCAGGCTCCCTGTTTGTACAGATTCACAAAGTGAGGACAGCCACAGGCTGACTGTGTTTCTTTCTTGGGTGGCATAAATGCATTAAAAACCAAGGAAGGTGAGTTTAAGGAAAATGGAAGTAGTTCAGAGATGAGATAAAACTGAGAGGGGGAAAAAACCCCTGTCTTCTTGACTGGAGCCTCTGATCCCCCAGTCTGCACCATTTCAAACCTCTGTCTTCTTGCCAGATGTGGAATAGACCTTTGAGATTAATGAAGAAGTATTAGCAAATAAGCGCCTGTTGTCCTGCTGCTGTGCAAGAGCTAAGAGGTGTCTCAAGAGTAAAGGAGCAGATCACTGATCTCAACAAGGAGGCCCTGCACCTCTGTGGTTCTGGTGTGTCAGCACAAGCACCTGCTAGAGCAAAGGGAGGCTGGTGAAGCTTCAGATCTCTGAGGGAGTTGGGTTTCCTGTGGGGAGAAAGGGATGTGCGCTTCAGGAAGCACTCCTTGAGAAAGTAATGAGGGCTAAGGTTACACTTGGAGATTAAAAGCTTAAAGATTTAAAGAAAATAAAAAGTCATTGGCTGTCTCTTGTAAACAGGCAGGAAGGCAGCAAGAACACAACAAGGTCGGCTGGCGAGTAAACAACTGGAAAAAGTGACCTCTGGATAGAGCTGAATGGGATTTTATCAGCCTTAATGACAGAGATTAGTTTGTGCAGCTCGCCCATCAGGCAGCTCTGCTCAGGGTCTGGAACACTGTGAAATAAATCCAAACTAACCTGAACAGCTGAGTCTGCAGCTCCGCAAAATTTAAAGAGCTCCAGTCTTGCCCACAGGCAAATTCCTGGTAGTTTGGGAGAGGGCTGTGGCTCTGTGTGGGGATTTCTAGTTAAGGTGACCAAGCCTTTGGTGAAGTTGGCTTTTTGGGTTTGTTGGGTTTTATTTTCTTTGGCTCTGCAGCCTTGAAGGTTGTCCTTGTGTCCTGTTCTCCATCCAAAAAGTCATGGCTGTGTCTAAACCTCAAATTTCCAGGGCTCTGTAAGCAGAGTAATGGGCCCAGCCATCCTGTGCACCTACGGGTGTGTTTGAGCTGTCGGACTCACCTTCTGCCTTTTCCCTCTGCTCAGAAAGTGTCTGGGGAGTTGAACTTCAAGATTCGGGCTGAGTTTGCTCGCCTTCATCAGATCCTGGAGGAACAGGAGAGAGCTGTGCTGGCAGAGCTGGGTGAGAAGGAGGAGCAGTCACTGGCACGGCTGCACAGGCACGTTGGCCAGCTGGAGGAGGGGATGGCAGTGCTGCAGAGTGACATCGAGCACGTCAAGCAGACCCTGAGCAAGATGGAAGATGTGTCACTGCTGGAGGTGAGATGCTCGGCTGGCCCTGGCAGGAGGATGAGGGATGTTTTGGGATCTGAAATTGGGATGGGAGAGTCTTAAATGACAGCACTAGGCTGTACCCAAAAGCTGTTTTCACTGTCGTCCCTCTGGATTAACTGCTCAATCCCTTGGGGTGTGGAGACTTTTGCCACAAGTGGTACAGTGATCTCTGATGTGGTGGGTCTTGGGAGCCTTTACTCCTTCTCTATCCAAGTGCCCAGTCAGTTTTCCCCAGGATGCAGGTCCTGGTAGCTTGGTTTCCTCTCTCTGTGCTGTGTGGCAGCAGGAGGCAGGACAAGGAGCTTATTTGTGCAGCTGCATACATTAGAGTGACTGCTAATTCTCTCTGCTTCTCACTGCAGGTGGAGAGCCTGGATATCAGGTACATGTCTGGCATGAAAGAAGCTGATTCCCTTTTCAGGAGCTTATCTTAGTCCCTGGCTGGGACCACATGGGAGATGCACTTTATCTCAAGTTTTTAAAGCATCACAAATTGCTCAGGAAGTTGCTGGTGCCGTGCAAGGTGGAGGCTGGTTCCCAGCATACATTGGATGCCCTTCCCAGGGAGCGTCCTATGTGTTGAGATGGTTGGAAGAGTGGGTAGAGGGGACATGGTGGTTTGAAGTGGGTGCAACCCACCATGCATGCTGCAAGAGGGAACAAGGCTGATGACACAGACTTTGGATGCTTTGTCTTCTCCCTGCCCTTTCTTAACTTCTTGTTACTCATGGGGTTGTAAAACTGACCCTGAGGTGCAGGTTTAGCAGAGGCTGGGAGTAGCTGAGGGCCAGAACTGCCATAGGGCAGTGTGTCCCTGTCCCCACCCTCCCTGGGCTGCAGTCTGACTCCACAGGCCCAGCCTGTTCAGCTGTGCAGGAATCCTGTTGGGTGTGCTGGGTGTGGGTTTGCCAGGAGTCCCTGCTCCATGAGTGCTGCTGCTGGCTCTGTCTTGGACACCTCTGTCCTGAGCCACTCACTGCACTGGGGGCAGAGCTGCATCTGGCAGAGCAAGCAGCTGCCAGGGACATTTGTGTCCCATCTTTACCAAATCTGTCACATGCATCAGCGTCCTGCAGCCCTGCCCGTGCTTCTCCTGCGTGCATTGGCAGTGGCTCAGCAGAGGGACTGACCCTGCCTGCCTCTCTCTGCCCCAGGCCCTCGGTGCGTGTTGAGACCCAGCCTGCCCTGGACCTGCAGCACTACAGGGACAGCCACAGCGGCCCCTTGCAGTACATCTTCTGGAGGCAGATGCTGCGCTCCATCTGCCCGGGTGAGCACATCACCGTGAGGGATGGGTGTGCTGGGTGTGGCGGCCCAGGGATGTGCTGCAGAGGGAACATGCTGCTGGTAAAATGCCATGCTTGATGTCTCCACAGCTCCTGCCCCACTCACCTTTGACCCTGAGTCAGCCCACCCCAATCTGGTCTTGTCCAGAGACCTGACAGCAGTGACAGAGAGGCATCAAGCCCAGCCTGTCCCCATCAGCCCTCGGCGCTTCCGCCAGTGCGTCAACGTCCTGGGCTCGCAGGCCTTCGACAGCGGCCGGCACTACTGGGAGGTCTGGGTGGGCAGCAAAACCAAGTGGGACCTGGGGGTGGCTGCTGAGACTGTGGACCGGGCAGCCAAGGTCAAGCTGTGCCCAGAGAATGGCTACTGGACGCTTCGCCTGCGGAACAGGACGGAGTACTGGGCCACTGCCACCCCCTGGGTGCGCCTGACCCCCCGCCAGCCCCCACGGAAAGTGGGCGTCTTCCTGGACTGCCAGGAGGGCACTGTCACCTTCTTTGATGCTGGGGACATGTCCCACCTCTTCACCTTCCACCAGGTCTCTGCACAGAGATACTGCCCCTTCTTCAGTACCTGCTTCAGCGACGGGAGGGACAACGTGGAGCCCATGCGCCTGTGCCACCTGGCCCTGTGAGGAACCAGGGTGCTCTGGGGACCCCAGCCTGGCTCTTGCCCGGGGCTGTGCTCCAGGCCGGTTCTGCACGCACAGACCTGATGGGTGTTGGAGGAGCTGTTTTGGTTTCGGTTTTGGGAGGAAGGCAGGGATGAGTCTCTTCTCAGGTCCTGTCTGCCCTCCCTTCCCTGTGCCATGGCTGTAGTTGCCACAAAGCAGTCACAGGGGCACCCCTAGAAGAACAACCTCCATTCCTGAGCACAGCACGGTTCACTAACAGCAGCCACGGGGCTGCAGGGGAGGTGGCTGTGGGTTGCTAGCACCTCTTGCCTCTCCGAGCTCCCACCCATAAAGCCCCGTGGAGGAGGGTAGCGGTCCCGGGGCGCCATCGGGTGCCTCTCAGCTCCACATCCCGACCATGGGCATCCTGCGCTGGAAGAGCTTCCCGGGGCAGGGCTCCGGGCCGGCAGCAGAGGGAGCCCGGTGCACAGCCCAGGGACTGCGGCGCTGCTCCCTCACTTCGGTCACTATTAAAGCTCATTAAAAAGACAGTGGTGCCTGCTGGGCGTGCTCGGGGCTTGTGTGCGGGGGGGATCTGCTGCTCTGGGGTGTGGCACAGCCTGGGGGCACGAGCAGCCCCCCGGATCCCTGCTCCAGCCCTGGCTCTTCTGTGCCTGCAGCACAGGAGGCTCGAAAGAGCCACTGCTCCCACATAGTTCCTTGGAGCACCCCCTGCACATCTAGCGGTGTCTGTTCATCATCTGCTATTTGAGAACAAGGGAAAGAGGCTCTCTGAACCTAGCCCTGGTCTTGGGCTACAGCATTTTAAGATTTGGCCATCTCTGGCCTGGCTGGGTCTTAAGGATTTGTACATGTGAAAAGTGCCAAGTCCCATTTCTTGCCAAATTCAGCAAGAGTGTGGCTCTTTTCCTGTCAGCCCCCCGTGGCCCTGCTGGCAGCAGTGCACCTGCAGGAGGGTAGGCAGGGGTCCCTGGGCGGAGCAAGTCAAGGGGGTTTGGCTGCTGTGGTTCGTGCCCAGGAGGTGCTGGCAGTGTCTCTGCCTCACGAGTCAGCAGAGGTGCTGTGATGGGTCCAGGCCTGGCTGGTGGGAGGGAGGATGGCGGTGCCTGGGTGGGTGGAAATGTCATGTTTTTCCCACCCAAATCCATTCCAGGGTCAAAGCAGAGGCCAGAGCTGTCCAGTGCTGCATAGTCCCCAGGGCTGGCTGGAGGCAGACACCTCCGGCAGAGGCTCAGCTTTCTGTGGTGTGGGAAGGGCCAGGTGTGAGGGTTTCCAGCTCCCACAGCTGGGCACAGGGACACTTGCCAAAGCAAGGCCCTCACTGGCCATCTGCCTGCCCAGCAGGGATGGCACAGGGGCCCTGTTCCCCTGTGGTGCCACAAGGGACACTGCCCCTCCTGTGCACCACTGCTGCAGTGTGCCAGGGCTGGGGGTGCCTAATGCCTGTGCCAGGGCAGGAGAAGCCAGAGGGGAGGATGTCCTATGCAGGGTTCAGGCAGGTGTGATCTGTGCAGGAGCGCTGAGCACAGCCCAGGGCTGCTCCCAGTGGTCAGGAAGCCCCTGCTCTGTGCAGCCTTGCTCGGGGGTCGGGTGTGGAGGGGACGCTGGAGGTTTATGCTCCCTCCTGGTCTCCTGTTGGCCTTTAGCCAGTGAGTGCTGAGCCCGTGACCTGGACTCGGCCTCCTCTCCCAGCTCTCACCTCCTCCTTTCGCTGCCTCACAGCCTCAGCTGAAATAAGAGTGGAGAAGAAAGAGCTGTTGGTGTGGAAATGGTGCTGCGAGTTGGGCTGTGTTACCCCCTGCAAGGGCTGCGAGCCTCTGGAAAGGCGAGGCTGCTTTGATCACAGCAGGGAGTTGTGCTGGGGAAAGCTGAAACCCGTCAGCTCCCCCAGCCTGCCCTAAACTGCAGCCAGGTACGGCTGGGCAGCAGCAGGCAGCGTCCCCGAGGTGTGAGGGGAAGCGGATCCGCCAGGCACTGGCAGGGGCGAGCACAGCCAGGCTCCGCTGTCCGCCAGCTCCCGCTGCCCAGCGCTGCCGTGTGCCGCCGCCGTGTGCTGCGTGGGCCAGTGTGACAGCACGGGCTGCCAGCGTGTGCCACTGCCACCGCTGCCACCTCCCACACCCTACCCATGCCGAAGGCAGAGCTGGAGAGCGGCCAAACCCGCTTGTCCCAAATCCCGGGGCTGAGCAGGCTCCTGAGGAAGCACGTCCTTCCTTCTCCTGCCGGGCTGTGCGTGGTGGCCATGGCACGCTGCTCCCAGGCAGAGCCACATTTTGGGGTATAATGTCCTTGCCTGGCCCTGCTGGCGGGGCAGGGCTGGGGAGGCAGAGCAGCTCCTAGGTGCAGGGAAAATGCTGCTATGGGCTGCTGTGCATGCAGCATTCGCCCTGTGAGGAAATGCAGTCTGCCACTAAATGCTGCCTGAAAAACACATTTCTCTGACAAACCAGAGCACCGTGGAGTAGGAACCATAGGCATAAATGCAGTGACTACCTGAGCCCGGCCTGGGTTCAGGCAGGAGGGGATAGGTAGGGGAGAGTGGGCACCATGGGGTTAAAGCACCCCTTCCCCCAGCGTCCAGACTCTGCACCTGCCAAGGCTGGCTCTCGCCATCTTCTCCCAGGGCCAGGCTGTATTTTTCTTGTGGGTTACCTTATTGCTTTGTCTCTGGGTGTTCCCAGAGCCACCCCGGTGTCCCTTTCCCATAGTTATGCTAGGGCTGGGCAGTGTCCAGCAGCTCCTGCCTTGGCAGCCTTCTGTGATCTGTGTGTCTTTATCCAGGGCTTCGGGGAAGCCTTTGCTTCCTCGGGTCCCCCCACGTGCTGGAATGGGGACAAGATTTTAAAATAAGATCCTTTTGTTTCCCAGGGCGGCAACAATGGAAAGGTCCCACCGGTCCCACAGTCGCCCTGCGTTTGTGATGGAAAATTCCCCGCCGTGGCAGGGCGAGCCCTGCCCGGTGTCCTGCCATTACAGCCATTAGATGGCAGCATGGACGGGCTGGTCCTGGCCACCGCCGCCTGCACCGTGCCACGTTCGGATTGCAATGGGTGGAGGATGCCAAAATCCCTTGACTTTTGGGGTGCCAGAAGATGCCTGTCCCCTCAGCCCTGGATCAGACCCTCTGCTCCTCTCGCACTCAGCTTTTCCAGGCACCCTCTGACTGTGCACTTGGCCCAGCAGCTCAGTGGTGCCGTGTAATTCATCCCCCTGTCACTGTCCACCCCTCACCGCCTCACCGCTCACCTCTCCGGGGCACCGACCCCGATGCTGTCCCCAGCGTGGGTGCACTGCGGGGCTGCCCCGTCTATGATCACAGCCCCTGTCACTGGGGAGGGGTCTGATCCTGCAACCTCAGCTCCTCACTCCTTAGTGCTGGGCAGTGCCACCCCTCTGTGATATTCCAGCTCTCCCTCATCATGGCAAGTTTTGGAAGTCTCTCCTCAAACTTGTAGGGGCTTGGACACCCACCCGAGCGTCCCCGAGGGGTGAAGGGACACGGTCGCTTTCTGCTCTGCTGCAATTGCGGAGGGAGGTGATCCAAGATGAGTGTGCTGAAGAGTGATGGAGTTGGCACTCTCTGGGTTTAAAACTCACTAATCAGGATGGGGGGAGTCGGGTAAAATAAATTCTGTGACTTAGAGTCCCTCTGAGGGTTGCAGGAGAGAGACAGGGTGATTTCTTCCGCGGATTTGGCAACGTGAGCAGCTGAGTGCACCAGAAGTTTTGCTGCCTGTTTGAAGCCATGAGCACATGGCTTTCATTCAGGCTTTCTTCACTGCCTACAAGTGAGCGTAATTAATAATCCTCTGGGGCGCAGCGCGAGGCCGTGTTAATTTATCCGTTCAGCGCTCGTTGGGTGCACAGGCAGCTGGCCAGGGCTGTGCGGGCTGTGCCACCGCGCTCCCAAAGCTCTGCCATCGCCTCCGTCTGTGGCGCGTTCGCAGCCAGTTCGCTCCGAGCCAGAGCCGCAGTGGCAGCGCTGTGGGGGCAGCGCCGCTGGCACCAGTGGGGCGGCACCGCTCGTCTGCCAGCGCCACGGGCGTTGGGGGGGGGATTGGCGTGTACCTGCCAGAGAGCCGTGCGGGTGCCACACGGAGCGGTGCTGGGGGACAGTGCGGCTGTTCCACGCTGCTGGCATGAGTGGGGGGCCCTACTGCACCCCCAATGAATGAGGGTGCAAGTGTGAGCACACTCAAGTGCGTGTGTGTCTGTGTGGGCCCCAGGGAGCGCAGGAGGAGGGAAGTTCAAGGGGGTGTGTGCAGGACTGTGTGCCTGGGTGTGTGCGTACAGGTGCGAGGTGTGGAATTTAGGGGGTGCACAGGCATGAAGGGGTGTGTGCAGGCAGGTGTGAGATGTGTTCCATCACATGAGGTGCGTGTGTACTGTTGTTGAGAGCGCGCTCGTCTGCATTCCCTCTGCTCCGAGAGGCCGGGATGTGCACCCGGACAGACAAGAAACAGGCGATGTGCGGGCATTCTCACACAGGTGCAGGGAGATGCACGGGGTGCACACAGGTGTGAAAACACACGCAGGTGTGGGAGTGCTCACGTGCCCGTGGGTCAGGGATGATGCAGAGCCACGCACACGGGTGGGGAACACACTTGCCCCCAGCTGCAGGGGATGCAGACCCACACACACATATGGAGACACCCGGGTGCGAAGGGATGCGCACACCCCCGCAGGTGCGGGGAGCGCGGATCCCCCGTCAGTGTTTGGAGCCGCAGGTGCGCTCCCCCCAGCCCCCTCTGCCTCCNGGACTCGGCGCCTCCGCCCGCGTGTCCCCCAGACCCCGCAGGGACCCGCACTGCCCGCCGCGGCGTCCCTCACTCAGGACGGGGATGTGCCGTGCCCTGGCGCTGCCCGTCCCGGGTTCCCCCATCCCCGCCGGGGACCGGCGCTCCCGGTCCCGGCCACCCCAATCCCCGCCGGGGACCGGCGCAGTCCGCCCTGGGGTGCCCCGTCTCCGACCGGCGCTGCCCGACCCATCCCCAACCGGGAGGCACCGCGGTGCCCGCCCGGGTGTCCCCGACGGCGGTGACAGCGTGCCCGCAGCGACAGGACGGGACGGGAGGACCCTGCTGCGGTCCCCGCGGGGTCCGGGGCCGCGGGGAGCCCACGCCGTGCTCGTGCCGCGGATGTCTCGCTGCGAGCGGGGAGAAACCCCACGGGACCCTCGCAGGAGGGATGTCCCTGCGCGGGGATGCGCCCGGCCGGAGGGCAGGCTGGAGGCCAGTCCGGGCTCTGTTTATTTATTTTTTCACGCACGGAGTCATTAATTTGTGTGCGCCGGGGAGGAAGGCGCGAGGAGGCGGGGGTCCATGCGAGGCTGTCCAGCTTGCCTCTCCCAGCTCTGGTCCGCCTCGGAAGTCACCCGAGGCAGATCCCAGCGAAATGCTTTCCTTTCCCGTAGCACTTCTGTGGCAAAAGGCTGTCGGGCAGGGAGTGCAGAACCACGGCAGAGATGGGGCTGCAATGCCCTTCTAGTAAGGAGAGCCCGTGAGACAGGGCAGAGCTGGGTGGGCACTGCCAGGGCAGTGGGGACAGGACACCCCACCAGATAGCCCCAGAGAAGCTTCTTCTTGCACAACTAAAGCATTTATAGCCCAGATCAGAGCAAGACTGAAAGAAAGTTAGTAATGGTGGAAGCTTGCAATGTGTGGAGAGGAATTTGGAAGCATAAATAGAATTTTATGTAGCGTCAGCTCAGTGATTCGCTCTCACCAGTGGCATTTGCTGCTGTCGTTGAAGTGAGCTCATGGGAGAGTTGCAGGTGTGGCATGAACAGCATCACCAGCAGTGTCACTGTCAACCTGCTCTGCCCAAAAAGCTGCTGATGGCTCTGGTGTCGTGGGGCCAAAGGAAACAACGGGCGGCCAGAGCTCAGGGGATGCTCAAGGAGGCTGGGCAGAAAGGAGCCTGCTGCTGGTGGCATTGCTGCGGGAGCTGCAACTGTTCAAAACTCTCTTGTTAGCAATTTGTAAAGCACGGTGTAGCTGCTCCCGGGTTCTTTCATCTCCTGGAGGTGCAGGAGCAGTGCCTGGGAGGCTCTGGCCAGCACAGCTGTGTGGCCTCATCGGCGCAGGGCTGAGCAGAGCTTTGAAGCTCTCGGTGCTGCCTGATTAGTGCAGCGATGAAGGGCGATGTGGAGCTCAACGGGGGGATGGTACCAGGGGGATTTGCTTTCTCTCCTTCCATTCTATCAATGAGGACACTTTGTCAGCTCGTAAAGGACCCACAAATTTCTCATTAACCATAATCCCAATGGGGTGCAAATATTTGCTCCCCTTGGAAGCAGGGATGCGTGTGTGAGACTGTTCTACCTGCGAAGGATGAAATAATCATCTCAGGATCATGAAAGGTCTGTTCTGGCACCACGGTGCCTGTTTAAATGGGCCAGTATTAGAGGATGCTGTGTGTAAGAGCACAAAACTCTTACACATTCCAGCTCTGTGGTGCTCCCAGGATGGAGTGGAGCTGGGGAGCTGCCCTGTGCAGGCAGTGAGATGGGAGGAACAGGCAGAGGTTCAGCCCCAGCATTGTAGATTATCTTGGCCTCTCAGAGTAACCCTTCGTGAATGTTGATGAGACCATGTGCTCCCTGGGCCACCATCCTCTGGGCACAGAGCAGTGCTGAGCACCTCATAGCCAAATAATCCCATTGGGGACGCTGGTTTGCCGCTTCCAAGGGCGTATGCCCATTATGTGAGGTAAGGGCCCGTGCTTGTGTAGGAGCTGAGCCGATTGTGTTGGCTGCCGCTGCCTGCTCCCCTCTCGGATCACACAGAATTCCCAGCCGGGTGCTCGGACAGCCCCGCGCTGACCGTGCCAGCAGCAACAGTTGCCTGTGCAGCTGGGATTTGAAGCAGTTGCTTTATTGCAAGTAATAAACATGGGCCGTTTCAGCAACACCCTTTCATTCAACAGCCCTGACTGCACAGCAAAGCCCACCAGGCTCAACCCCACAGCGATGAGCCAGGGCCTCCAAGGGGAGTGGATGTTTGGAGGCACGCAGCCCGTGGTCCCTGGGGGCTGCCAGGGAGGGGACAGCCACAGCTCCTGTGCCCTGCTGTCTGCTTAAGGATGATTTCAGATGAGTGGGCTGCAACTACCGCCCTGGGATTTGGCTTGGGCACGCGAGCCCGCAGCTCACTGCCTGCACAAACACCCACCAGGGCGTCACTGAGCTCAGGCTGACGTCTGGTCAGAGGGACACTCCCCCAGCAGCACAATGACCCCAGCCGGTGCAGGCAGGGTGGACGGGGCTTCCTCCAGTGTGTCCCATTCCACTCAGCTGCCTCTCTCCCATGGGCTCGCTCCACGCAGGATCGCCGTCCCCAGGGTTTCTCTTGGCCCCGAGCTGTTGCGGTGTTTTCCGGGGCAGGCGTGGGAAGGGCAGGTGCTCCCAGCCAGCCAGGAGGGAACAGGCTGTTCCCGGCATCCCGAGGCAGTTCCTGGAGAAAGAAGGGGAGAGCAGGATCCCACGGGAACGGCAGCAGGAGGGGACTGTGGCCAGGGAGCAGTTTCTCCAATGCCACAGGAGACATCCACCACACTCAGGATGTTGCCTTGCAGAGCAGGAGAGGGCTCTAGGTGGGTCCCCGCGTCTGTCCAGCTCTCAGCAGCTTTGGGGAGCAAGGTGAGCCCTGGGGGTAGCACCCATGTCACCCACCTTCTCCTCAGCCACTCCAGCTGACTTTGCATTCAGCCAGCGGGACTGAAACAGCCCCAAAACAATGGGTGCAAGGCAGGGAACTCCTCACTCCCAGTTTGGGGGGGCTGTGTATTTAAACCAATGGTGGGGGGGAAGCTGCAATAAGCTGGGGGTAATGGGGAAGTCCTGCAGGTGCAGGGAGAAGCAGAAAGCCCTGTGATGGCCGGACCCTGCAGGCTCCACTGCCTGTGGAAGGTGGGGAGCCAGCAGTGTTGGTGGTTTCCGTGTGAGGAATGACTAAAGCCACAGAGCTCTTCCGCTGGGAAAGACGGGCTGGGGCATTGTGACTGAGGGCTGCAAAATCACAGCTTGCCTGGAGAAGGCAGTTCCTGGTGGATTCCCGTGTTGGGAGCATGGTGGGAGGCTGGTGGCTTGTTGCATGCTGCTGAGCAGCAGTGGAGCTCACCTTCACGGGACCTTCTGGGTGTGATGTCTTTGCCTGGATCCACAGTGTGTGGAAAAATCCATGGGTTTGCAAGGAGAAAACCCACGGGTGGTTAGTTCAAGCTGAAAGCCCCCTTTCCCACCCTAGACTGTGAGGCAGAGGTGCCCAGCGCCGTGTTTCACCTTGACCTGCCCCAGCTACCCCTGCAGCTCCTGCAAATCTCCAGCTGAGCGAGGGGCAGCAGCCAGGTACACGTCCCACTCCTGCTGGGTGCTGTGGAGGGATCATGACCTCCTGGTGTGTGCCAGGGTCTGCCAGAGAGACCAGATCTGAGCCTTGCCCTGGGCCAGAGCTGGAATTATCTTTTGTCCTTCATTAGGAAAAGAAATACTGCTGCAGCTGCACTGGCATCTAGTGACTGGTTAAATGAATTCCAGGGGTTTTATTGCCTCTGGCTATCCCGGACCTTTGTTTCTTGTTTCACGTTGTTAAAAGAGGGGGTTAGCCAGGTCCCAGGGGGGCTTTTTCTCTTTGGTCAGAACAGTTCTGATGTTGTCGGCACAGCATTATTGCCCATCTGCGGTGCCTCATTGTTAAGGCAGAATGGTGGAAGCGGAGGTGGCCTGTGGTCAAGTCAGCGAGGAGGCACGAGCCCTCGAGCCCAGCGTGGCTGCTCCTTTTGTTGAGCAAATCGCTCCATCTCTAGGTGCAAGTTCAGCAGAAGGAGGGTGAAAACCTGGCCCTGCAGCAGCCGGTGCTGAAACTCCCACTAAGTTTTATAAGCTGAGGATATTAAGTGGGGAGTCTTGGAGTCTCTCCTGGAGTCGTTTCCCTGCTGAGGTAGCAGAAACAGGTTTCAGCCAGTGACTTGTATTTCACCTTACAACTTCTCCCACGAGTGAATTGTTTTTCTTGCTGTGTTTCTGCCCCCTCCTTCCAGGGCGAGGATCCCTCGCGCAGCCTTTGCAGCCAAACCTGGAGGTGCCGTGGGACGGACGTCATGTGCTAATGAGGGAGGATCGGTTTGGGGGGTCAGGAAAAGACTCTAGCTGGGCAAATAGGGAGGACAGGGTGATGGAGGAAGGCAAGCATAAATGCTGTGGTCTCCCATTATCTGAGCACATAATAACTGGGCAGCTGCTGCTCCCCTGCTCGAGTTCTATGCAGTGAAAGGCAGCAGGACCCCGGGCCTGTTCACAGGAAGGACCATGAGAAAGGGACAAGTGGATTGCAGACTGCCCTGGTCCCTGTTACTGACGAGCAGAGCCCTGGAGTGAGCAGAGAGAAAAAGGAGATGAAATTTTACCTGTCTGTACCAGCCAACCCAGGGCTGGTTCCAACTCCTGGCAGAGCCCGGAAAACCCCAGTTCTGTTTCAGAGGAATTGGTGAAAGAATAAGCTCAACTCTGCTCCTGGTGTAGGTGCATGCAAAGAGGGATGCCATGGGGCAGCTCACTGGTGTTTTTAGGACCCACCCTCTCTGTGTGAGGTGTAGCTGCCCACTCGTGTGCAGGTGTGGAGGGGTTAAGCCTTCTCCTAGCTGCGGCTCCAGCTGGCTGGGCAAATGCCAGCCAGTGCACCGAGTCTGCCCACCTTGGTCTGTGGTGACAGTGCCAGTGACACAGCGCCCAGGCACCATCCCACCATGGCCACACCGCCCTGCATGGCGAGACCACCTGCCCAGCAGGCTCAGGGGCCAGGGCATCCCCCAGGGAAGGGTTAAGCAAAGAGGAGCAGTGCCGATGCCAGGCTGGGTGTCCAGGTTCTCCCTTGGTGGAGGTCAGTGGTGGTTCATGGGAAAGGAAAAATTGGCAGCTGGGCCGGATGTCCCTGCATTTCCCCTCTTCCTGCAGCCGCCTGAACGATGTTCCTTATTTAGCTTTCCTGACGGACAGGAGGAATCTGATGGCGGAAACTGTCACTGCCTGATAACAGTTCAGGGACCCCTTTATGATGGGCGGCACGGCAGGGAACGGGGCAGCGCTGCCCTTTGCTCCGGGTTCTCGGGGACGGCCAGGCAGGGCGGGAAGGGCACTCACAGCCTTTCCCTTTACGCTGCTCCGTGTACAAACCCCCTCAGTGCTACTTAAAAAACACTCAAGACCAAGAAGTGATGGTGTGTGTCTACACATCTGTAATATTGGCTTTTTTCCCTTCTTTTTGGTGAGACATCTGAGCTGGTGGAAAGGGCCATGGATGGGCAGAGGGGAGGCATGGAACAAAGCCACCCTGCCAAGGTCTGAGAGCAGGTGAGGCTTTGTACTCACTGGCAATGAGGATGGGAAGGGCAGCCAGGGCTGGGATGCTCCAGCAGGAGCTCAGAGTGATGACCAATGCCACAAGTTCAGCACACACACCTGTACTGGGAGCAGCTCCCATACAAGAGTGCACTGCCCAAACAGATAAACATAGCAAAGGAGATGTTCCTCCATGTTTTATTGTCCCCAGCTTTCTCTCCATGGAAGATGGCATCTCCTTAGTGTCTGAGCCATTCTCTCATATGTGCCCATGGTGACCAGACTCAAAACCACAAAAAGTCCTGAAACACAGCTTGTATGTCAATGTATCCATTGATTTTTGCCTTGCATCTGTGGAGGCCACCAGGCTGCTGCCATACCAGTAACAGCATTGTTTCCATGGCAATTAATGTACTTAAAAAGGGCAGAATGTACAGCGAGATTGTATTTATTCAAGAGCAAGCCCTAAGCAAAGTAGCCCTTGCCACTGGACAGGGCACTGTACCTTCAGTCCGTGGAATGCCCAGGTTGGCACTGCTGTGTTTTGCATTGGGATGCAGGACACAGTGAGCTGGTTCAGCCAGGCTGGGTGGCACAGGGCTCCCACAGACCTGTGCATAGGCTGTGCCACAGCCTTGCACCTTGAGACCACCATTCCTCTGCTGCTCAGAGTTCTCTGTTCCCTGGGGCGATTAGAGCTGCACACTTCAAAGTGCGCCTCTGTTTCAGTCTTAGCTGAGGAATGTTAAAAATCTCACTGCAAGATGTAAAACCTCAGCAGGAACTCACAGGGGTTGTGTCAGTTCTCTCTGAGCCATCCAGTGTCTGACCAGGTCACACACGTGAACATCCATGAGTTGCAGGACTGAGGTTTAGGTCATCAAACCATGGTGGTACCTCAGGACCAAACGCTTCTTACTTCAGCTGAGTTGAAATCGCTTTTGTGTTTGCTTTCTGTCATCAAGCAGCACAGGCAGGGAGGCCAGTGCAAAGGGAATTGCTCTGTCTGTCCGTGTGTGTTCCTGCACTGCTCTGCCTGTGTCACAGGTGTGTGCAAGGCTGGTGGATGTGGGAAGGAACCAGGAGCTCCTGCTCCAAACCCTGGTGCAAGTTTCAGATGGCCATGCTGAGGATGAGGTACCCATGGGGAATGATGGGGATTTGCATCCTCCTGGCTATTTTGAGGCAGAAAAAGCAGCAAAATTCACATTGCAAGTTATTTGTTTAAAGTTATGTGTGTTTCTTATGGTGTCACTTTCTAGCATGTGTCATTGCAGTGAGATGAGTTAACTTCCTGCTGTACTTTCCTGGGCAGGAGTCATCTCATCCATTCCCTCACATAAAAGTTTGGTGTAGAGCCCAAGGCATTTGCTCTATGCTCAGCAGGGGGGAGAAAGGCTTTTTTGGAGATGCTCCAACCTGTCCTCAAAGAGGCGTTGAAGGAACTGGGGAGGTGATGGCTGAGCCAGCTCCCAGCCTGCACCCAGCCTGCACAGTGTCTGCATGCATCTGTGTTCTGAAGACCGGCTCTGTGCCTCTGCCAAGTTGTATTTAACCCCACAATTTCCCCCTCTTCCTCACTGGCCACCCCAGCTCCCTCCACCTCAGCAGCTCGCAGCTGCATGAGGGGACTGGCATGGTCTGGCTGAGGGTAAAATGAAAGAGCAACATCAACCAAAACTGACGGTCCCAGCCTCAGGAGACGAGGCCAGGAGGAGGCTGGGAGGTAGTGGGATCATGTGGAGTGAGCAGTAGACAAAGGAAGGAAGTTTTTATTACTGGGCCAAATCCTGAACTCCTTCAGTTGTATTTAGGCCAATGTCTCAGTGACTTCAGTGGAGCTTGGTGTGAGTAAAGAGAGAAGGAAGAGCTTCAGAATCTGGCCCCTGAGTAATTGTGTCACGTGGGAAGTTTATAAAGAATTTGCAAGCTCACAGTGGCTTTGCTGAGCAGCTGGTGGGAGCCAGTGAGCAGTGCCCCTGGCAGCCAGGCCTCCCCCTGGGTCACTGTCCCCTTCCTCTCTGGGTCCTTCCCCATCCTGCAGCGGGTTCTCCATTCCAGCTGCTGGCAGAGCGAGTTGGGGCTTGGCAGACCTTGCAGGGCACAGTGAGGTGCTCTGAGCTGAGCAGTGGCTCCACAGGTTTATGAAGGTCTGTCTGCACCTTCACGAGACCCAGGAGACCCATGGAGGATGTTGGGGTCCTCCATCATCCTTCTGAGTTACGGAGGCACTTGGGCTCTCCATGTAGCAGGGAAATCTGTAAAAGGTTTACTGGTTTTATTTATTCCCCCAAAAAGCACAGGGTTGTGTAGCAGAGCCTGGAAATTCCTCCACTAGTTTCCAAAATTGATTGGGGGCAGCATGTACAGACACATGTGTGTGTGCTGATAGTGAGGTTCGGCTCCAGGCTTAGCTCTCCATCTGTGACTTGTTTTCCCCATTTCTGAAGTACTGGTGTCCACTGAGATGGATGTCACCTAAAAAAATAAATACTGGCATAAGTGCGGGTCAAGTCAGTGGTTTCCAAGAGTGACAGTAAATCTCGACATTTACTGAGGCAGGAAGGTTGGGCACGAATGGTGCTTTACACTCAGATTTGGAAACTGCCAGCTCAGAGTGATGGCAGCAAGAGAAATCGCACCCAGCAGAGGTGACGGCATCCAGCGCCCACAGAAATCCATCACTCACACCCTGCATCGTCCCAGCCAGAGCAGGGTCCCCAGAGGGCTGTAACTGGGTTTGAGTGGCCATCAATCCCTTCCCCACACTGCAGTCCTCAGGAAGCAAAGGGCAGAGGTTTAACAGCATGTCCCAGAGTGTGGCAGCCAGCTGCAGAGTGGGATGCTCCCACAGGAGGGGCACACATCCACACCAAGGAGATCGCTCACCGCTGGGCAGGCGGTGCACGCTCCTTGTGCTGGGAGAAAGCACGGGGGAAGAAACCGCCTTGCCTCTGAAATGAGTTACCTGGAGTGCCTCGTAAAGCAATTTAAGTTAACAGAGTGTGCATCTGGGCCTGATGCCTCCTCACGGGGTTTGCTGGCTGTTGCCAAACTGTCAGACTTGGCAGATCCTGGGCTGTAAGTGCTGGCTCTGGCAGTACCGCTGATGCTGGGATGGGATCAGGGCATATCCTGGTCTTTCATCTCTGCTCTGTGCTGTGACATCCCAGTGTGCAAGGGAAGGTGAGTTGCAGCATACCCCGTAGTGCCCTGTTCTGGGCAGGCAGGCTCAGACCCAGGATGTGTCCCCTTGGGTGATAGTGTTGAAGTGGGATTTTCCCCACCATGTTTGCTTACTCCTGTGCTACAAGGACTAACAGAGGCACCACTGTTCGTGCTGCACTGGGTGTAGCGTGGTGTCCACAGTTCAAACACGAGGATGGGGTTTGATGTTCCTCGAAGCTCCTGTGTTGTAGGGAAGCAGGAACCTTTCCAATGACATCAGTCACACCAGGACTGTGTCCAGCCCGAGATGCAATCCCTGCTGCCAAGGTGCCTGCGTTGCCCAATGTTGTCCCTCCGCAACGTTCAGCATTTCACAATATTTATGGCTGTTCCTCACCCTTGGCTGCTTAGACAAATAAAGCTTGATGCAGCCTGAGGCAGTTAATCCCTGGCTTTCCAGCCTCCCAGCAATAACAAGGTCTGGGTGGCATTTGAAAGAATGCACTGGGGGAGAGGGGGAGTGCTGGGATCTATTTTTTATATGGAGGGGGAAATCTAAGCCCGCCTTCATTGAAGATAAGTGACGTGGCTGGGCTGAGCTCTGGCTCAGAGGTTTTAGTGGTGATAGAAGGCAGGAGACTCCTCACAGTGTTGGCCCCACGGTAACCTTTGCCAAAAGAAAAACACTTCTTAATACAATAGTGATTTAAAAAAAAAAAAAAGAAAAATAAACAGGACCCCACATGAACTTAGGAAACCTGTTCTGGCATAAAGAGAGATGTGTGTGATGTAAATGAACCTGAATGGCACTTGGAAGGACTCTGGCCTCCAGACCCGCATTTCTGGGAGTGGGAAAGGGCCACAGTGTCTGTCCTCGACCCCTTGGTCCAGTATGGTGCCAAAACGCCCCCACTCCCAAATGGCTTCTCCTGCATTTGTGGACCAAGTCAACGTGTCTTCCCTTCATCCACACATTGAATTCCCATGGGGCTGGAGAGGCCATCCCCAGCTTTGCCCCACGGCTCTGAGCATCAAGTACCCACCTCGTGGTGACCAAACAGGGAGAGCCGAGGAAGTGGCGTGTTGTTTCTTCAGCACAGTTTCCCTGTTGGTGCTTGTGCTCCTTGGCTGGAAGTCATTAGCATGTGTAAACGCTTCCTTCCCATCGCGTCCGCTTGCGTGCTCTTCCCACTGCGCTGCGTGGCAAGGGAAGCACCTTGGAGCAGGAAAACAACAGTCAGCCTCTGCACACTAACAGAGAGTAACTGCGTGTTTATGGAACTTGGTCACCCTGGTGTAAGCTATTTTTAAAAAGCAGAAGAAGGAGGTTTAGCTTATTGGCCTTCAAATAGCACCAGAGTCCGATACCGCCGTTTAGGCTGGGCGTTCCATTGTAGGAATTGTGCTATGATATACAAAGTGTGACATTTCCAACTCAGCCTTTCTTGGAAGGGAATTAAATTAGTTTCATAGCTGCACAAGGGGTGTTATGTGGAGGTGGAGAGAGAAATCTGTGCAGATGTTAAACAGCCAGCTAATCTCAAGTGACGCGAATGCCCCAATACACTTTGGCTCTCAGAGATGATGATTATCATCTCCTGCTGCAGCGGGTCCTGGCTTGTGGTCACAGCTCTGTGCCAAGAGAAACTGAGAGCGTGTGCATCTGTAACTTGCCATCAATGCCCTGGACAGCTCCACAGGGCCAGATTTCCTTCCACTGCCCTGAATCTCTGCATCTTCAAGTCTCTCTGCCCAGCAGGGAGCAGATGGGATCACTGACCCAGGGCTGAGATGCAGCCCAGCAAAGCCCTATGTGGGGGAGAGCATTGCTGTGCTCTTTAGAGCCCATCCCTCCTGGGGATTCTGCAGAGAACAGAGTAAGCTTTCATTAACCACATCAGGGAAGACTCTGGGTTTGGGCAGCTCTGGCTGTTTTCAGGAATGGCAGAAAGCCAAGCTGAGCTGTGCAGTGGAGGGTTGAAATTTCTTATCTCCTACGTGCTGTAGGTGCATTTACCCCAGGGATCCCACCTCCCGTCCTGCTCGCGCCGAGGGCTCTTAGATCTGCAGCGAGCGCTCAGAACTCCTCCGTCAGCCCTCACTGCTTGTGTCTGACCTTGTACCTGAGCCTTCCTTCCTCTGCCGCTACCTCTGATGACTAATTCTCCTTTGAAGAGTGTGTGCCTGTGATCTTCCTGGTTTCCCTCGTGCCCGCCCCGCCCCGGGTCGTGCCGACGCTCGTGTGTGCACGTGCAGGTGTGCACGGAGAGGCCGCGCATGGAGGAGGGCTCGTGCTCCCCAGGCAGAAGCTCTCTCTATGACCCTGACCACTCTTCCCTTTGCTTTATTATTATTATTTTTAGATTATACTCAGTGCTTGAAGCCCCCTCTTTGATGATTAGGAAGTTTAAATTCCTCCTGCATTTTGCTTGTGCTTCCTACTTTCTGCACCCATCCACATCTACTGTAGCTTTTTCATGTTGCATTGACTCTGGGCTAAATTAATTTTGTTCCCTGTTACCTTTAATTAGAAGGAATAAGGATTCCTCCTTTGTTGCACCAGTATATGTTTTTCCAAGCCAAAGCAGCCCAGTTTCTGCTGCCCTATCCTCTGTGGCTCAGGCAGGGATGGAGGTACATGGAAGCTGCATGACGACCTTCCAGGGAGCCTGGAGCAGATGGGGAGTTGAATGCAGGTTTTCCAAGGCCAAGATAATCATCTAATTGCAAAACTATTTTTTCCCCACTTACCCTGTTTATCAATCAGCTTCTCTGGCACTCTGCAGCTGGAGATCAACTTGAGGGTGGGTTGAGCTGCAGAGAACAGGCACTGCCAGCTCCAGGGCAGCTGTTTGGTTTGAGGGCTCTGAGTTGATTTCAGTTCACAGCTAAGTAGCAAACATCTGGATGCAGACTCCAGGGACATGAAGGTGGAGGAGCAGGTCTTTTCCACTTGGTACACTGTCTCCCAGCCCAGCTGCAGGGCTTGCAGACCCCTGAAAAAGCCCAGCACAGTCAGTCTGGCACAGCAGGCTGGGCAGGAGGCAGGCAGGGTACCTCAGGCTTTGCTCACCTGGAGGAAACCTGCACTGAGTGGCGTACAGGGTTTTTTTCAGTGTCCTGCTCAATCTGTCCATAAGCCAACAGTCTTGGGAAGAGTTAAACTTCAAAGGCCAGCAATTAAGCCCACACACATCAAGGAAAAAGCAAACCTGTGACTTGGTTTTTTCATTCCAAATGCTGCTGCCCTTTTCTCTCCGTGCTCAGTGCTGACCCTCGGGCTCTGTCTGACTTCCCGGTCAGCTGCCTCTGCCTCCTCATCTCCCAGCGAGAGTCAGATGCTGAGGCCTCACATAGCTTGAACTCCATCTTCCCCCAACAGCACACCTGCAGTTTTCTTCTGCAGGAGTTCACCTGAGCCTCTGGAAATGGCTCGTGATGGAGCTGTAGTTGATGTTGTTGAATCTGAGGCTCTCTCTCAGCTGTTTCTCAAGGCAATTCCTTTCCTCTGTGTTCATGCAGCAAAGTCCAGGTGCTGTGGGCGGAAGCCTCTGCCCAGGCACTGGAACTGGTCTTGGCTTTGCCAAGCCTCAGCATGGGCAGTTGGAGCTCTGGGAAAGGGGACAATGCCCTGGCATGGACAGGGGAATCCTGGATATACCCACTCTGTTATGGCAGTGGGTGGTTTAGAGACTCCTGGACCTGGATGTCTCACTTGGATCGCTGTTTGTAAGAGCTAGTAGTGACTTGTCTTCTGGGAGCTTATTTCTCTTTGGGAATCTCTCTGTGGATATCCTACAGTGGAAATATTCACAATTTAGCTGAGTTGCATGAAGAGGTACTTGGTCATCTGCCTTGTAACTCCATCAGGTACAGCATAAGAAGCAGTGGATTGTAATTTCATTCCACCATTTCCCTTTAGTCACTGATGGGCTGCCATTTCTTCTCAGTGGCCAAAGAGGTGTCCTTAGGGTTCCATGGGTTTGTACCCACTGCTGCCAGAGGTACCTCAGCCCAGCAAAGCCCCTGGGGTTACACCTGGGTAGTCACAGGGTGAAATTAACCTCTGAATAATGCAATGATCAAGCAACTCCTGAGCAATCCCAAATAGGTGAACTGGAGGGAGCAGCAGTACAAGCCTTTCCCAAGACACTTGCCCAGAGATCCCAGACCCCCAGGGCCCACAGCGGGATGTCCCTGGCCCATCCTGGCCATGCATTTGTTCTGGTAATGCCTTATGCCAAGTAATGGACTTGGACCAGCACTCATTTCACACAAGCTGTGGACCATCCTTTGCATCCCTTCAAGTCAGAGATGTAATGAACGGTGTTAATTGCTGTTATCAGTCCCCTAAAGCCATCCGATCCCTCTGCTCCTTCTACGCCACGTTAATCACATCCTGCTGGGGCAGAGAATGTGAGCCGGGCAAGATTTTGAAAGAAGTAAATTAAAACAGGAAGAGAAGCAACCTGACAGTCCTTAAGATGTGGGAGGATAATTTTAATTGAGTTTTGCAAGGGTTTAGCCGTGCAGTTAATAGGGGCCACTGGAAGAGGTGTGGTTATGTATGCTAAGCAGGGCGGCTCGCCCAGGGCTCCTGCAGAGCCACGGCGGGGGCAGAGTGGGAGCTGCCACAGGAATTTGGGTAGGTTTGAGGGTTTCTGCCCCTTAGGGAGCGAATCCTGTGAACAGAATAGGTCCTGTTCCTGTCTGAAGGCGCTGGGCTCCCCCTCCCCTCCCTGAGCATCCCGCTGAGCCGGAGCTGCCCTCTGAAATGTCAGGGAGAGGAAGCAATCCTTGGCTTGTTAGTTTCTACAAGGAAATAAAACACACAGATGGCTCGAGCATCCTCTATCTCAAAGGCAGGAAAAGGATTCTCCGGGCAGGAGCAGGCAGCCAACAAACGCGGAGCGATCCAGGGAATGGGGGACCAAACAAAGCAGCGTCTGGCCAGCCCTGGCCCGCAGCAGAAAGGGTGGGCCGGCGGCCACCGAGGGGAAACCAGCCCTCTGATGTGCCGGAGCATCCCTCGCTGGAGCGAGGGCAGCAAACAGGCGCTCCCCTGGGGCCCAGGGAGGCTGCTGACAGCAGAGATCCTGGAGGAGGTCTGCAGGGTGGCCCCGGCTGACCCGCTGCCCCCGGCCGGACATGTGGCTACCTGACACAGGCTAAGTTTGGCTCAGGACGGAGCCTCTCGGGGAGGATGGAGTAGGGAGCGAGCGCGGGGGGGCACGGGCAGGGAGAGGAAAGACGGCAGGAGACAGAAATGCAAACATGGCCTGACAGCCGTGGGGCAGGGGGAGGGGAGGAGGAAAAAGCAGGGTAAACCTGGCAGGATGGAGCAGGAAACCGGGCTGGAGGGAGCAGGGCGATGGTGAGATAGTGCTTCCTGCCGAGGGAGAACGGCAGACAGATAAACACTCCCAGACAGGCGCTCGCTGACCCCTCTTCGGGATGCTTTGGGATGACGTGGTGCCAGGTCCCTGGGGCAGAGCAGAGTCCCAAAAACAGGTGAGAGCATGGTCAGGCATTGGGTGTAGCCGTGCTTTGCTGCCCAGGGCAGCTGGCTCGGAAATACCCTGATATAAATCCCTGCCTGAAGGCACCAAGGGACCAGGACTGAGGGATCCAGGAGTAACTTTGCTCCTCAGGACAGCCCATCTCTCTTGAAAGTGGCTCTGTTTCTCTTCCCTGATGGACTCCCAGCTTGGAAGTCGAAAAGTTGAAGGAGCCCAGAGAGCTTGTGCCCTTTTGTGCATCATTACCCATCAGTGCAGGTGGTTATGAGGTACCAGAAAAGAAACAGTTAATTAAAGTTTATGAGCCATGAGAGGCTGAAGAGACCTTTTGGGGTCCATGCACTGAGGCCAAGCAGCTCTTTGGACTGAGGCCTGTTTGGCCAGAGCCACAGGCACTGGCTGTGCAGCTGTGGAGTGCCAGGGGCTGGGGAAGCAGGGTGGAATGCCCAGCCTCAGGGTGCTGCTGCTCTGGCTGTGGCTTCTGCTTGTATTGTGACCGTGCTGCAGTTGTGTAATGTGCTGCTTATGTCCCTGCCCAGCCCATCCCACTCCCCACCTGGCTGCCAGGCAGGGGGATGCTTTGTCTGGTGTCTCCCCTGGTTGCAGGTGCTGAGTTGGAGGAGAGCCCTGTTTCTTCAGTCCCCAAATGCCCTGTCTGTTTGGACACGTCCTTCCTCCTCACCTGGCATCGCTGCAGACTCAGGATGCTTAGGACATCTCTGAGTCTGATGCCAAGAAAAAAGCATTTCCACCAGCTCTGGTAGTCCTCTGGTGGCCCCTTCCTCAGCCCTCCTGTTGGTTCCTGCTCAGAGGGCTCCTGCCTCCACACACCAACTTGCCCACAGGTATTTTGGGGCAAAGATGATGTCTCATACTTCTGGTGGTGGACAGGAAGGATCAGACACCCAATAATGATGCTCACCTCTGTGTTTGTATTGACTGAATTTCTATCATTATTTTTCCCTTCTGTCCTCTGAGAAAGGACACATGTCCTAGTTGAAGCAAAGGAACATCTGATGCTTTGGGAATGTCCTCATAAAGTGGTGAGGATACAAATCCAACACACTTCGATTTGGTGTCATTTCAGGGCTTTGAGGTCCACAAACAAAAGTTTGTAGACTAAAGGATCAATACCTTGCCATTGGCACTGCCCACCGTGAGAAGGGGAAAGGTGCTGCCCTGGGCCTGAGTGAGCTCCTGGTGTGTGGGATCAGTTGTGTGGCTGGGACTGTGATGCTGCTCTAGCACCAGGATCAGAGGGGCTGATCCTGCACTGAGAAGCACAGCCCCCCCTGTTTAACCCTTCTGAGGCAGGTCTGAACTGAGGGTCAACCCTGAGTTATGGAACAGGGAACATCTGCCATGAAGCCGTAAAAGCAGGGGTCTGCTCTGTTTGTCCTTGTGCACATGCATGGTTTGGGGGTGATTTTCAGTTTTCTATCATTATCGTTTTTCATTTGTTCACTGCTTGCTCGTTAGCCTATTTCCATCTCTGTTTTCCTCCCAGCTTCACTGTGGGCATGGGTGGCTGTCACCCTGCCCTTCAGTTGTGTGGCAGTCCTTGGCCACAGGCTGCTGGGCAGAATCTGCTCCATTTTGGTGTCAGTTTCCACCATGGTTTGGGGCTTGCTCTGCCCGTTGTGAGGCTGGAGAGAAGACACCTGGTGTTTCATCCCTACATTGGCTGGATCCTGACGTTTATTTCTTAGCCTCATGTGATATCTCACCTCTCTGCAAAACAAGCCTTCCTCCCTGCTGGAGAGCACTGGGAGGAGGAAGAGGAGGAGCTGACAGCCCTACTTCAAATTTCCCCTGCTGCTCTGCCAGCTGCCTGCTCTTTGTGTGACGTGACACTCACGCTTTGCCGCTCCAACCCACAGTTGGATGCTTGCCCCGTGCATGAGAACGAGTCGCTCCATGGGGGAACTTCAGCCCTGTAGGTGGGAATTTGGCCTGGCTCTGCCTCCGGCATGTGGACTTCCCACATGTCTATGGACAACCACGGGTCCTCCAGCACGAGGGCAGTGAGTTATACCAGCACAGGGCAGGTGGGGAACTGTAAGTGGAGCAGGGGGGAATAATGGCACCCAAGGTGCTGGAGTTAGTTCCTGTGGGGCACATGCAGTTTCACCAGCAAATGCTGCTAATTCGGACAAGTCCAGCCTGGAAAGCAGGAGGAGAGGTCTGCAGACAGAGCAGAGCAAAGCTTCTCCTCCCTCTGCCCCCGTGCTAGCTACTGCTGCTCTTTTGCATAGTCCCTGCTGGCCAGCAAGGTACCAGAATTTTACTGTTGGCTGTCCGGGAGCTCTGCTCACATAGTAACTGGTGCAAACAAAATTTTCCTTTTTAGAAAGTGTCCATATCTTGAGCTCCTGCCTTGCTTTGTTGGACAGATGCTCATTGACTAGGAATTTTTATCTGAAAACAGCAAAGTAGAGATGGGGCAATAGGGTCAGGGGAGCTTTGCTGGGGGAAAGGACGCTCTTTTTTCCCTTCCAGCCTATCTTTTACCCCAGTACAGCACTGGGGTGGGCAGGCTGGGCTGAATATGCAAGGTGCAGGGAGACAGGCCTCACCTCGACCAGCTTTGCTTTGTGCATATTACCTTGTAGCTCTTGTCACAGACCCCCAAGGTGTGGTGGCAGGAGCGGGAGCTGGGCCGGTTAGCTGGGGACATGCGATGGCTGTGGCCAGAGCGATCCAGCCCAGCTCTGGGGAAGGAAGTCAGCGAGAAGGACAGAGTGTGAACAAAATCCCTCTCCGGAAAGGCGCCCCGTTAATCAGTCAGCGGGGCCGACTCAGCAGAGAGGGAGGGAAGGGGAAGCAGAGAGGGGCTGAGGTGGTGTGTGGGGGTTTGGGGCAGGATCCGGTGCAGGGCTTCCTGTGAGTGGAAGCAGAGGGAGAGCAGGAGCTGTGCTGTGCCATACTGTACCATACCATGCTGTACCTGCACCTTGTCCCACACACAGCCTTTGCTCTGCTCCCAAAGCCATAGCACGCTGTGGCAGTGCTGCCTCTGGCACTGATGCTGCTCTGCAGGGATTTGGCATCTGCAGCCATTGCAAGGCGAAACCAGGCCCCGTGCGAGGCTTTCCCCCAACATGCCCAAGGGTGGAGAGATGAGGTCAGGCTGCAAGGTGCCCTGGGGAGGATAGCACTTCCCAGGGTGAGCGTGGCCTCCCCACAAGGCAGGGAGAGCCTTGGATGCAGGATGCAACTGAGAACAGCAGTGGTGTCAGGGTGCAGAAAGAGGTAGAGGGGCCTGAAAATGAAGCAGCCACCAGTGATAAGGAGAAGGCCCTCAGTGCAGCCTGGCCCCTTTCAGAGCCATGCGATGCAAGATCAAGGCAAGGAAAACTGCTGGGAAACGTGCTTCTCTGGAAATAGACAAGGTGTGAGTGGCTGTGGGATCCTGCTTCCTCTCGCCGCATCCCATCAATCCCCCTCTGTTTATTTTAATATCCTGCTGCCAACTTGCTTGAAAAAAGCTGCAACCATCTTGAAAAAACAAAGCCAGAGCTGCCGCATGCCTTTTTAATTACATTAATGCTCTCCCTGTGCAAGGGCACAATTGGGTGTGCGGGAGAAAGCGGGGTCTGCTTGAAGGGCTGAGGAGATAAAGCATCACAGGGGTTGGAGGTGGGGAAGGAGGGACTCGGAGGAGAGGAGACACTCCATGCTCTGGAGACATCTCCCTCGCACCCTGGGATTTGCCAGAGACACAAACCATCTGTGTGTCGGTTAGCAGAGATTTAATGGCCAAACCCAGCACCAAGTTCAGTGCTGGGGAGAGCGAAATGCAGGAGAGAGAGCCATGGCAGGGCACACGCTCCCTCAGGGAGGGAAAGGGCAAGGCCAGCAATGGGGTGGATCCATCTGGCAAGCACAGTGTGATAGAGAATGTTTGCAGGGAAAGCTGATGGCTTTGAAGATGATTTTGCAGGCTGGGAATGGCTCTGTGCATCCTTTTGCCTGTCCTGGATGCCATGGGTGGCTCTGGGCATTGGCATCCCAAGATGCCAGGCTTAGTGTGGGGCATCAGCATGAGTAGTGGGTCCCCAGTGTGAGACAGTTCAGGAAGTCCCCAAAGTTCCCAGCAATCCGGGCCGGTGAAGAGGCTGGATGGCCACAAGACCTGGCCCAGCAGTGCTGCCAGCAGCAGGAGTGTCCCCAGCCCTGCGCCACGGTGCTTTCGGAGTGAGCAGTGGTTCCTTTTCCTGTTGTACTCACTGAGGGCCATGGACAGGATGCATCTGCAGGAATCCCACAGCCCCAACCTGCACAGATCGTACTTTTCCTTTCTTCCCCTCCACCCCCTGGTGTTGTTTGCTAACAGGTCACCAGGCAGCACGTGAAGGGGGTTATTTCTGCTGCTGTCCTGCTCCCCCCGGCCCCAGTGGTGGAGCACAGCATTAGCCAAGAGACTTCTGCCACTTTGGCACTTATTTAGTGGTCCAAGCAGAGGGACCACACCAGTTTTAAGGCCTAATTCAGTGCCTGTTGCAGCCAGCACTGGACCTGGCTGTGCTAGGGTTTTGGGGATTACCTTTCTGCTCAGTGCCCCAGAGCACAGACAGGATGAGAGGGTTTGCTGTCCCCAGCCAGCCCTATGCAAGCCATTATCTTCTGCATTTTGGGCTGAGCACTGTGGGGGTGGCAGGCACCCCCAGCTGCTCCCTGGGGCGATGGACAGACGAGCTGTGGCCATCTGGAGAGCAGTGTTTGCACTGGGATAAGTGTGTCCGGCATTAATAGGAAACGCAGCTTAGCAGACAGATTCCTTCCCCCGCCTCCTTTTTTTAATAAACCTTGTTACATTTTGAAGGGATTTTACAAAAAATGTGGTCATTTATTTTCACAGCCCCGGGGCACATTTTTTGTGTGTGACATTCCCTCTGTCAGGGAAGGGGAGGTTGGAGGCGCAAGGTGGGGTGTCCTCCATGGGGGCCGAGCACCACAGAGCCCCAGAGACCGCAGTGACACCGAGCCGTGTGTCGAGTGACAAGCGATGGCTGCTGCTGTTGTTGTTGTTGAGGGAGAGGTGTCTGTAGGACAGGCCGTGGCAGCGGGACACGCACGCAGGCGGAGGTGGGCCGGGACAGCCCCTGGGCTGATGCTGCTTCATGTGGGCAAGCGGAGGGGAGGCGGGAGATGGCGGGGGGAGATGGCCGTCACCCTGCTGTTGCCATGGGGGCAGCCGTGGGGACACCAGCCCAGAGCCGCGCGCGGGCGGGAAGGAAGTGGAGAACAATTGGGGAGAACGAGGCCGGCAGCCCGGGCCTGGCAGTGCTGGCGCTGCCGCTCCGCACGTCCCTCACCGCCGTGTCCCCCTCAGCAGCCTCTCCCAGTGGTGGTGGGCCCCGGGCACCGGGGCTTCTCCACCAGCCTGCATCCCCATGCCACCCCTGTGTCTGAGAAGCTGGTGGCCATTTATTGTCTCCTGGGTTAGGGTTCCCCATAGAGAAACATTCCTAGAATCATTGGATCATTAAAGTTGGAAAAGACTTCTAAGACCATCAAGTCCAACCATTAACCCAGCACCACCGTATTCACCACTAAATCATGTCCCCAAGTGCCACATCCACATGTCTTCTGAACACTTCCAGGGGTGGTGGCTCTACCATTACCCTGGGAAGCCTGTTCCAATGCCTGACCACCTTTCCAGTGTAGAAATTTTTCCTAATATCCAATGTTAACCTCTCCTGGTGCAACCTAAGACCATTTCCTCTTGTCCTGAGGCTCTCATGGCTCTACCACAGCACTTCTGAGACCTGTAGTCCTCAGGTCATAGTTTTGGAAGAGAGGTGTCACAGCTGCTTGTGAAACACGTGGAAACACCACATCCTTGAGACCTCTCCAACCCTGCCAGATCTCTCTGATACCTGGGTGTGAATGTTACAAGGGTAGGAAACAGACATACACAGAACACAGTTGCAAAAAACCTCATGTTTTTGTAGAAAGTCAAGCTAGCAGCATGTTTTTGCATTCTTTTCTTCCTTAGCATTTCGCACCTACCTGAGTCACAGCCTCACATTCCATAATGTTTTCTCCCCCTCTCATTTTCTGGTTAGTTTGCTTGTTTTTGCAGTCAACGAGACTTCTTTTGAATTATCTCACATCTCCAGAAGCTGGAGTTTTAAGATAAAGATCATGAAGTAATGACAGTCGGCAACACTGTGCTGATGAAAAACAACAGCAGTCTCTGGGGGTAACCGGTACTTCGAGATGTTTTGTCCATGAGGAGCTCACTTAGGGTGCGTGTCTGGCATGCCAGAGATGCAAACACACAAAAAGTGGGACTCTCCCTGAAAAAAGCTGGAAGAAGAGCATGGTAATGTTTAACTGCCTGTCCTTGAGCCTGGATAATTTCACTCTTGGAATGCCTGTCCGGTGGTGCAGGGACGGGGGCTGCTGCGATCCACAAAGGGTTGGTCCTGTTCAGGTGACTGTACCTGAGAGTGCGCCACAGGAGAAGGGCATTCCGTGAATGCCTCCTGGCTCTGGAGAGCATCTCTGTACAAACACATTTGTGGTATTTGGGCATCCCTGATTTGTCCCCCTGATTACAGAAAGCTACATATGTATGGAAAAATCTCCTGCCACGCTCCCTCCAGTTAGCAGAGGGGATCATTTCAGAACCCTAGTCCAAGCAAGCTCAGTATTCTCACCTGGTGAGGAATGGCCACAGTTGAATTCCCCAGTTTCTGGTCTTCCGTTCTTTTTCTGGCCCTCATCTGTGCTAGGCTGTCTATCAGAGCGCAGCGGCTGTCTGGCCCTGGCCCAAGAGCTGAAGATCTGCTCCATGGAGCCAGGAGGGCAAACCTCTGCAGGCTAACCTCTTGTGTCCTGCTGAGCCAGCGTTAACTACCTTGTAGGAGCAGACCCCAAGAAGATGTTCCCTGAAGCCTTTGCCCCTCTCTGGGCTCAGGGTACCAGGATAGCTGCTGCCCACAGCACTGGGCCCAGGCTAGTTGATGTCTGCATCATCCCCTCTCTCCTGTCTCTCCACAGATCTGGTGAGCAGCTATTCTATGACCCCTCCTACTCTGAGCATCACTGAGGAGGAGCACGTCATCAACGCCAAGGACACGCTGACCATCACCTGCAGGTAGGCACCAGCAAGTGTGGCTCTGTCTAGACTACTCTTATCTGATGAGTGTTGGAGGACCAGGCAAGGAGAGCCCACCAGGGACACCTTGGCTGCAGTACTCCCACAAATTAGCATGTCTGACTAGAAATCTTCCACATCCCCCAAGTGTGAATTCATCTAATTAATTGAAAAAGAAGCAAAAGCCGTCTCAGAGGATTCAGTGATAACCTCTGCTGTAGTCTTTCAGAGAAGAAGAAAGACAGAGAAATTTTGTGTGATTTGATAGCTTTTTTTGTAAGCTCTTCAGGGAAACTGGTCTTCCTGACTCTCCTTGTCTTTCTCTGACATTGCTTATTCTCACCTCATTGTGGCCACTAGGATTGAAGTTCTGTTTTCTAAATCTAGTGGGACATTTGGGGGACACTGAGAAATATCCATGGGAGAAGGCAAGGCTGCCCTTAGTGGTGGCTATGAGAGGCTTCCAGCTTTTCTAGGAAGATGGGATTTAATGCTCTCCCTTTATATAGGCAGGTGAAAAGAAGCCCCAGCCAGGCCAGGTGAATAACTGTGAGAGGAGCTGGGCAATCTCTGGTTGTTTTGGACACTGTGGCTCTGAGAAGGTGGTGTGCCTGAACTGATTTGTCCATGCTGGGACACTTGGCTGTACATGTTTTCTGGACTGCCTCCTGTCTTAGAAAGTAAAAAAAAAAACGTAAACAAGTGGGAGAATTGCCCAAGGTCAATTTTCCTGGAGTTTCCCTTCAGCAGCTGAAAACAGATCCATGCTTGGGATCTGAATGCTGGGTCCAATGGGGATCTAAATTCAGCATGGGCCTCAAACGGGTGTTTCTCGGTGTTATATATAACCACAGAGCAATTACTGCAAACACTTGGCTGGCATTGTGTTCATGTCTTGTCACAAACATATTTAACTTTTCCTGGAACAGATGGCATTGCTTTTCCTTTGTGAATCAGTTCATAGCCAAGGGAGAAGGACAGAGGAAAGGTTGTTGATGTTAATTACTGAACTGGTTTCACTCGGTCTGGGAAGCTGAGTGGTTGTGGGCTCGTTTTCATCCGGTGACTTGAAGAGCCATGATGTGTCCTGAGATGTAGGAAATGTGTGAATTGGAGGACTGTCCATGGCTGTCCGTGGGGGACTGTGGTCAGCTATAGAGCTACTGTGGGAGCATAGAGGAACAGAAGGGAGTTTGGGGATTCCAGTGCTCTGCCATGGTACTTTTCTCCACAGAGGGATGTGGGAACTGACAGTCTTTGTTAAAACCTTGGAAGAGGGGAGACTCAGTGAGATTATTCTGAATGAGCTTAGAATCAGGGCAGACCCCTTCTCAACAGGGGCCCAAAAAGGGCCACAGAAAGCAGTTTCAAGACTGTTGTCTATAGATTGAGCCAAGGCTGAAGGACATGCTGAAGTTAGAGGTGTGGTAAAAGAAAGTGTCTTCTGCAGCTATGAAAGGCTGAACTGGCCAGCCAAAGAACACAGGGCCATCTGCAAACAGCACTAAAACCCACGTACCCTCTGCCCATACTGCTCTTTGGCTGCTCCTGCTTCTGCATCCTGCTGTCCCAGATGTACTCCTTGGGGCTGTGCAATGTCCTTCACACCATCTGCAGGTAGATAAATCTCAGTATCTCCCACATGGCTCAGAGGGTTCCCCTTTTCCTTCTGAGCTCTCAGTCCTGTGTTTGTCTGTCTTGAGGAGAGGACTTTGACTGTGGGACACTGTTACTTGATTTGAATGAAGAGAAAATCTTTCCTGGTCCCTAGATCTCTAATTACACCCAGCTGCTTCTCCAACCTCTTCTCTGGACCATGGCCCACCCTGGGAAGACCTGGCTGGTGTTAATGGGAGCTGAAGGGAAAAACATATGCAGACCACCAAGAGAACAGGCAAAGGAGAGAGTGGTGGGGCAGGGTAGGGCAGAAACAAATACAAAATCAAATCCAGGATCCAGGGATTTCCTGCTGAGCATCATGTTGGAGGTGACTTCAGTTTGACCCTGGTCTTCCCTTGAGAGCAATGTCCTCTGGCTGCTCTTTGAGCTGCCCTGGAGCCAGGAGTATGGGCCTGCTTGAAGCAATGCTTCAGCAGAAAGATGAGCTCAAAACCCCCGTGTGAGACTCCCTGGAGACCTTTCAAACTTCACCCACTGAGCGTGAGAGTCCTGCAACCAACTGTGCTCTCAGGCTCCCTCGCAGCAGCCTGGATCTCAGACATCCACAGCTCTGCATCCCCGCTCCTGCTCCACAGCCCACCGAGCCTCGTCGGTGACCAGAGTCCGTGCCAGGCCATGGGGTAAGCAATGTCTCTGGAGCTGGGCATGCTTCACAGATACCCAAAGTCACAACACACACACAAGGAGCCACCAGATGCTGGGGCTCTGCTTTTGCAAATGGCATCACATACAGTCATGTTTCCTTGTCACCCAGCACAAGACACCCTTGAGAGGCCCAGACAGAGCAGGGGACCAGTGCAGGAACATTCCCCAAAATAGAGATTGTGCCAGGGCTGGCTGAGAGCCCCAGGGATGTTTTGTTCCAAGCATGTGGCAGAATCAGGGGAAGGGGATGATGCCCAAATGGACAGTGCAGCTTTTATTAGCTCCCATCCTGACAAGGAAGGAAAGAATATTGTGAATCTCTGCATTCATGCCCTCGGCAGCCTGCGTGGGGGGAAAGCAGAGAGCTTGTGCTGTTCCAGCTCATGAGCATTGGAGCAAATCCCACAGGAGCCAGCTGCACAACAGCAGAAACCTCTGGAGGGATCAACTTGGTCCTGGCTCTGCCATCCCATCCCATCCCATCCTGCAGGTGCTGGGCACACAGGTGGGAAGCAAAGCAAGAAAAAGAAGGGCAAGGATGCCCTTTGCTGCCCGGTGACCTGTCAGCAGAGCTGACTTGCAGATGTGCAAACCCATCTGTGGCAGAGAGGAAATATTTGACCCTAGAGCCCTCTTGGCTCCTGTGGAGGAAATGAGCACTGTGACAGGGCTGAAGGAGCCTGAGGATAATGCGAAGCCCCACAACCACTGCTCTGGAGCAGTGTCCCGGAATGCACAACACTTGCTGCTCTCTCCTACACGTGTGTGGCTGGTGTGAACATCCTCCATGGTGCTGAGGGGAATCTGGTTTGTCCCAGCTAAGCCACAAAGCCACAACCAGCTTTGCCCATCATACCATGCTTGGGAGTTTCAAAGAGGGTTGAAGAAGAGGGGTGCCAATTGCAACATCTCCCTTGAAGAGCATCTATCCTGAAAAGTTTAAGGAAAACAGCTGTGGAGAATCCTACAGTACATTTTTTTCCAGCTGGCATCAGCAGGCTCCATTGCCAAGAGGCACATTATCACCGAGCTGAAAGAAAACAACTTGGGAATAAATCTTGGAAGGTGGCAGATAGGAGAGAGGGAACCATCCAAAACTGCTGCTTGGACCCTTCCCCAAATGCAGAGGGTAGATTCAGATCCATGTGAGCCTGGCCTGCCCTCATTCCTGCCTTCTTCTGGTCCTCTTAACACACCAGTGACACTAACTTGGACTCACAGTAATGCCCACACCTTCTGTGTCCCCGCCAGGTCTATGGATATTGAAAGGAAATGAAAGCACAGATGAAAGGAATGCCAGGGTTGAGCTGCCCACGGGCTGGTCTGTGCCCACTGGCCCATCCATGTTTATATAAATACGTGTCACTCAGCTACTGCAGGCCTTGGTGGTTAATGAAACAAGTGGATCTGATAATGTGTGAAAATCCCAGTAGGTAAACAAACAGAAAGCGGAAACGCTGGAGACTTTTACAATTACCCTCCTCCCAGTGGAGTGCCAAAAATGCCTGGTCTGAAGCTCTCAGCTCTGGGCGGAGAGTGGGGACAGCCCCATGGTCAGTGCCAGTGCAGTGGGACTGGACAAAGCAGCAACAGCCATGGCAGAGGCCACCACGTGTTCCTGGTTTAGTGATCAGTTTTGCTATTATTTTCCCTGTGCATGAATAGGATGGGAAAAACTCAAAATTCAGTTCTTATTGAAGTGTTCTTGAGACTCTGGTACTTGGGAGAAGCTTGCCTGTGCTTCATGGACACAAGCTGCCAGAGCTGCCAGAGCTGTACAAGAATTTCTGCCTCAGGCACTGATGGCATTTTTAGTGAAAGCAGAAGTTTGAGCTGAGTAAGAGGGGCTGTGTGGCTGTCCCCAAGGGCTCTTATGCCTGGCGACACGGGAAGAGTGCAGCACACTCTCTCCAAACTCATCGGCAGCAAGCTGGAAGAGAGCAAAGTTTGCAGGAAGATAAACCAGCTGCTGAAGACAAACATAAAGGGACAGGTCTTTCCCCCATGCTTGGACAGAAATCCTGTCCTCATTGCATCTGAGCTGTTGTGCCCTCCAATGGCACCTTATCTCGCTTCCTCCTCGCTGTCCCTTGCTGTCTGGTGATGGTCACAGCCTGCCTGTGCTTAAAAGCATCTGCTCACAGAGCTGCCCTGGCAGAGCCCTGGCAGAGGAGCTGCCTGTGCCAACACATCTATTCCCAACTTGCATAATAGATGAACCCAGTTTCCCCTCACAGAGCCAATGGTGCTGACAAAAGGCCATTTTTACCCCACAGCTGTCTCTTACGACAGCTTCTTTCTTCCCCGGTTCTTTTTTTTTTGCACATACTTAAGTGACTTTCAGCTATATTGGCAAACTTTCAAGTGGGGACTAGGCCTTCCTCTGAAAGGGGCTCTGATTTCACAGAAGGAAACTTCCAGCGTGGAATAAAAGCTTGTTTTGTTTGTAGTAAACAAGTGCAGTTATAACAAGCTACGGTGGCACGTCTGTGCACATGCGAGCTCCCTCTCTGGAGATCCTCAGCTATATATAAATACACACGTGCACGTTCTGTCTGGGGGTTTCTTGAGTTCCTGGACTTTTCTGTCTGTCTTTGGGCTGCTGGTGTACAGGCTTTGTGGTCATGCCATCAGAGAGGTGTTTGCAGCTCAGTGTCTCTGCAGAGGTGGGAAGGGGCGGCAGGCCCAGGCCAGCTGGGGTTTTGAGGGGCTACAGGGTGCTGTGCAGAGCAAGGGAACCCCCTCCCACAGCAACAGGGAAGAAAACAGCTGGCAGCTGGCCAGAAGGCAGTCAGCTGAGCCTCCCCTTGTTTTCCTTTTGCTGTCTTTTATCCCTGACTCCCTCCTGCTTTTCTCTTTTTCGCTTTCTTTCCAGTCTGCTCTCCTTCCCCCATTCTTCTTCTCACTCCATTCATCACACAATGAGCCCCAGCCAGCAGCTACACTGAGCCAAGGGAAATCATCACATCCATGTGTTTCCCTAATAGCTCTGGACCCTTTTAATAATGAGAGGGAATAGAAAATAAATGGAACCTTTCCCTCAGGGACCTGTATGTTTCCCTGTCCTGGCATTCATACCAGTAGGACAGTGCCATGGGACAGAGGGGCCTGCTTGTGAGTGGGCTGATATCTTACAGCTTAGCATGGCCAGAGGGGTGGCCTGGGGAAGGGGATGAGCCTTTGCTTGCCCAGCACTTAGGGAATCTGTTTGCCATTTCCTTGTGCCTGTTTTTTCCCTTGGAGGATGGCCATTCCTCCGTGCCTCAGCCCGAGACCGGTGGCTGGCTGGGTGTGCACAGAGTCACACAGAGCAATAAAGCCACCACCATGTTCACCATGCTTGGCTCAAAGCTAATGCTGCTTTCTGCCCGTGTCTAGAGGCCAGCACCCTTTGGAGTGGTCGTGGCCAGGGGGCAAGGTGGATCCTGCAGGGAAGGAGGAGACCGAGTGGGTGGCCTCAGCAGCCCCCAGCAGCGGCCGGGCAATCCAAGAAGAAGACTGCGAGGGGACCGGCACGAAGCCGTACTGCAAAGTGCTGGTGCTGACGGAGGCGCAGGCGAACCACACAGGTTACTACCGGTGCTACTACAAGTACATTGATGCCAAAATCGAGGGCACCACAGCAGTCAGCACCTACGTGTTTGTGAGAGGTAAGAGCTGTCGGTGGTGTGCACCTGCAGGCTGGGGGCTCGGGGCAGCCAATGCACCAACATAATATCTGAAGGATTAAACATCTCAGTGTGCCTCCCAGGGCAGAGTGTGGCTGCTGCAGCCTCGGGAAGGAGGCCAAGGGCTGGTTCCCTGGAAGTGCAGGGGACCAATATCCGTCCATGGCGGCAGCGCCTGGGATTCAATTATGTACCATTCCCGGGGGCATCGCTCCAGCCGGGTTGGAATGCAGGAATTCAAGGAGTGAGAGCCTGGCCTCAGAGACGCTCCACCACTAAAAAAAGCACAGGAGTTATCTTCTGGGCAGCCAGGGGCTCCCTGGGATGCTGGTGGCCAGAGGTGGTAGTGTTTCATAAAGCTGAGACTGAGAGGGAGGATGAGTGGTACAAACACTCCACGTGCAGCCTCCACCTGTTCCCAGACTTGCTGGCCTGAGCTGCTCCACAGTGACAGATCCAGATGCTCCTGTCCACACTGTGCAGGGGCTGCCTGTGCAGGCAGGGTTATGAGGTGTATTTTGGCAGAGGAGGGATGTTCACCAGGCTTGGAGCTGGAACCTCAGCTTTGGGAGTGGCTGTGGGGCAAATACTCAGCATCTCTGTGTCCCAGGGGTTCCTCCTCTGCTGTCTCCCCCACTGCTCACAGCAGGCTCCAGCATGATAAATGAACTCTGTCCCCTGGAAACAGTTGGCTGAGCTATTTCTCTTTCCGCCCCCATTTATTAGCTGGTGCAGTTGTCATGAGCCAGGCAGGTCATGACATATAAGATGCATTTTTCAGAAGTCCCAGGGCAAAGCCAATTTTGCCTCTGCAGCTATGCATGGAAAAATGCAGGGGCAAATCAGAAAAGCTGGGCAGCTGTTGGAGAGGAATTGAAGTCTGTTTGGGCAATTGCCTTCTCTTTCTGTGGGCTATGCTGCCCACCCTAAAACAGGACAGAGCCTGCCTGGATTTCAGACATCTGTGGGTACGACAGGGGTGTTCAGACACTCTAGAGGGTTGTATCAGGATGGAAGCAGAGAGTTTCTTAGATACACTGAAAATGAGTACAGCCCCACAAGCTTACATGCAGGGAGTGCTTTTGCAGGAACTGATTTTCTTTGTGATGCAGCAAATGCCACTTTGCCCCCTGACCCACCTTCTCTCACCTCCAGTCTCTCTGCAGCTCAGGAGTGGCTCTCCCGTTTACCAGAGAGTGCACATGGTGCAGCTTAGGGGCAATAAATCCCACACTGTCAGGGCCCATGGGACTCACAGTGCCTGTGGACAGTGTGTGTGCAACAGATCCTGCCAACACCTCACAGCACTGCTGTGCACATGGCTACACAGCACATGTTCATACTCAGTCCAATCAGGCTGTCCCCTCTTATGGTTATCAAGCATCTAGGAGACCTCAGAATCTGCCTTTCCAGACAGGACAGGCTTCCAGGCAGGAGAAGGGACACGTCAGGAAAACCCAGGCATGTGGTAACCACAGCCATTGCAGAACATTCAGATAAAGTCTGTTCCTGCTGAACTGGGCTGCAATGTGAGACTGTCCCTGGAGAGCTTGGAAGGGCTGATGTAAGTGTTGGGGATGTTTGGAGACAGGATGATCAGACCACAGGTTTATCCATCAAGCTCATTTCTCATGTTAAGAGCTTGGTGAAATTGCCAGGAACAAAATATCTGTGCTTGCCTGGAAAAATAGGTTCTTCTGTATTTTACCTGCAGCTCAGTTCTTAAATGAACTCTCCATGCATGTGTCTCCTTCCCATGTGTCTGGTTAGGTGTGTATTTTATTACAGCTGCAGATAGCACTGTAGACACAGAATGCCTCATCAGGGTAGGATGGGCTATGTACAGCCCACATCTCATAAAGCTTAGCATATATTAATGAAGAAGATGCTAAATTATTCCCATCCGACCCATTAAGGCAGCCTTAAGGAAATTTGTGATGTTGTCAGAGAGGGGAGTTAGTGCATGAATCACAAGCTCGTTGGCAGCAGAACCAGCCCAGTAAATCAGTTAGCTCTTGGCTGCCATCTGAGCTTGAAGGGGACCTTGTAGTCTCTCACCTCTGGTAGTTGTGAGGCTCCTCCTTCTCACATGCCTAGGGCTCGGGAGAGGAATGAGGAACATGTTCACACTGGGAAACAAATCTGTGGTTTCAGAAGTCAGCAATCCTGTGGCAGCAAAAAACCCCAGGAAATAAAGATAAGAACTGTCTGGGCAATGCATGTTTTCGTAAGAGCTGACCAATACAGTTTCTTGACTGTGGGTTGTTTCACCTACACTTTAGAAAAAAGCACTTCACACAGAGAAGAGGCCTTTGCAGCATGATTATCACTCAAGCAGCAGCTTTATAGATCAAAAATTAAAGGTTTATGCACTTAACAGTGGGAGCACTGGGTTGGATTGGGTTGGGCCCAATGTGATTTGAACAACAGAATCCCCAAGTGAGGATCATTTCCAAATTCATCTTTGACTTGTCTTTTAAGATGGATCTCTTTTGGGGCTGGGTATCAGAGAAGAATCTTGGGTTGGACAAACAGATGTCCTCATGCTACACTCCCTTGAAATCAATGGTTTAGCTGAAACACAGGTGAATAAAACTAAACGTAGGCCACTGGGATAATTTGGTCTAATTCCAGCATACCAAAAACTGTAAAATCTCCCCTAGCAGGACTCTGAGGCAGCCCAGTGTCTCCCAGATGGAGACCCATCCCCTCCTTATAGAGCCCCCTTCACCCAGGGGACAATTGCCATGAATAAAGCCAATCATGACCATGTGCTGGATGGACAATTACAGAGGAGAGATGCTGGCAACACCATGCCTTTGAGACATTAGGAAGTGTGTCAGATAGCATCGCATGAGGCATAAACCCCTGTGGAAAAGGGCAGGCAGGGGCTAATACTACAGAATAAATCATCTGTCACTGAGGCCACCAAGCAGCCTCACAATTCTTTCTTTCTTCCAATTTTGCCTTCATCCCAGTTAGTCAGCCTGGGTCACTGCTGATTCTACGCTGGCTCTGCACAGAGTTTAGTGTAACATCCCTAGCCTTGCAAAGTCATTCCATAATGATTATTTTTGGGTGGATTTGCTCTTCCTGTCAATATTTGTGCTTGCAGCAGTTGGGCGGCAGTGGGGTGGCAGCCCTGGAAAGCTCAGCTCATGTGTTTATGTGCCGGCCGGGATGGCTGCAGGATGACATCTGCATACCATTGCGCTGCGGATCACTTCCTCGCCCGGGAAGGTCGCGCTGCCGGCCGCTGCACCAGGGCGGCACAGCCCCGCCAGCCCCACGCCAGCCCTGAGCGGGGACACAGCCACCAGCTGGGCAGGCGCCGAGCCCAGGACACGATGCACTGCTTTCACAAAGGGTCAGACTCAGGCAGAGACCTTGAGGGCTCCAGGAAAGGGGAGGTCATTTCCCGCACTGCCCAAATGTCACACAAGTGCCGCTGCACCGGTACCGTGTTTGGTGCGGAGGAGCCGGCTGCCTCTGCATTCCCAAGCTCCAGGTGTCTCCTCTGACTGTCTCATGTGGCAGATGGGGCAGAACAGCTCAACACCACTCCCTCTGTGAAGCTTGTGCTGTGTAAAGGAAATTCAGAAAGCCTCCGTTTTTTACTGGTTGTTGCCTTTTCCTGGTTTTTTCTTCTTTTTTAGTAGTTTTCTCCTTGTATCTTTTCTTCAGATTTTGAACAGCCATTTATCAACAAGCCAGAGACCCTCCTCGTCAGCAAGAAGGAGAACACTTGGGTACCATGCCTCGTGTCCATCCCAGATCTTAACGTCACACTGACCTCGGTGAGAGCTCGGCCGCTGGGAGGCTCTGGACCGAGATGTATTGCATTTGTTCTGCATTTGTAATTGCCTGAGTGGAAGTAGGACAGGCACTGCCAGGAAAGGAAAATGCATGGGATACATTTTCCATGGAAAGTACAAGCCACTGGCTTCCTCGTTTTATTTGCTGGTTGAGGCTGTGTTGTCCAGTTCCCTTGGGCAGACCCCACGGGTTTCCTGCCAACCCTGCTTCTCTTCCCTGGAGCTCTATAAAACAAAACAAGACTTTGTTTTAAACCCATTTCCCCGCAGCATCCCCTGTTTGCCTCGTCTCTGTGATCTACAACCCCTCTAGGTGGTCGGCATCCCCACAAGGGAGGAGGCTGCAGCCCTGAGGCTCATGACTAAAAACAGGTCTCTTATCAGTTTGCTTTTGCTTTTGCCTTTTTTTTCCCCTCTTTTTTTTTTTTTTTACAATGCAAATACATCCTTCCAGGATGAGTGTTACTATTGTACAAAGGCCTCCAGGGACACTCTGGGGGCCAGGGGCCTTTCCCTTGCCCGGGAAGGACACTACCCAAGGTCAGCACTCATCCCGGTGGGGCTGATATTTGGGACATCAGCATCAGTTTCCTTAGCTATCTCTAGAAGTTTCCATTCCTGGAAGTCTCTGGCCCACTCTGCAGACGGGGAGGCTCATGGTGCAGGATGCGGCTGCTCAGGGTAGAGGGGAGGCCACGATTCCTAGATGGCAAACCCTCGGGGGTAAAGGGCAGGAGGCCAGCACAGCATGATGCTGCATCGTTTCTTCCCACAAAAGGGATGTGTCAGCCAGCATAAAGCCTGGGAGGGGTGGAGGGGGAATGTTGTTAGCCTCATTTCAGTTGGCAAAATCTTGATTTTTCCAGCAAAATTTCTTCATCCACCCTGACGGGAAAAGCACTTTCTGGGACAACAAGAAGGGAATGCAGGTACCCACACACTTGATCAAGGACTTACTGTATGTCCACTGTGAGACTGTAATTGACAAGAAGGTCTTCAAATCCAATTTCTTCATCATCCATATAGCAGGTGAATATTTGGGAAGGTTCAGGGGAGCAGTTTGGGTGGCTCTGAAGTCCATCAGACTGTGGCTCATGGGATTTGTTATGGTCCTCTCTAGCTACACAGACGCTGCATGGTGCTTACATCTCTTCTGCTGTGTGTCAGACAGAGATACACCATGCAGCAGGAGGTCATTCCCAAACCTCCTGTAACAGTCTGAGTCAAAGAGTTACTACATCAGAAATGTCTTTTCATTGCCTCTTCTGCATCAGGGAGTGAGCTGTATGACATCCAGCTGTATCCCAAGAAAGCCATGGAGCTGCTAGTGGGAGAGAAGCTGGTCTTGAACTGCACAGTGTGGGCTGAGTTCAACTCTGGCGTCCGCTTCCAGTGGACTTACCCTGGCAAACAGGTACCAGCAAACAGAGCAGCTCCCCATGCACTGAACCATTACCCTCTGAGTTGCCCCCTCCTGACCCTTCATTGTTCCTCTTTACATCATTGGCAGGGCTCTGCTTCATAATCCTAACCATGCTGTGCCCTGGACATCTTGGTCAGAGTGTTTTCCCATTTGTTTCCCCTGCAGCAGAAGGCAGACAGAAGGAGGACCCCTTTTCCTGGCAGAAAGCTCCCTCTTTGCCAAGATGTTATTGCTCTGGGGTTCTCAGGAAAACACTTTCACCAGTGCAAATCCAGACCAAACATGATTGGTTTAAAAGGAGCTACTCTAATCACAGAGCTCGTTACCAAGAGCCTGTGAGGTGATCCCTTCCTCACTGTGTTTTTCCCCTCTTGTATCCTCTGGCTTTTTTGAATGGTGAGACAGGGGAGTCCCCTGAGAACATCACTCAGTTCATGGGGCTCCCAGCCTGGTTCCTGAGCTACAGACAAGAGTAAAACCTGCCAAGATCTGACTCCAGCCTCCAGCAGTCAGTACACAGAACATGTGCCTTTCCATGCCTGAGGATGGCAGTCAGTTGTGCAGAAACCTGTCCATGTAGAGGCAAACACTGTGCATCAGGAATCAGCTGTGAGGAGTCCATCCACACAGCCCCCTCCTGTTGATGTCTTTCATCCCCTTCTCTCTGTCATGTCCCACAGACGCAGCGAGCAGTGATCGAGTCCGAGCGCCGGTCCCTGCAGACACACACGGAGCTCTCCAGTATCCTGACCCTCCACAACGTCAGCCAGCAGGACCTGGGGAAGTACACATGCACTGCCACCAATGGTGCCCAGATGCTGGAGGAGAGCACCGATGTCATTGTGCACGGTACAGCACCTGCCAGTGCCCTGAGGAGCCACAGCCAGCGCCCAGCTGCAGCAGAGCCACCCCCAGACTGCTTGGGCAGAGTGGCTCCTGAACATCCATCCACTCTGCTTTAGTGAAACCCAGCCCTCCTCCAGCCCCTCAGCCCTCCTGCGCCCAAGCACCATGCTGGGAGCACAGTCACATTCAGCAAGGTCCCAAAAGGGAGGGAGAGAGATGCCAATACCAAATTGGCCCAAATGCAGTGGAATGGCAGGACACATGTATCTTGTGGCCCTGTGGCAAATGCAGTGCCCCTGTGGCATGGCTGGCCAGAGGGGCACCAGCTGTGGGTGCACAAGGCACCATCTGCACTGGGTGGCTGTTTTTTGGCAGCAGAAAGCCATGGGGCAGCCCAGCCTTCCTGCATCCCCAATGGTTCCCAGGAGGGAGATAGAGGCAGCTCTTCAGCTGCCAGGATCTCAGCTGCCCTGTCATGACACCCTGCCTGTCCTTGGTCCTTGCTGTTGGGCCCTGTGGAGAGCAGCAGAGCTTTGTGACAGCCTGTCCCTTTGAGCTGTCCTCCATGGTCCCTTTTTTCCTTGCAGAAAAGCCCTTCATCACTGTGGAGTGGAGGAAGGGCCCGGTGATAGAAGCCACTGCAGGAGACGAAGCCGTGAAGCTGCCAGTGAAAGTTGTGGCTTACCCCCCACCAGACTTCCAGTGGTAACTTACCTTTCTTAGCTTGAGCCACCTTCTCCTCTCCTCCTTTCCTCTGCAAATGGGGAAGCTTAGCCTGGCTTCCTTGCTAGGTCCTTCTGTGGCCAAGATTGTCACAAATGACACTTTTTTCCACCCCTGGGGTTCCCTTCTCCCTCAAGTCCTGGCTCTCAGCTGCACAGCCTGGCTTGGAAGCTCTGCACAGTCTGGAGGGGCCAAGTGGAGTTCCCACAGGAGCTGCCCCTCTTGTCCCTCTGCTGTGGCAATCACAGCCACCCAGAGGAACAAGGTAGTGGGATGGGTTGTGCACCTCATCATGCTGCACTTCCATCAGAGCTGACTGGAGATGGGAGCTTCGCACCCACTCACTGCTCAGGGCAGAGCTACGACACCCCCAACCCCACACATATCCATGTGACACAATGTGCAGACCCGTAACTCGGGTCTGGGGAAGGCCCAGGGGTCTCTCCAGAGAAGTCCTCAGTGCTAGCAAGGAGCACCCTGACTGCACTCTAGTGGGGACGAGCAAACCCCTGCCCAGCTGCCAGTGGGACACTTCCTCCCGATGGCTGCATTTTCTCTCTGCCTCCCTGCAGGTACAAGGATGGAAAGCTAATTCCCAAGCAATCTCAATCTTCAATGCAGATCAAGGATGTGTCGGAGCAGCACGCCGGGACATACACGCTGGTTCTGCGGAACAGGCTGGCGGGGCTGGAGAAGCACATCAGCCTCCAGTTAATCGTCAATGGTAAGGGGGGCCAGGGCTGGAACTGGGGGGAGAGTGCTGAGCCCATGGCCCCAGCCTTTGGGTTCCTTCAAGACCCAGTCTCCATTGCTGTCCTAAAGCAGTTGGTACCTACCTCACCTCTTTCTCCCCCATTGCTGAGGGATGCTCTGGCTCCACTGAGGCTGCTTCCTTCTGGCTTGGATGACACAAATTTTGTTCCTGGCTCCCTCACTTTGGACAGGATATGTTCTTGCTCAGGGGCCATTTCCCAATTGCACTTGGAGATGCTGCTGAGGGTGACCCTGACTGATGCAGACTTGAGAGCAGGGCAGCTGCCACACAGATGAAGTCTTGATCTGGAGTAGTTCCTCTGGGTGGGAAGCTCCTGTGGAGTTTTCCCACAGCAGAAACTGGTGCCTGTCATGCCGGAAACAGATGCCAGCTAAAAAAGTGCTAGAAGGGCATTGCTGTCTGAAGATGTGTCTCCAGCAGGCTCTGTGGCCCTGTGCTTTGAGCCCTGCAGCATCCAGACTGCTCCACTCACCAGAGAAAGGAGAAATGCTGTCACTTGAATCTGCTTAAATATGACCTGCTGTGCCTTGCAGGCCTGAGTGGCCCTGAGAGCTGTAGTGCCCAGACACTCTATAAACGGGCCTGGGGAGGGCTGTGCCAGGCCTGGGGATGCAGTGGCTGAGCCTGCAGCCGCTCACAGTGTCACTCTGATCCTTGCAGTTCCTCCACGCATCCATGAGAAGGAAGCCTCTTCCCCAAGCATCTACTCCAAGAGGAGCCCCCAGGCCCTCACCTGCACTGTCTATGGCATCCCGGCGCCAGAGGCGATCCAGTGGCAGTGGAGGCCGTGGATGCCCTGTCGGATGTTCTCCCGACGCAGCCTGTAAGTGCCATTTCTTCCAACACTTGTTTCTTGTCAGGCCACCATCGTGGTGTTATGGGCTTCTTGTGACAGTGGCTGTGTCCCCAACTGTGTCTCGCTTTTGCTCTCCCAGCCACAACATGGCACCTTGTGGGAAGGCAGAGTGGAGACGCTTGTTCTCCGTGTGGGAGTTTTGCCCAGGCTGGCTGGTCTCAGACACCAACAGCTTCCACAGCATCCTCTGCATCTTCAGCTACCTGCACCTGTCAGTGGATGTCCATGGCCCAGCCATACCTCACAGCACCTGCAATGGAACCACTGGTCACTGTGCTAATGGGGAAACTGAGGCAGATTGCAGGAGAAATTGTCACAGCCCCTTGGTGAGACCCCAAGACAGCAGCTGGGGCTCACACCATTCCTGCCCTGAGGTCCCCGTGGTTTTTCTGTCCTTTGTCTTCTCCTGGGTAATGATGGAAACAAAGGTGCTCATAGGCAGCTGCTGCTTGTGGAGAAGAACTGCTGAATCCTGGGGAAGTGCCAGCTCTCTGCCAGCTGCTGGGATGATTTGCCAGCAGGGTGTTTGTGCCAGCAGCACCAGTAGGTAGGCAGGAAGGGTGCATGCCCACTGCCTGTGCCCTGGGAAGCTGAGGTAGCATCAGGCAGGGCTGCAGTGGCATTTTTTAATGACAGCCTCACCGGAAGAAGGAAAAGGGATGCTGGGGAGTTGTAGCCAGAGCAGTCAGGGTGGAGGACATCAGGGTGCCTGAAGGAAGCCAGGTCCTGCAGCCCTGTGCAGGCTTTTGCCAAGCCAGGGACGCCAGAGAGCTTTCCATCGCATGCAAGTGCACTGTGGCCCTCTCAGGAAGCAGAGAGGCCCATGAATTATGAGCACTGTCTCCCAAGGCCACCGTATTTCTGCCTAGTACAGCTCCAGAGGATGCAGGAGGCTTCTTTCCAGCTTCCTGTTGTTTATACAGCTCACCAGTGTGTTTGCCCCGCCAAATGCTCTGCCCCACACTGCCAGCACACACCTTTGACACTGCTCCTGGGCCCTCAGCTCCCCTCTGCTTCCCTGTCACCCTAAGCCTCTCCCTCCCACCCCAACCCACAGTTTTGGGCAGACCCTCCCATCTTCCACCCCAACCTGCATTGCAAAAGCACCCTGCAGGCTGCAGCATCCCAGATCCCTGACAGATTTGGGCATTTCTCCCCACCTATTTGTCTCGGCCTGAAGAGGTACCATCATTCCCTGTGAAACACCTGCAGCACCTCTACTTCGGATGTCTCCCTCCTGGTTTCTGTTGAGTCGGGGGCAGCAGGAGCACCCCTGGGTGCTGCGCCCTTGGGTGTTGCACCATGTGCTCTCCAGGCCAGCACCAGCCAGCCAGTGACACCCCTGACTCTCAGTCCCAGCAGGGCTTTAAGGCCTTGGTGCTGAGCAAAATGACACCAGGAGTTGCCCTAGGCACATGTGAATTGACTTCACCCCTGCCTTTCTCCACCCTTAGCAAAGAAAGATGAAGCCCTAGGCCTGGGGGTGAAGACACTGCTCAGGACACCTGTATCTGTTCCCTGCCTCAATTTTCACACCTACAAATTTTTGCCTCACTAGTGGTTACAAGACACTCTTATAAATCACATCAGAATTGTGTAACTGAAAGATCCAGGAAATTTTGCACAGGACAGGGCCATCAGTTCTCTGACACAAAGCTGCTTTTGCTGTCTTTTCCCCAGCTGACCTTCTCTCTGTCTCTCTCCTCTTTCCCCTGCTCGTCCCTGGCTGCTGGATTAGCAATAGCAGGCACCGGGCAGCAAGGCGCCATCAGCGGGACCGGATGCCCGAGTGCAAGGACTGGAAAGATGTGTCACAGCAGGACGCCGTGAACCCCATCGAGAGCATTGACACCTGGGTGGAGTTCGTGGAGGGGCGGAACAAGGTGAGGCTGTGTTCCAAGCCCATCCTGGGACAGGGAGGTGGGCACGGGACTCCTTTGCAATCAGCCAGGAAAAGTGGCCTGGAAAAGAGCCTGGCAGAGGAGATGTTTAAGAGGGCTTCACACCTCTGCTTCTAAAGTAAACCATCAGCAGCCATTCCCAGCCCTGGGGCTCTGCAGTACCAGGCAGCCCCAGGGCGAGGGAGAGCTGTCATCTTTGAGAAATTACCCCGTGTCCAGAGAGGCTCCCACTGGGGCTGGCTGCACAGGAGGGATTTCATGGATTTCTATTGAACACAGGGCATCCAGCTAGGGAAGGCATGAGGGACGGGTGCTGTGGGGACTCCCATGGTCATTTCTGAGCATTTTGCATGAGCTGTTCTGTGAGAACCAAACCCTGCAGAATATTCTGGGCAGGAGAGCAAGAGTCACAAACTGGCCAGGAAATCTCTAGCCTTGGGAAGATGCATGTGTCTGGTGAGAAATTTCATCCCACTGTCCCCATCCCGGTGGGGTGAGGGTGGTTCGGAGAAGCTGGTGTCCATCCACTGCAGCTTTGTGAGTGGGAGCAATGTGTGCCCCACAAAGCCACTTCTCCATCACAGCATTTCCTCTGTGGAAGGAACATCTCTCCCTCGCTGCAGTGTGTGACCTGCTTGCTGCCTGTTTCTTTTTTCCGTCTCCCTGGTAGCCACGAGTGTCAGGTCTGCGCCATGACGGGGTTCCTGTCCCCACTGGTGTCGGGCACCAGCCACTCACAGAGGGATGCAGAACAAACAAATGGGCCCCTGTTTCCGAAAGTCACTTCCTGTTTTCCTACACACCTCTAAAGGCACTTCCCGTCCCCTGGCCTGGCCGGGAGTTCATCACTCTGCCAAAAGGGTGGCAAAGGCAGATGCTTCTCCTCTCAGAGCAGCTGAACGGAGAGTGAGGGATTGATGTTCCCCAGGGACAGAAGCAGGGGTGGGGGGAGCTCCTGGGTGAGAAGCCCCTGTGTCCCACTACGGATGTGACACTTGTATTGGTCCTTTTTGATCCCTCCCTATTTTCCCCATTTTCTTCCTCCTATTCCTCAGCTGTGTCCTTTTCATTCCATCTGTTTGGTTGTAACTGTCCTGGAGCTTCAACCTAGGTTGTGCATCCCACAGATATGCAAGAGCTCGGGGAGAAAAGAGCTCTTCCATTTACAGTGGGATACTACGTCCTCAAGTCTGCTTTCTCTCTCTCTCTCCTTGCCCTTTCTGCCTGTCTTCTCTTACCATTGTCCTGGTTTTTATTCCATCTATAAAGACCAGAACGAGCCACAGGATGCACAGTGCACAGCCATGCACTGCAGGCAGCAGGATGATGTCAGATCAAGAAACCCCAACTCAAACATAACACTGCAGATTAGAAGGAAAATCCCCAAGAAACAGGAAAGGCAGCAACAAAAGTGCCAGCAATAGGGTCACTTTGGCTGTATGAATAACCCCAAGAAACGGAAAAGGCAATGCACAAAAGTACCAGTAATAAAGTCACTTCAGCTGTGTTGAGTATGCACTGAATGAATGACTGTTCCTTCTGGTTAACACAACCTAATACATTGCCCCTCAGAACGGAAATGCTTCCCAAAGTCTATGGGATGAAGTAAAGGCAAAGAAGTTTCCCTGTAGGAACACGTTAATTATGCATTTTAAACACAGTCTCATTAGAAGGATTTCTGCATATGCTTAACTTGTTATTTAAACTGGAGCCTCAAACTACAAGTCTCCTCTAAGGGGAGTGCTTGTAACACATTTGGTAGCTCACACATGTGCAGTGTGAGCCAAGAGGAGGAGGAGAGCAGCCTTATTCCCCAGCTGCTTTTCCTGGTTTATTTGGAGGCAGCATTCCCTGGGTCCCTGCTCCCAGGATGGCAGCCTGGCTGTTTGCCCAATCTTAGTCATGTTTTGCTGGAAGGAGAGACAAGGAAGCTTTTAGGACCGTGTCTATGTACACTTGGAATTCAAAGGGAGAAGATGACAGCTCTTCCTGAAGGGATGAGAGCTGGGATGTTTTCACAGGTTTGATTTCTCCTTATGGATAAAAGGAGTGCTTGCAGGTCTGTAAGTACCTGTAAATTCCACTGAACCCTGTGGGACACTAAGTAGTCACTTAAGTGCAGAGGGCTCGGGGAATCAAAGCCCTGGTGTCCTTTCCCTTTCTTCCCACTGTTATAAATAAAGCTTGGCAAGAGCTTAGCCATCCCCTCAGCCCTGCATCATGTTACTGTCCCCCTTGCTGAGCACTGTCCCCACTGTGACCTGAGGGGCTTAGCAAGAAGTTTGCTCCCATGGAGAGGCATCTATGCTGACTGGGCTCCATAAAAAGAAGCAGAGATTGGAAACAAAATCGTGTTATTGTTGCTAGAGCCAACAGATAAAGCTTGAAATGCACAAAGGGTGGTAGAATAACGGGCTATTTTCACATAACCCTTTCCCAGGTACAGCAGTTGGGGGCTTTGGTATCTGCCAGAGAGCAGCAGCAATCCTACTTCTCTTCCCTGTTGCTCTTCCTAACTCCTCCTTATGTTCTCTTCCCCCATCAGACAGTCAGCAAACTGGCCATCCAGGAGGCCAATGTCTCAGCCATGTACAAGTGTATTGCCTCTAATAAAGTGGGTCGAGACGAGCGGCTGATCTACTTCTATGTGACCAGTGAGTACTGCAAAATCCCCCCCACCTGCACCAGCCAAGCTCTCTGCTTGAAATAGGCAGGTCCCTAGAGCTGCCAGATCCTGCTGTTCACAGTTGGGATCTTCAACAGCAACTGCTGGAAAAGCCAGCAGGAAAGCAGGGCTAACCCAGAGCTCTGCTGGGTGGCAAATGCCTGAAGCCCTGGCATCAGACAGCACAGGCACAGTTTGGCAGGCAGACCTGGGAATGAGCCAGCACTGCCTGTGCCGAGGTCCTGAAGCAGCCCTGGCAGGTCCTGAGCAGGTCTTGAGCTGGGGACATCCCACTGGCTCAGGCCCAGGCAGCTCCCTGGGCTGGAGATGTGTCTGGTCCAAGAGCATCCTCTAGTGGCACAGCCCGACCCTATCCGCGGCCAGGTCCCGCTGGCCCCAGCCCCCAGCAGTGATCCCACGGGATTTTGGTGGTGGGAGGAAGCTGAGAAACCAGATCCCAGTGGTGTGAGCTGGAGTCATGGCCCATAGGGGGCTGTATGAGCCTCCTGCCAGTAGTACCCCGTCCTGGCGGGAGCCTGTCCCTGTCTGCTAGGACAGGGAGCCCAGTAAGGGCACAGCAAAAGCTTATCTTATGGAATGAGAATTCCATAATAAAATTCCCAGCCCAGAAGGCTGGGCTCATGGCCCTTGTGGTAGTACCTGTGCTGTCAGAGCCACCAGCTGTTGTGAAGCCAGATGAACATCTTCAGCCACTGCTTTCAGTAATGCTCTCTGTGTTGTCTAGGCTGCTGTGTCACTGCCTGCACATGTAGAAGTGGGCATGTGTGCAAACCAGAATGCTGCAGCTGAGCTGGGAGCAGTAACACCCTAATTCAGACCTCCCTGGCTTGTTTCATTTTTGACCCCATCTTAATTTGACGCTGGGACTTGAGCATATCCAGTAGGACTCGCTGGGCTTAAACTGTGGTTGCCAACAGTTTGCATGTCACAGTTCTGGACTACAGTGGCTTCCTTTACCCTGGCTGAGGACAGGTGGATCTCAGAGAGCTGAGCCCAAGGAGACGATTTCATTGTGTCTGGCAGCTCAGCCATGAAAACTCATTCACATGTTCACTTCCTTCCTGAAAGCCATTCCAGATGGGTTCGAGATTGAGTCCCAGCCCTCGGAAGAGCCCATAGAGGGGCAGGACCTACAGCTGAGCTGCAATGCGGACAACTACACCTACGAGAACCTGCAGTGGTATCGGCTGAACCTCTCCAAGCTCCACGATGAGGAGGGCAACCCCCTCGTGCTGGACTGTAAGAATGTCCACCACTATGCCACCAAGATGCAGGGGGAGCTGCGCTTCCAGCCCGACTCCAACGATGCGACCTTGCTGCTCACCATCCCCAACATCTCCCTGGATGAGGAGGGAGATTATGTGTGTGAGGTGCAGAACAGGAAGACCCGGGAGAAACACTGCCACAAGAAATACATCTCTGTGCAGGGTGAGGGTCCACAGGGCTAGTGGGAGTGACAGAGGAGAGCTGGTGCTCTTGCTGCCATCAGCTTCCCAGTACATCCCCAGGGGAAGCCACACAAGCAAGCTAAACTCAAGGTGGCAAAGGCAGGGCACCTGGGTTCTCAAGACACCCTTCGGCAGGGGTCAGAGACCCAAAGCCCCCCAGGAACACAGATATTCTTTTGATCAATCAGTTTCCCGTTTTCCCCTCCTCCTCTTTGTGCTGCTCCTCCAGCCCTGGAGATCCCCCGCCTCAAGCAGAACCTGACAGACATTTGGGTGAACGTCAGCGACTCCATAGAGATGCGCTGTAAGGTGGACGGCAACCACGTTCCTGAAATCAGCTGGTACAAAGACGAGAAACTGGTGGAAGAAGTGTCAGGTACAGTGGGCTGGGGGTAGATCACAGGCAGGGCATTATGTCCAGCAGCTGGAGAGATGAACACTGCTGGGTTCTGGGAGTTGCTGTGCCCAGATAAAGGCACCCATTCTCTGAATCAGCCAAACCCTGGTTTTAATCACGTTCTGTCCTAGTTTGATGCAGTCTCGCTGGCCAAGTCTATGCCCTAGGGCCTGGCTCAACACTGTCTGTGCTTGTGCACATTCAGCTGGAGAGCAGGGAGAGCGGAATCGTTCATGTTATTACTCTCAGCCCAGTGCCTGCCATCTCTGATTATGCAGGGACCAACCCAGATCTCATGGAAGGAATATGCAAAGAGCCAGTCACATTGCAGAGGGAAAGGAACTGGTTCTGAAGCTGAAGCAGAACTTGACACACCAGCTGGACTGCCTGGGCACTGTCCCTATTCAGCATGTTCAGTGGGGGATTTGTACCCTCCATACACTGCCTGGGGAAGGCCCCTCCAGGGTGTTTCTGGAGCCATCAAGAGAAAAGCCTCTACCAGCTGGTGCGATGTCATTCTGCCATCTAAAATGAATCAGCCAAAAAATGCGAGCCTTATTTTGAGCCTGAGTCCAGTGTATTAATCTTCCCTCCCTGTGAGTGACCACCACAACCCTCTATGCCTTACAGGGATTGACCTGGCGGACTTCAACCAGAGGCTGAGCATTCAGAGGGTGAGGGAGGAGGATGCTGGGCTCTACCTGTGCAGTGTCTGCAATGCTAAGGGCTGTGTGAACTCCTCGGCCAGCGTCTCTGTGGAAGGTACCAGCAGCCACGACACCTTGGGGATGTGAAGGGGTGGAATAGGAGTTGTGGCCAAGGTCTCATGCCTCTTCCCTGTGGCAGTGGGAGGCAGTAAAAGCCCCTTGGCCTTGCTGGTGGCATGGTGCTCTCACAGGAGAATCTGTAGTCCAGAGCATGTTTAGCTCAGGCAAACATGTCTCCAGTCACCCCACATCCTGATGCAGGCCATAAGGAATGGCTGAGTGGGGGCATGGAATGCAAATCCCTGAAGCTATGATTTCCCTCCCATCCCACAGGCTCTGATGACAGGACCAATGTGGAGATTGTCATCCTGATTGGGACTGGAGTTATTGCTGTTTTCTTCTGGATCCTACTTATTCTCATCTTCTGCAACATCAAAAGGGTACGTGACTGTCTCTAGCCGAGGCGGGGGGGGTGGCATATCAGGGCTTGGGGCAGCACCAGTGCTGTGATGTGGGGCTGCATGACAGAACCTGCTAAAAGGAGGTCACTGAGTGATGCTTCAAATGCTCTCACTGCCAAGAACAGGGTGCATATGGGCTGTGGTAAAGGAGGTGACTGGAAATGGCCTTTCCTTGAGGGGGTAGCAGGTCAAGGCAGGCAAAGAATCCAAATCCCACTTTGGAGTCAGCACCCAGGGCAGGGAGGGCACCTCCTCACCCTTTGTGTTGGCTGGTTCCTGCAGCCGGCCCACGCAGACATCAAGACAGGCTACCTCTCCATCATCATGGACCCCGGGGAGGTGCCTTTGGAGGAGCAGTGCGAGTACCTGCCCTATGATTCCAGCAAGTGGGAGTTCCCACGAGACCGCCTGCGCTTAGGTGAGCCAAACCCCCTCCCTCCCACTGCACGCTGCAGCTGGGGCTTCCCACCAGCCCTACAAACTCACTCTCTGGGTTTCTTAACACACCTCTTGTGTATTTAATGCTTCCTCTCTGCCTCAGGCTTCCCATCTTCTTCCCCAGGCTGTCCCTAAAGCCCAGCTGTGCCTGGGAAATCTCTTTAGGTCTGACTGTAGACAGGTCTGAACCAGGTTACAGCCAACTGTAAGCCCAGACCTCCTCAGTATATCCACACAGATATTACTGAAAACAGAAGACCCCTGGGCATGCTTTAAAACATATCCCCATATTTTCCACGTGAGAGTCTGGACAGAACAGCCCAGTTCACAGCAGGTACCCCGAGTTCAGGACCAGGATTGCATCCATTATTGTCCTCATGCTGAGACACCTACCTGCAGCCTCCTCCCTCTGTCTGGCAGAGTTTAAAGGGCAGCAGACTACCTTCGAGGCACAGAGCAGTGACATTAGTCCTGGCTGCTGTGCTGCAAGGGGTCGTTTACCTTTCCCACACACAGCAACTTGTTGCTCGAGGGCAACAAACAGCCCCTCACTTCTGCATGGCGATTTCCTTCCTCTGCTTTGTCCATGCCAGCTCTGTCTCAGTTCCTCCCATCGTCCTTTCTCTTATTCTCACCGACACAGCAAGCAGCCACCTGAAAGGGCACATGTTCCACTCCTTCCTTTTCCTTTATGATGTTTTTTCTTTCTTCTTCCCTTGGTTTCCTGTTGGGATTTTTGTTTTCCTTCATTCTATTCTGCCTGTTCTGCACCTGCCTTTCTTCACACTGACTCTCCTTGTCCATAGGTAAAGTCCTGGGTCATGGTGCCTTTGGGAAAGTGGTGGAAGCATCAGCATTTGGGATCAATAAAAGTAACAGCTGTGAGACTGTAGCAGTCAAAATGCTGAAAGGTAGGTGAACAGTGAAGTAAAACATGCAGTGTGTGTAGACAGCAATTAATGAGGCACCTGCCAGGGAACATTCACCCTGTAAATGCCTGTCTTTCAATTAATGGCTTCTTGGCCTCAACACAGTTGATCCTCTTTGGCCCCATTTAGCTGCACTGGGAGGCTGAAGTGGCAGAACAGACAGCAGGGATTTGGGGAACTCTGCTTTCAAGGAAATTTAGCTGTCTGCAAAGGCAAAGAATGAAATCTGTCTCAAAGGACGAACAGGAATCCAGAGCACCTCTTTGGCAGGTCACCGAAGGAAGTGTTGCTCCGAATTGCCTTCTTCCAAATGTGCCTGTATTTTGTGTTTATGGGCCAGATCCAGAGCTGGGTAAGGAAGCAGGTTGCAGCTCTTATCCAGCTCTGCGGGCTAAATTGGCTTTGCACCCAAAGCCTGGTCTATCCAGAGTGAGATTTTAAGCTTTTATAGCCATGCTTTCAAACAGGCATCCAAAACATTATTCTGTAATTTGGCACCAAACAAAACACTGAGGCAGTCTGTGGCCAGAAGTGGCCTGTACATGGAAATCGAGTCATGGCTCATCTGAGCAGTATTTACTGCTGCAAGTGTACAGAGGATCTGCACAGCAGAGGGAAGCCTGGTGTGCAGGGTTGCTTTACAGTCCTTTGAGGCAAGACTGTCATCTGGCCCATCAGCTGCAACTCAAGAGGATGCTTCTGTCTCTCAGGCTAAATTTCCAAACTCTCAAGTAAGACAAAATGCATATGGGGAAGCTGAGAAGTATGAAAAAGGCACACAAAAGCAGAGAGCATGCTCTGGGGCTAAAACAGAGGGTCAAGAATTGATACGAATTGGACACTTGAGAGAAGATGCAGTACAGAGATGGCAGGAGCATGACACTGTGTTTGCTATTGAAGAGGAATCATCAAAAGATATCTGGGTTTGAGTTGAGACAGCTCCTATCTTCAATTGTGATAAAAAGAATCAGATGCCTCTTGTTCCTAATTTTCTTTCAGATTGTTTCATGGCTTGTTATCTCTGTTTGGAGGCCAAAAGGGCAGAGATTCAAACGGGTGCATCCCTATGAAAGTCTCAAGTGATCTTTTTCACTGTACAACTATCAGAAAGAAAAATCTGCTGGGCACAGATTGTGTTGTCCTTTGTTCTGGGTCCCTGCACTTGCAGAGAGCGCCCTACATGTTACAGCAGGGATCCTGGGATCTCCAGACAAGGCTCAACATTTCACGTGGGAACATGCAATAACAAAATGTACCAAGGCTTTGAGATCACAGCCTCCTCAGCAAGACTCACACTAACATGCTGCTAGAGAAGGGTGGTGAGGGGGAGTGAAAAGCTGTGAGGAGGTGTCATGACATGGTCTGTGTGTTTCCAGAGGGAGCTACTGCGAGCGAGCACAAGGCACTGATGTCAGAGCTGAAGATCCTCATTCACATCGGGAATCACCTCAACGTGGTGAATTTGCTGGGTGCCTGTACCAAACCCAATGGTAAATATGCCAGGGCAGCAGGCTGTGCCTGCTCCCAAAGAGCAGAGCTTGTCCCCTGTGTCTTTTTGCTGTCCACATGTGTGATCACAGGGACATGTGGGGAAGTTATTAGTGTGTTCATGTGCACTTAGAGCAAATGTCACAGCTCACCAGGGCTGTGCATAATACAAGTTGTGGCAAATTCTGACCAACTCAAGCCATTACCTCTTGCCCTAACCTTTGGTCTCTTCTCACCAGGTCCACTCATGGTTATTGTTGAGTTCTGCAAGTATGGAAACCTCTCTAACTACCTGCGGACCAAGCGGGAAGGTTTCAGTCCTTACAGGGTGAGTAGCTTCCTTTGCCCCTAGGGACCTGTCCCATGTCTAGGGAAGGAAGACATGCAGCCTAATACATGATCTGACAATGTGACAAAGATACCCTCTGTCCTTCTTTCTGCAATGGTAGATGCTTCCAGGCCAGAATTACAGTTTAAGAACAGGAAGAGACTGTGGAGCTCATGGGTGCAGGGGTTACTCTGTGTGTTGCCTGCTGAGGGTTTTGGTTTGGTCCCTTGCCAGGAGAAGTCTCCCAGGCTGCGTATCCAGGTGCAGTCCATCGTGGAGGCAGTGAGAGCAGACAGGAGGAGCCGCTCCGGGACCAGCGACAGTGCCATCTTCCACCGCTTCCTGATGCACAAGAGCCGCACAGCGCAGCCCATCCAGGAAGGTAACACTCCAGCCTTGGCAGCAGCTCCTCACCTCAACCACTATGCCAGACTTGGCTAGCTTGGGGAATGGGTAGGGAATATCAGTGGGGAGCTGGGACCCAGCCTTGGAGCTGATCACTGTTGCACAGCAATTCCCTGAACGGGGCTGTTATACCATCTGTTGTCTCTTGTAATAGACACCAGAAACCCAGAAGGGAGAATTAAATCCCTTTGGGTGTTTTAGCCTGAAGAAAAGGAGAACTGAGGGGGATCTCAGTGAGTCCTCCCTAGGACAGAAATGATGAGCTGACCTTCAAAGCCCCTTCTAGTCCTGTTCCCCACAACTCTCTGACTGACGTGCTGGAGGCTGGACTCATTCCCCTCATACTTGAGCAGGTTCCTGCCTTGTGCCTTCTGCCACCTAAGCAGAAAATCTTAGAGGGGAGCTGATTATTCCAGTTAGGACTGAGGACTAACTGTCCTCACTGAGAATCCTTTCACTGAGGAACTGGCTGTATCCTGCGGTCTCAGAGAGAGACAAAGAGGACAAGAGATTGCCAATTGTCTAATCATTTTCTTTTACTTCTGGACAGTGGATGACTTGTGGCAAAGTCCCTTGACAATGGAAGACCTCATCTGCTACAGCTTCCAGGTAGCACGTGGCATGGAATTCCTGGCATCCCGAAAGGTGAGTTCAGCTTTCCTTTGCTCACCTGATCTTTTGTGCACGCCTGATGAGAGAGACCTGACTACAGCCACCTTTCAGTGACACACAGAGAGATTCAGTGATCTGTCTGACACTTCTCAAGAAATATGATAGTCGTGTGTACACAAAGCTGGGAAATTAGTTCTCTTGCACTTCAACCTCTCCTTAACCATCCCTTTTTGAAATTTTTATCTTTAGCTTCTTCCCATTTCCACCATTCCCCCATTACAGCTCAGGCTTATGGGGTGAGGGAGGTGCTGTACACTTTCTGATTGTGGTTCCTGTTCCTCTTATTTTGCCCCTTCCTCTTTGTGTGTCCTCAGTGCATCCATAGAGACCTGGCAGCCCGCAATATCCTGCTGTCAGAAAACAACGTGGTAAAGATCTGTGACTTCGGTCTGGCCCGGGACATCTACAAAGACCCTGACTATGTCAGGAAAGGCAGTGTGAGTGCCATCTTCTCAAACCCTTTACAGACTAGGTCCCCTTGATGAAAAGATGAAAAAGCAGAAGTGGAATTACTTGCATGGCTGGGACCAGAAGCCACTGGACCAATGACACATGTCCTGTCCTCCTCCACCAGCAGATTTCTGTCTCCTTCCTTCTGCCCCTCAGCCTGTCATTAACTTACTCTTCCTTATACTCTTTCATCCCCCTTTCAGTGTCTCCATCCCTCTCTCTGGTGTAACCGAACCTCCATTCCTCCATGGAGAGAGGAGCAGGGCTATCTGCTCTGATTTCCTTTCATCCATTTCATCCCTTTGCTACAAGAAGGGCTGTCTTGGGACAAGTTCCCAACTGAACATTTGTGTCTTGCCTCTTGCTCCTGCAGGCCCGTCTCCCACTGAAGTGGATGGCTCCAGAAAGCATCTTTGACAAGGTCTACACTACCCAGAGTGATGTCTGGTCTTTTGGGGTCCTTCTCTGGGAAATTTTCTCACTAGGTGAGTACTAATGAGGGTCTCATGCTGCTGAAGGAGAATACCTCTACCCACGTAGCAGTTTGTGGGTGAGTCTGTGCAGGACAGACATTCTGAAGCACATCTAAGGACTGATGGGAAGTGACTTCAATGTAGGCAAAAAAAAATATGGAGGCCATATCCACCCATGAACAGAGTGATGGGGACATGGGCATGCAGAGGTGGCCTCCAGCTCACTGAGGCAGAGAAGCCTGACTCAGGCAGCACCAAGGATTGGGTTGTGTATGAGAAGTGACCACATCTCTCAGTGTTCTGGGATGAAGAGCAGTCTCAAAAGGACAGTCTCAGAATGACTGGTTTCTGATGGCACATTTCATGATCCCACCTTTCTCTGAACCTTCTTTAGGGGCATCTCCATATCCTGGAGTCCAGATCAATGAGGAATTCTGCCAGAGGCTCAAAGACGGTACCAGGATGAGAGCCCCAGAGTATGCTACAGCAGAAATGTGAGTCAGAAACCTCAAGGATTCCAGCACTGGTCAAAGCAGAGGCTTCTGTGGGAGGGCAGAAACCTACCAGATCCCAGCACAGAGCAGGACAGGCCCCTCTGTGGGATGCAGACCTTTCAGGCAGGGTAGGGGATGAGCCAACACATCCTTCACTCTAGGCCGCTGCCTGGAGAGCGAGGCAGATGGGTTCTGATCAGAGCTCTCCAGGTATCCTTGCATGCCCATGCTGGGATGGGTCTGTAAGTGAGCACTGTGCTTTCCTGCTCTGAAGGGTATCAGAGGGGTCTGAATTAGCTCCTTGTGCTCTGTTATAATAAGTGCATAGCGAACCAACACCCCACCAGTAAGTCCATCTGGCCAGTGTGCTGGGGATGCCAAGCTTTCCTTCCCAGTGCAGGAACTGGCTGTCCCAGTGGGCACCATGTGGGTGGGAGCTGTGGAGTGGGGCAGGAGGGAGTTTCTGTGGCATAAAACCAGCATCTCTTCTTGGCAGCTACCGTATAATGCTGAGCTGCTGGCATGGTGATCCCAAGGAGAGACCGACTTTCTCCGACCTTGTGGAGATACTGGGGAACCTTCTTCAGGAAAATGTCCAGCAGGTGAAAACCTCTCTGTGTCCCTGCTCTGCTCCACACAGCTCTTTCTTCTGTCATCACCAGCTCCCTCACTGTGCTCTCAGCTGTCTCCATGGTCAATGCAATACCTTTGTGTAGGCCAACCAATAACACAGAGATTCCTGGGTCACAGCTCTATTTCCCAGAGCTGTTGGAGAACTCAGTTCTGCAACAGCCTCTTAGCTGCATCCTCATAAAACTCTGCTCCTTGCAGGGCAGAAGCCCTCTCAGTCGTCATTCTAGTACTTCCAGCCTAATCCCCAGATGATTATTTGAAATTCTTCAGCTGAGTCAAGGCTCTGGTACTTCTGCCTCCCACATGCCTGCATAATGAAAACCAGGACTTGACCAGGGTTTCTGAAACTCTGTACTCAGATTGAAATGTCAGGGCCATGTGAAGCAAACAACTGTTACATTACAGCAGTCAGTAATACAAATTTCTTTGAATGTATTACTAATCACTTCCATGTGGAAACTCACCAGGACATTTAACTGTGATGAACATACAGCTCTGATTGTAACTTCTTCTTGATGTTCCCTTTCAGAAAATGATAGCTAAATGCTTGAGTACTGTCTCATCCTGACGTTCCTGACTTTAACCTTTCAGCACTGGTTCCCAGCACAGGCATGACTAAGCCACAGTGACATTGCCCTGGAGCACAGTACTCTGTCCATAAAGTCCATAAACTCTGTCTGTAAACTGGAGAATTATGGGATTAGGTTGTTTTCCTGCTCACACACACCTCCATGCATCACTCACAGCTACTTGACACAAAGGTCACAGAAATCTCCAGCCAGATATTTTGTCCCAGGGAACTAAAATTCATAAACCAGAAATTTTCCTTCCCAGCTCTGACAGCTTCTGCCTGTGGAGCCTTTTCTTGTGGGAAAGTCCTCCCCTTCTTGTAAGGCCATTTACTGTTCTTCCTACCAGGAAGGGAAGGATTACATCCCGCTGAATGACTCTCACAGCTCAGAAGATGATGGTTTCTCCCAGGTGCCTTCCTCTGCCCAGCAAAACTCAGATGAAGAGGACTTTGACATGAGGATACGCTGCCACAGCCTAGCAGCAAGGTGAATCCCCTCTGAAAAGGGCAGAGACAGCCCAGCAGGCAGCCAGCAGCCTGACCTGTAAGGGAGCCTGAGGGATATGGGGAGTACCCAGATGTTTGAAAAATCCCAGGTGATAAGGTGTGATCCAAGCATTCAAGCCATAGCATCTTGCTTATAAGAGCAAAATTACTTTATTTTGCCAATGAGGTAGTGCTGTTTTGTAAGCCTATGACATTCCTTCTTCTCCTCCAGCTACATTGCCAGTGTATCATGTAAGGAGCTTCATCCTATCTGTTCCTAACTGACCCAAACAATGAGTCCCAGGCCCCTCCTCCCTGGCGAGCTATGATAATGTGATGCCTGGGATCTATATGACATTTTCTGCTTATCCCGAGTGGAGAGGTCGTTGGGGCCTGATTCAGTCAGGAAGTCTGGGTGTTCCCCACTGCAGAAGAAGTATGGGGTTATGAGGCCTAAGGTGACCCCATTACCCTCCCCAAATCCACCATTTGGGTCATCCTCCTCGCTGCATACTTTAGTTGCACAGTGAGGAAGTTGGGTTCAGGTCCTGTTCATTCAGGGCATTGACTCTTGCCTTTACTGAATGCAGTATGTTTCTGTTAGTAGATACTACAACTGTGTCTCCTTCCCTGGTTGTTTGACGGGAGGAAATCAGATCAGGTGTCCATCCAGGATAAAGACATTTGAAGAGTTTCCCATGACACACACAATGTACAAGGCACACCCGGTGAGTAGCGTCTGAGTGGATTTGAGTGGGGGGAAGCTCTCTTCTGACACCTTTACTGTTAAGACTGTGGAAGGAACATCACTCCTATCTTATGTCAGTCTGTCTGTGTCATTCCTGTTCAGTCCATCCAGTCCTATGCACATTCATTTCTTTATCTGGCACACAAGGGTTTCTCTCCAGCACAGTTCACACTGCCTTAGTGGGAAACAGAGAGGTTAGATATGCGAATGGGGGGACTATAAAGGACCTCAGAGAAGAGCCTGCTCTTCACCCTTCTCAAATCTGTGAACACAGCCTGGTTAACTACACTGAAATCCTGCCAGGACTAGGTAAACGAAGAGTGCTTATCTGCATCTCCTGTATCTTGACCCACATGTCAGTGTGCAGTAGGGACCCTCCAGGTCTCTCTGAACTGGACTGGTAATGATATCTCCTCTAGCAGCAAAATTGAAGTCATACCTTTAGTCTCAGAGGAAAGTATGACCTCTCACAGATTTGATGGTAATACATCTTCCAGCCAGGGAGCACTCTTTTTCATTCCCCAAAAGTGGCACTGAAATGAGCACACAAATCTTACCTTTTTATGTGCTGCTTTTAAGAAGGTACCTAAGAAAATCAGATTCAGCAAAACTATGGAGCATGCTGGTAAAGTGCTCCTACCCCTTCTTGCCCATCACACATACACACGATCTCATCTCCTGAATGATTTCTCCTCCCTTCCCACTCTGATCAGTCGACAGAGATGTTACTGATAACTCCTGTTGCTTCCTTCCAGGACAATCAGACAGACAGTGGGATGGTTCTGGCATCTGAGGAATTTGAGAGGATAGAAAACCGACACAGAAAAGAAGGTGGATTCAGGTACTCCTTAAGCCTAGCCACTGAGGCCTCCCTGCTGCCAAATGCAGTGAGACCAGGAGGCAGCTCCTGGTACCTCCCCATAGGCTGCACTGCTTGGAGCTCTCAGCTGTGGGCCCTGAGCCAGATAAGTCCATGCACTCCTTAACGAGAGGCAAAACACAGGAAGAACAGACAAGCCTGCTGTTTTCTAGGGTTTAAAAATATAAACTGTGCCCATCAATAAGAATGTGCCTGTTAAGATAAGGAGGCACAGTGGAGTGGTGGTAATGAGACTGGTAATGTTTATTGACATTTTCTGGTGAAATGTATCAGGGGTTGTTCAAGCAGTGGCAGATGGGATGGGCAGAAACTGTGTCTGCTACCTTCCTCCCTCAGCCCTGACCCATAGGGTACAGGGCCCTGATGTGGTGGTGCAAGGATGGGACAGGCCTTAGGAATTCCCACATGCTGACATGGAGTCTGGCAGGTTGAGCTGGCACTCTCAGAGCTGAGGATGTTATGGATGGTTATGTCCTTGCCCCGGTCTTTGAAACTGGGTGAGAACCTGTGCAGCTCATCTCTGTCAGAGCAGGCTGACACCTTATCTCCATGACAGTGTGTTGAGCAAGCCATGTCACCTCATATGTAGATAAGGCCAGTTCCAAGCCTCTTCCTCACCCCCTCTGCCTCCCAACATCAGATTGGACTGGTCATTGTCTTTTCTCTTAGCCATAGCCCTGTGGCCTTTCTGCTCTTGTATCAAATCGTCTCCTGCTTCTTGTCCTTGTCCTCTTTTCCCTAAGGCGTGTTCCTGTTGTCTCCTACACCTGGTGTCCTGTCTCCTGGAAAACACTACTCTTAAACCTCTCCTTGAATGTGTCTCTGCCCTTGCTCTTGCAATTTCTTGCCAGTCACCTGGTATTGGCATGCACTGACATGGGCCAGATTATTTCCTCCCACTTCTTCTTCATCATCTTCCTTTGTTTCCTTTCCCCCATCCTGGCAGTTTGTTTGTATCAATTTCTGTTATTCCTGCCAGGTCTAGAAGCAATTGAGGCAATGTCTCTTGTTCTCCCTACTCTTTGGGGTCCCAACCCTTCCCTGTATCTAGAAGATATTCCAAAGGTATCTAGAAGAGCTGAAGTAAGCGTACCAGGTTTTGTGTAGATTTGTCACAGAGCATACAGGCTGTGCTTAGATTTAGAGCAAGGCCTGGTTTTTTGCTTTGAAATGAAGGTGCAAGTCCATTCCTGACCCTGTCTCTGCCCCGTGCATTAGAAGATGAGATTTCCTGAAGCTGGGATCCCTCTAAGCAGGACAGAGGCTTTCTAGCAGTGCCAAGGTTAATTCTCTGTGTCTCTCTCCCTCACAGCAGTAAAGGGTCCAGTCGAGCCGTGGAGCTGTCAGGGGAACAGTCGGACCTGCGGGGCAGATGTCGGCCGTCGTATGGGTCCCAAGTCGGAGGCCAGACTTTTTACAACAGTGAATACGGGGAGCTGTCGGAACACTCTGAGGATGGCAGCTGCACCCCGCCTGGAGAGGGGGCCAGTCCCCCCACTCTCCACGCTTCCTTCTTCTCCGAGCAGTACTAATGGCACCAGGACCTGGAGGTGACGGCCAAGACATCCCACTCACCCTCCAGGCACGTCATCAGGGTCGCTCAGAGCTTCTCCTTCAACCTATGCCCAAACACAACAGGGAACCTACCCCAAATGGATGGGGAACACTGATGTCCTTGGAACTGCAGCATGAACCATGAAGTACCCCCAGCTGCAGCTTCCCCGTGCCATGACTGGAGAGAGCACCTCACTGATTCCTCATGTTTCTTTTGTTCCTGCACCTCAGACAGATGCATTCTGCTGGAGAGTGGGTGCCTGTGTTCAGCACTACGGCACCTTCTGCCTAACATCCAGCCTCCGCTCAGATCAGCTTCCCATTCAGAAAGCCCATTTCAGGTCAGATATAAATAGATCTGTCTTAGTCTCAAGTTTCTTTCCTGGTGTGCAGCCTGAATGTTTTTCCTTGGATTGCTTCCTCCTCCCCTCATCATGATGTCAGCTGCTGAGCTGTGGAGCAGAATCAAAGGGAAGAAATCCCTAGTGGTATTAGCAGCAAGAGCAGGACATTTTAAAGAGGTGTATGGAGAGATCCCGAGGGATCTTTGTAAATGTTCATGCATGCTGCTCATCCTGAGTAGGTGCCAGCCTCTCCATCTCCTCTGCAAGCAACACCCACACCCCTCTCATCTCTGATGGGGAAAACCTGCCAATCTGCCTTATCACTAGGATTATTTCAGCCATCTCAACACAGCTAGTGCTGAGTAGGTCATCAGCTGATGGCTAAAGTGCTCCCAGTGAGATAAACAGCAACTCTTTTTGCAGGCTGTGTGCAAAACAGGTTCTTTTATGATCTCTGCTGGGAGCAGGTTACTCACAGGTCTGCTGCTCTCGCCTTCCCCTTCTCCCAGAACGGTGCTGAGATCATTTGTTGCTTGAGTGAGAAATTAAAGCAAAGCTGGGTTAATTTGAGCTGTCTTCTAAACATAGAGTTTGCTGGGAGGAAAAAGATCAAAAGGGCAGGGAGTGAAATGTTTATTTTCAAGCTGCTGCAAAGCATTTTGGAAACAATGGAAGGAACAGTGCTCCAGCAATAAGGTGCTCTGGGTTGCATCCCCTTGTGTGTTGACATCACTGAACACAGGGGGTGCAGCACCTGGCCAGGGATCAAGCCCTGATTCTCCTGGATGGACAGTTCTGCACCATGACCTTTCCTGTCTCCCAAGTTCTCTGACTCAAAGGAGGCACTCTCTGCCCAGTGGGCTCCTCTCCAGTTTCTTTTGCAGAGCTTCCAGCAGAGCATACCTGTCTCTAGAGGATTAAGAAACAGTTATTTGCTGAGGAAACATCTCCTCACTTTGGTCTTTTGTTTCTAAGAGATACCACGTGAATTCAGAGCTCTGGGGAACCTCTGCAGCCCCTCTCTATAGATTTCTGTACTGCTGCCTCACCACTTCCCACCTACTTCTTTCCATCCTGCTCTCAATCCAAGAGCTCAGCCACAGAGCACGGTTACATCACCGCCTCAGGAGTCTGGGTGAAAAGGCTCATTTGAACAGCTTGTCATCATCTCTTCTCCCACATGCCCGTGGCTGGCAGAGCTCTGTGCACCAGGGCATCTCAGCACCAGGGAATTTCTGCTTGTGGGCCACACCTCTGTCACAGAGCCAAGGGTCTGGACTTGAAAAACTGTTTCCTGTCAGATGTACAGCTTTCCCAAACCGTATTTCTTTTCCAGCAGAGGGTTTTACGCGTTTCCCGACGTAAGCCTGTGAGTCCTTATGGATGATGTTGCCAAGTCTTAATTATAGTTCTCCACACAAGTGTAATAGGGAGATTTATTTAGCATAAGAGAAAAGCACGCCTGTCATTCAGATTCTCTAAGCCTGTGCAGCTCGTTCAATGTTCCACTCCCTTTTTGTGTCAGCAGGATGACATGGCTGCAATTTCCATGGCAAAAAAGAGGCACAAAACCAGACCAGCTTGAGCCAAACTGGCTCAGGATGTGGAATTGGAAACTGCATATGACAATGAATTCCCTGACTTCTACTGGTGTCCCCTGAAGTTGCCAGGAATTTGAGCATCTTTAAGTAATTGCTACGACTCAGTAAGAATCCTCTGGCAGGAGCTGCTGGAGAGCCAGGACAAGGAAGTAGGACAGCCAACAGGGTGTAGGCCAGATCAAATTCTCCTGCCCTCATCTTGCCCTGCTTTTTGAATTGGTGGTTCCCTTGGCAGAAGGATGGCTGCAGGCGCCTCATTGCTGCTAGAGGTTCCCACTGGCACTGACATGGGTAGAAGGTGACCAGTTGAGCTAAATTCAGGCTGCTCGCTGGATGATGTGCATCCATAGGACCCAGACTCTCTTGTTTCCAGTGCTCCACAAAGAGTTCTCTGCCTGGAAGTAGCCCCATCTGAGAGAGGGCCCAAGAAAGAAGATTACAAACAAATAATAGTTAAAAAACAGAATTTCAAAGTAGCTGCACGTCCCTATCCATATGTGAGGGACAGGTATGTGCCAGCAAAGCATGACATTTGCTGGGCAGGGGCAGGATTCCTCAGCAGAAAGGGGACAGAGGAATCTTAGTGCCCAGGCTGGCTGTCAGCATGGACATCCAGCCAGTACAGCAGCACTTTTTCTCTAAGTTTAGCTGTAAATTGCTCACAAGCATCCCTGTGGAGAAAGGTTATGTTGTTAAAACCTTTGTTAACAATCCCCTGCTTCACCCTGCGGAAAGCACTTCTGTGTCATCTGAGTTTTGAACATTCAACTCCACCGAAGTTTATTTTCTCTCTCCTGCACCATCTTGATGGGGGGGTGGAATCAGATCCTATTGTATCTGTGTCAACAGCATTGCATGAACAATGCGGCATGATAGGAGCAAAAGCTGGCTCCTTTTCAGACACTCCTGCTGATGAAGAACTGTAGTGCGGGATATTGAAGAGCTCTTGAGACAATTGTACTTTTGCTCTCTAAAGGTATACTAAAATTAGATGTGCAAACCTGATAACCCTTCCCACTCTCTTGAATTATTTCTGGCTTTTTATTTTTACAGTCTCCAGATAAGCATGAAGTGAAGCTGCTCTGTTTTGGTTTTAAGATGTGAGACAGGAGTGTTGTCTATCTTTCCACAGCAGCAAGGGAGTATTTCAATGTTTAAAACCCAGGATTCGATAATTGTGCCTGCTCTGTTCACAATGCACTCTTTGTTTTGTTTTGTTTGGGCTTCTTACTGGAATTCAGCATTGAAGCTAAGCTATTTATCATCATCACCTTCCTTTGAAACGGCTGCTTCCACTCTATGCTCAGTCTCACTTTTCCTTACAAAGTGTTGGTGTTGAGAGGGCATTCCTCCCTCCTGAAAACAAAGTGTTGGGTCCTCTACTTGCAAATACACGTGTGTCTCTGAAGAAAAACCTGTGTATCAAGTAACACTACATTTATATTGCAATATTTTAACCTGGTACCTGTTGTTGCTCTAGCAGCATTCATTGTTTCAGTGGGCTGCCTTTGAAGCAAGTAGGCTAAAACAGGGGTTATGTGTGAGTACAAAGCATGGTCTGTGCGCGTGTGTGAGTGTGCTGTGGGTGAGTGTGTGAGTATTTGCACGTGAGTTTTCCTACCAGTGAGCGTATGTGAGTGATTGTAACTCACGTTGAGTCTTGTCTCTGGAAGTTCACGGTTATATATCAAACCAGTTAGAACACTGCTTCCTTTCCTCTCCTCCTATAGTACTTGTTATCCTTTGTCATTAAGAGTTTTGTTGTAATATCTAAATGTGAAAATGAATAAAGTCATAACTGGCAGCTGCTCTCTGGTTCCTGGGGCCACCTCTGCCCCTGGGGCAGCCCAGCCCCGGCCCGAGCCATCAGCACATTTTGGGTTTATTATTTTTAGTTTTGTGTCCGTTTGCATTTCCCCGCATCCTCTCGGAAACAGCTGGACCTTGTGGCACTTCCATCCAGGATGAACTCAGTCTTTTCTCATGGTGAAGTCGGATTCTCTTTGGCTAAGCTCTCTGGCTGGAGCAAGCACAGCACCCAGCCCTGTGCCCTGGATCCATGATCCTCAGCCACTACCTTGGCCCTGGGGGTCTCGGCCCTGAAGGTCTTCAGCCCTCCTATCCTCTTTCCCCACGCCAAGGGAACCAGAGACACCCGGGCCCCCTTCTCCTCAGGGAATCAAACCCCTCTCGGACCCCCTTTCTCAGGGCAACAACACCCCCCAAAGTCCTCTTCTCATGGTACCGAACCCCCACAGACCCCTCTTTTTCGGGGCATCAACCCTCCCAGGACCCCTCTCCTTCTCAGGGCACCCAACCCCGCCTCGGACGCCCGTTCTCCTCAGGGCACCGACCCCCTGGACCCGGACCCTGTTGTCATCACGGCACCAAATTCCGTCCCAGTTCCCCTTCCCCTCACGGCACCGACCCCCTGGACCCGGACCCTGTTGTCATCACGGCACCAAATTCCGTCCCAGTTCCCCTTCCCCTCACGGCACCGACCCCCGGCCCTGGCCCCGTGCGAGCCCCTCGTGGTGCCGCTGCCGGCCCGCAGGTGGCGCCCTCCCCCCGGCGGCCGCGGGCCCCGGCGGGAAGATGGCGGCGCGTCTGTGGCCGTGTCATCGCAAAGCGAAGGGCGGGAGAGGAGCGGCACCGCGGCTGAACGAGGTGTTCGCTGTGACATGGGACATAAGTGGATTCATGAGCATTTCCCTAAAAAAGGATCACCAGGAGCTGAAGGAACGCTCAGGTACAGCTCCCTCGTTGCCCCTGGGTTGACCTGTGAAGGCATCAGCACCATTTGTCTGACTAAAATAATGTCCCCTGAGGAGCCGTCAGTGACAGAGGCACAACTGAGGGGTCAGAAGGAGGACATCTCCGCTCTTCTCCACCGCCATCCCTTCATCCAGCTCCACCATGGGGTGAAAGGACCTTTTAATTCTCCTGTCCCCATCCAGGGACCTGCCCATCTGGGGAATGAGGAGATTGAAGCTGTTCTGCTCATGAAATACCCCATTTTGGTGCATCCTGGAGCAGTGCTTGGCGGTTCCTCTCCCGGGGCCATGAGCAGTCCCCCTTGGCTGCCCCTCGCCTGCCTTCCAGCCCATCCACAGGGCATCCATAGGACAGGCTGGGAGGCAGGTGAGGAGCAGCCTCCCAACGGTGTGAGGAGGGATGGGGATGGGGATGGGGATGGGGATGGGGATAGAACCAAGGAGGCAGCCCTCACACAGGCATTGGAGCACCTCTCTCCAGCAGAAACACAGCCCACAGGAAACCAGACAGGACAAAATAAAAACCAGCCATTTCATGCCATTAGCGAAGAACTGGGGATGCTCTGGCTGGGGCCCTTGTTTTGCTTCTAACATGGCCAGAGAATGCTACCTCAACGCTTTTCAAAACTGCTTTGAGATCCTTCTCTGAAGGTCAGCACAGTGATAGCGAAGAATCCTTCAGGCTCCCAGGACTTCTTGGCCTCTTCTGAGGACATTTCGGCAATAAAGCACATGACTTTGCATCAGAATGATGCAGAGCTCTTAGTGCTGAGAAATCAAAGCAAGAACAGCTCCAAAACATGTTCTGCACACTGCAGTATCAGTGTGTCATCCACAGCTCTCGCCCTCAGGCTGGGGTGAAAATTTGGGTGAAATGAGGAGGCAAGCGATAGCATGTGGTTCTTCACCCAGCATTTACCAAGAAGAGTAAAATTAAATTTTAAAAAAATGTAAGCAGAACATTCAGTTGCTGCTTCAAAATCATTTCCTGGATTGTATTGACATTTCTACAGAGCTTTGCAGAAACAGCTTCTCAGAGGATTTCACAGAACCACACATGCCTTTAGCAGAGTAGGTCCCTTCTGCTCCGAGATGCAGGTTTGCAAGCATGCTGCTTTCCTCGGAAATGGAAGAGGTCTCTCCAAGGGCAGGATTAAACTCCTTGCATCTCAATGAAATAAATAGACTGTGCTTCGACAGTGTTATCTTACGTGCGTGTGTGACCAGGTGCATCACAAATGAATAAAATACAAAAGCTTCCAGAAGAAAACAGGTTAATAAGATGCATAGGTTAAACACCAGGCTTATCTGAGGGCCTTCCCGTGCAGCTGGGGAAGTCACCAAGGAGACCATATCTCAAAAGAACAGCTTCAGAGCCATTTTTTCAGAAACTTAGAAAATATCCTAACTCACAATCCTGCAGTAATTGTTCTCTTTGCTGTAACTAATTTTCAGTTAGTTTGCCTTTCAAAATCCAAGGAGGCCACTATGCTATTTTGTTACATCTCCCAAGAGGGTGAAATCCTTAATACTGTTAGTTGATCATTCATCAAACCCTGTTTTACAGTGTTTCTTGGGATTAGTATTTATTAACAATATTTGAGTGTTTGTACAATTTCCCATTTTAGTATGTCAGAAGTGAGTAACACCAAATTGGGTAGGAATGACTGAATCCTTACACAGAGGTTGTGCTGTTCCTGCCCCAGAAGCCCCTTCAGTTCTACCTAGACAGACTGAACACATCCCACCTCGTTTTCACACACACACAGCTCTTTCACCCCCTATTTCTGACATGCTTTAAAACTCTTTATCTTTTTAGTGATCAGCGCTTCTGAACTGGAAATATTTTTCTGAAAAGATGCTGAGGAGCCATGGGAGCCTGTGTGTGTCCCTACATCTTAAGCTGCATCAGGGAAGGTTTAGTTTGGACATTAGGAAGACTTTTTTTCACAGAAAGGTGATTAGATAATGGAACTGACTGCCCAGGAGAGGTGGTGGTGTCACCGTCCCTGGAGATGTTTAAGGAGAGACTGTATGTGGTACTCAGTGCCATGATCTAGTTGACATGCTGGTGTTTGGTCATGGGTTGGACTCGATGAGCTCAGAGGTCTTTTCCAACCTATCTGATTCTGTAATGCTGTGATCTAATTCCTTATGGAACCGCGGGTCGCTGGAGCCCGGTATCATTCCAGCCGCCCCCGCTCCCAGCTCCCACCACCGCCGCGGCCACGCCCACAATGACATCATGCAGCAGGGCCCCGCCCTTTGGGCTGGCCCCGCCTCCCTGCGGGCGTGGTCCTGACCCAAGCCCCGCCTCCCGTCCTCGTGGCGCGGGGCGGGGCGTGCGGCGCCTGCGCAGAGCGCGGGGCTGCAGTCGAGGCGCGGGCGCGGAGCCGGTGGCGGAGCCGCGGGACGGTGCGGGGGCCCCGACGCCCCCGGGGCGAACCNCCGCTCCGCCTGCTTTTGGTCTCTCTCCGCTCCCGGGCTGTCAGATGGGATAGGACACACCCGGGCGTGCGGGGCTCGACGCTGCCGTGGGGGAGCGGCGGAGGCAACCGGTGACGGCCGTCGGCTCGCCTGGAGTCGAAGATGAGCTGGCGGTGGCCTCGCCAGCACTGGAACGGCGGCTCCTCCGTGCTGCTGCTGCTGCCGCTGCTGCTGTGGCACGGCCGGGTCCGGCCGGCCGGCGCCGACAACGCCAGCCAGGCGTACTACACCGCGCTCATCAACGTGACCGTGCTGAGCCCCGAGCGCGGCGGCCCCACGCTGCTGCGGATCGACCGCGGCCGCTACGGGCAGGACTCCCCCAAGGTGGAGGTCAAGGGGCTGCTGGTGGCTCCCGTCCCCATCAACGGAGGTAACGCTTCCCTCGCTCGCTGCCGGGTGGTTGGTCCTTGCCTGGGATGGGCAGGCTTTCCTAGACAGCTCTGACAAAAGAGGAGGAAGAGCTTGCCCAGAGGAAAATAAGATAAATCCATGATCTGAGAGTGCTGGCTTGAAAAACGGCTCAGCAAAGCATAACGTGCTTTCCAGCATGGATCCCGGTAGATTGGGCGTATTGAGCAGTGAAGGTGTTATTCCTTAACTAATTACAGAGAGGGTAGCGATAGTTGACAGTATTTGGTTACAGCATTGCCTTGAATCTTAGAACAGCTGCATAGCCATCTCGCTGTGCATCTGGATAGCTTTGGCAGCTGCATGAAGTCACAAATTTTCAGTGTGTAATTCCTCAAAACGCTGTTTAAGCTGCCCATCAAGACTTGGAAGGACTGAAGCTATCAAGTTGTTGCTCTTATAGCCAGCCCAGAATGCACTTGTTTGCAGTACTGAGCACTGTATAGTGTCCAAATAAGTTTTCTTTTAATTAAGCGAAGCTGTTGTCCATCAGTTGGTTTTTTGATAAATGTTGGGGTTTATAGAAAACACTAATTTGAACAGCGAGAGTATTGTCATTATTTTTGCCTGAAGTGAAACTGATTTCTTCAGTAATAGTGATGTAGTTTTAATAGTATCTTTATTTTGAAAACCATTTTTGACATTGTCTAAACTGCCGTCTTTAAGAAACGGACCACTTGATGGAATACAGTGGTCCCAACCTTGTCTCCTGAACAGTGAACATCTGAATAATGTATTAAGTGAAATATTGTAGTTAGTTAAAACTAGAGTCTAAGTGGTGAATACTAAGTATTTTAGAAGAATTGATAACACAAAACTACTGTATTATTAGAAACTTTAGAGAACTTGCTGAATCTTAAGATCAGGAAAATACTTCGATGCTTCTTCGGAACAAATGCATCCTGCTAGGCAGCCTCTGTAGGCTTCTGGTCCGGATGGATCGGGCTGTGCATCAGCAGGTGCTTGCCAGTCTCACTGGAGCTCAGTTTCATTACCTTTGCAAAATATAACTAGAATATATTAACGGGGCAGATTTTTGGGTGGAAGGGTGAGGAAGCAGAAATTGTTGAGGAAGTCTGCTGTAAAATTATTTTTATTTGTACTTCAATTCTTGTCTATCAGCTGTCATTAAATATGTTGCAGTCGTTCTTCTGCTTCCTGATACTCCTCACTTACATCCCCACACAACCCCCATGAAATCAGGAGTCTGTCTTGAAAGTTTTAGGCATGTAAACACTGTTATTGCAAGTAGTATTTTTATGGGTTTTTAAATGCTGCCTTTTAATATATGCAAGGTATCAAAGCACTTCATTTTTTTAGAGCTTCATTATTTGTCAAGAAAAACTTTTGATACTAATTTCCTTTTAATCTGCCTCTGTAACTTTTTCTGCTTTCTTTTGATACACCTTCACTAAGGTGTGATTAAAACACTGGGGGAGGCTTTGACAGCATTTTCACAGGCAGCTAATAATGAGAAGAACTAAATAACATTATGAGCAGTCCATAAACAGCAGTTTTATACCTACTGCTAAGTACCATGATGAATAACTTTATTGTGAAAGCACAGCAGGAAGTGTGAAAATGCCAGAGCTGACATAGTTTGACATGGTGCAGTCATTAAAACTTCGTTATCAGTTTTTAGGGAAATTCAGTTTTGCCCTTCTGTTTCCCAACAGACAACTTAAAGCAAGCACAACTGCAGTTGTTTTCCTTACTTTCAGACATTCTGAATTGTTCTGTGTAGCTTGTTATATACTTATATTTTATTTTAATTTTGCTGAGGTGCATGTGGTTTAAAAATGTTCCATGTAGTAAGAAAGATTGGAATATTTTATGCTTTTAGTTAAGCTGTTCTTGAACATCTTCTGCCTTTTTATATTCAGATTTGATAAAAGATGATGCAGTCTTGCTGAAAGTAATTGCTCTAAGGGTTTTTATCAGCCTGTTAATTTTGCTGTGGAACTCGTTTGCAAAATTTTTTCTAATAGCTCTAAACACGAGTAGCTGCCAGCCACTGCTGTTAGAGCAGTAAATGTTCTACCCCAGTTTTCATGTGTCCTCAGAAGATAAGGGCTCTACAATTGTTAACAACTTTATTTGGAGATACCTTGAATTTGAAACCACTTTGATGTCAAGCATTCACCAATTTATGGGCTATCTTTGAAATTTTCACAAATGTGGGTGATCTGTTAGCACCTTGATGGCATGGACTGTTTTAGAGCTGAAGTGTCCTTAATTTCACATTTTTGCATGCTCTGTAAAGAATCAAAGAACCACAGAATAGTTTGGATTGGAAGGCACCTTGAAGATCATCAAGTTCCACCCCCCCTGCCATGGGCAGGGATGCTTTCCACTGGACCAGGCTGCCCAAAGCCCCATTCAGCCTGGCCTTGAACACTTCCAGGAATGGGGCATCTTACTACATCCCTTACTCATTGCCTGAGGGAAATAAATGAGTTTACAAATTCAAGTTTTAGGACCAATGATCTGCTGCTGACCATATACCATTTGTAATAGTACAGCCTGTGATGTTTTTGACTTCTATTCTATGCCCAATATTTTATGTACTGCTTTTCGAAGATGCCAGTCCCATGTGATCACCCATCCTTTAAATCTCAGTGCAGCATGACAGTCAATCACTTCTCCCATTTCTTTTGTAGGATTTCTTTAATGGAATTCAACCTCGTCATGTTAATACATGTATTAAAACTCTTTCCATGTTCTTTTTATAGAGCTTATATGAAATTGATAGGGGCTTTCAAAGGCAATGTTCCCCTGGGAGTGGGGTGGCAGTAATTGGCATGACCGCCTGTGAATGTGACGTGTGAAAGTGCAGCTCCAGCGAGCTCTTGGTCACAGTTGGCTGCTGGGTGTACATTCAGCACCTGTGTGGGCATATTTTTCCAAGTACATTAAATGCACGATAGCATGGTTCCTTTATTAATCTCTCTTCCATTCTTCTACTGTGAGTTCCTTTTCTTACCTCCTCTAACTTGTTAATCTCTTGTCATGACTTAATTTCTTATTAGAAGGGTGTTTTAAACCACTTCTGGACAGGAATGCTTACAGATTCAAAAAAAAAAAGCTCCTCTTGTTCTGCATGGAAGGATAATAGTGAAAGCCTGCTGCAGGTTTTCTGATAGTTTAGTTTGGGTTTATAGTATTCTTCAGTGAGGTTCCAGGGTACTTCTCGCTCAGTCCTTTACTCTGTTATTTGTGACTTTGTGCAACCAGACATTTTCATAGAATCATAGAGTGGTTTGGGTTGGAAAAGACCTCAAAGATTGTCTAGTTCCAAGCCCCCTGCCTTGGGAAGGGACACCCTCCTAGACCAGGTTGGTTGAAGCTTTGTCCAACCTGGCCTTGAACACTTCTGGGTCATTTCAGCCCAGTCCTCTCACAGCAGCTGCCTGGGTGCTCCTGAGTGTCTGTACGTGCCCTGTGCAAGTGTTCAGCCCTGTGCCCCTCCAATGATCTGTGCTTTTAATCCTCTTTGGTACTGGGTGCCTGACACCAGTTGTGGTGCAGACCTTTAAGTGTCAGGCATATTCCTCTTGCCATGGCAAACCAAGCTAGAAGCCACGCAATACTCACCTTAATGGTTCTTGGTGGAAACTGCGGTGCTTTGTGGCTCAAACATTTTTCCCTCAAAAATGTTCTCCATGGGGAGCAGGACTCTGTGGTTGTTGAGTCTGGGTTATTGCTTTTTGTTCTGTGCTTGGTTTCCAATGCAAGGACTGGAAATGTCAGTCTTGTATGCTCTCAAGAATCCCCTTGCAGGTGGTCACACCTTGCTGGGAGGTAAGGTTTTGTGCACCTTGGCTGGCTTGGGAAGCTGGGAAGCAGGCAGGATGATCAGGAGTGGGGCTGATAGGATGGGAAATAGCAGCGGAGTCAAACTTGAAAATGTTAAAATTTGCTGAGCCAGTAGGTCAGGAACAAGGGGGTGAGGAGTGGTGGAAAGGAATGGAGTCTAAAGGGCTTGTGGGGAGGTGATGGTTGTATGAAAGCTGCTTTGGAGAAAGAACTCATAGAAAGGAGAGCTCTCCCAAAGAGGTGGAAGGGTTGGGGCTGGGCAAGGAGACCGAGAATGTGAGGGAAAACATATGTTAGAAAAAGGTGAAAGTGTGGAAGAAACAATATTGGCTCAGTGTTAGGAAGGAGGTGTATCTTGTGTGTGGTGCTGTAAGTACAGCATTCTGTAGCATCTGGCACTTCATAAACATGTTGTGTGAACAAGTTTTAGCTGCAGAAGATTTGAAATGTCAGTTTCCTGGTAACTGCAGAGCTTTAGGCAGCGTTCAGACAGAAATTCTGGCCCAGAATCCAAACCAGTGGGGCTTAGGAAAATGCAACAAGTAAATATATCGATAGAATAGGGCAAGAAGAATCTTGTGCCATGCTTCTATCCTTGATCATTGGTCTCGGTATCCAGCTTAATTAGTAGTCATTAACTGATAGCAGAAGTGGAGGTTATATATTGGAGTTTATTGCCATAATTGTAGAATACTTATTGAGCTAACAAGATTAAATCTGAACTATTACAGGACTCGTCTAAGCTTCAGTGATTTTTCTTTTGTTTAACTTCCTCCCTGAAACCAGATTACCTTTCATTCAAAGAGTTTCTTTTTGTGCTAAAGCCAACTTTAGTCAAAGCAATTACCTGAAAGAGCTATTCAAAATAAAACGTTGCTGTACATAACTCATTGATTCATTGGCACAACCTTATTATAAAGTAGAAATTATGACTGGCTTGAATAAGGACTGTATTGTTAATAACACATTGATAATAATAGTAATGCATTGAAAGAAAATAAGTTCATTGCACGTATTAAGCCCTAATGGGATAGCAAATAACTAGTACCATTCCTTGAAATAAGAATCAGTCAGAACTACTGAGTTGCCTCTGTGAATTTCCCAGCTGAATTCCTTTTCTGGAAGTTTTATCACAGGATTGTAATTAATGTGTTGCACAAAGCTGTCTTATTTTACCAGTCAGGTAAATTAAGGTGTTCTACGTAGGACCTACCTGGGCAGCAGAACTGTAGGGAGGGAATGCTTCGGGGTGCAGCCCGCATGGCACTGCACCCTCACGTGTTCCTCTGTGGTTTCTTTCCCAACAAGCCTCTTGGTCTGCTGTCCCTCAAAATACTACTGGTGTCTCTCCAGCTATTGTATTACAGTGACTGAAGGTCAGACTTTAAAATGATTTCTGTATGTGTAGCTGAGACAGACCAGCTCTGGCAACTGGCACTGGCTTCAGAGAGTACAGTATTAGCTAAGATGAAATCAATAGCAAGATATCTGACCTTTAAAGGAAAAAAATAGAAGAGAAAAAAACCCTACATAGAATAAAGTGGTTAATGCCCAGAGAGTGGAGTATTTCTGTGTAAAGGGGACAAAGTCTGATAACAGCCGGTGCAGCAACCTTGGCTGAAGGGGGGTGTCACAGTTACGTTCACAGCGATGCAAGAGCAGCAGGAAAGCACAGTGTGAGGAAGAACAAACCTAGCCACAGTTCAGAACTGGGGGACAGTCTGCATTCAGACAGGTGTGCACTTCTGACAAAGCCTCTGAGAGCTGCTCTATTCATTTCATTTTTGCTCCCACAAAATGGTTCTCCTTCTGATAGGGAGAAGGCTAAAACATGGTCAAGCAATTGGAAAAGAAGAGGAGGAAAGTACTGTTGCTGTGCTGATGTGAGCTTGCCACTACTTCTTCAGTAGTTGATGAACCTTGGTTGGATCTGTTGCATTATTAACTATTTTTTTCACATGAATCCCTAAAATGCTGTCACAAACCTTAGTCCTTCAGCAGGAAGGGGTCTTGAATTATACAGAATGCTCAAGGAAAAACAGTTATACAAATTGAGCAGCCCTGTGTATTCTGCAAAAGGAAACTGAAGCTCTCCTAAAGCAGAAAACAAACATGAGCCCAATGGTAGGTACTTAAATCACAGCTGATTCTTCTGTAAAGAGGCTCTTTTGTGGTGTTGGGACTTACAGTAGGAAGGGAGATATTTACAACAACATTGTACATAGCTCTTTAACCCAGCAGGCTGCCACTTCTAACAGAAAACTGGGGTTTTGCCAACATATGACGCATAGATAAACACAGAGACAGGCAGGGTGAATAGCTTATATTTCAAATAAGCCAGAAGAGTAGTACACCTATAGGGAAACTTACTTAAATGGCTTTCTGTATGCTCATATCTTCTGAACTTCCATGAGTGGCCTCTGATCATACCTTTTCTGTGCAAGTGATTTGTTTTAGAATAGTTTGATGTGAAGTCGCTTTTCATTCTGGCAAGTAACATCGGTTTTGGGCCTCTCACTATAAGAAAGACATTGAAGTACTGGAACGTGTCCAGAGGAGGACAAAGGAGCTGGGGAAGGGGCTGGAGCACCAGTCTGATGAGGAGAGGCTGAGGGAGCTGGAGAGAAGGAGGCTCAGGGAGGACCTTCTTGCTGTCTAAAACTCGTGACAGGAGCCTGGAGCCAGGTGGGGTTCAGCCTCTTCTCCCAGGTAGCAAGTGGCACAATGAGAGGAAGCTGCCTCGAGCTGTGCCTGGAGGGGCTTAGATTCGATATTAGGAAAAATTTCATCAATAAAAGGATTGTCAAGCACTGAACCAGACTGCCCAGGGCAGTGGTGGAGTCGCCATAGCTGGAGGGATTTAAAAGGCTTGTAGATGTGGTACTCAGGAACATGGTTTAGTGATGAACACAACAGTGCCAGATTAATGGTTGGACTTGATGATCTCAGAGGTCTTTTCCAACCCAAACAATTTTATGATCATCCAGGTAATACTTGCAACCCATGTGTTGTTGATTCCAGTTGAACTTTGGATACCAGATCATAGATGGCAGGGTAGTGGAGGGCTGTCAGTGATGATTCTGGCTGACCCTGTTCATGTGTGTCCCTTGCAGTGCCCACCGATATCCCTGGCACCTGAGCTGCACGGGAGATGTTTTATTGTAACCATCTCACCATTCCAGAAAGGTGACTGTGATTCTAAGACTTCCATGATTTTTGGAGTATCTTCAGTCTATTGAAAAGACAAGCAGAACACCCCACATTTTTCACTATTGTTTCTGAATTTTATTTAGGTAAAAGTGAAAAGATTACTTAACATTTGTGTGGTGTAATAGAATGCTAATGCAAAGAAACGTGGGTTGTGACTTTTTATTAAATCTCAAATGACTTGAAGACACTCAGTTCAGATTTATCTAAACCAACCAGATTTTCCTCAATGTTTTTGTATTACTTAAATAGTACTGAGATAATATTGTCAGCTGTTAAATTTTCATCAGGATATACTGAATACACCTCGTCAGGAATAACATGCTGTAAGCATTTGAGTGGTGTTTGTTGGTCTATATCTGGAAAGCTTTAATCTCTTAATATCTTGTTTCCTAATTCTGTTGCTTTATCCAGTAACATTTCATAGCTCTGTCCACAGCTGAGAGAGACTTTGATCTCTACTGTGGTAGAAAATGTTGTACTACTTTTCCCACAGATGCAGTTTCTGTTGTCTCTCACTGCTTTCTCTGTTGCTTTTTAAACTAAAAATTTTCAAGCATACAAATTTCAAGGTGCCTACATGAATTTTGAGAATGCTGCTTCCTTATTCAAGGTACTCTTTGTTGCTTTTATGGTTTTTCACTGGAATAACCCATTACCTTGTTCTTGTGGCCATTTTTGTTTTCACTTCATATTTTAGTTTTGACCATGATTGTACTGAAGCAAACAGTACATAATCTGTAGGATTACTGTTTTTAATAATCCCGTATATTTTAGGTAAATTTATGTTGGCCATAATATCTACTCTCAGAGTTATTTTTGGCAGTTTGAGGGGATTCTGTGGAATTGTAGCCATTTAGAAAATGGTATTTTCCAACAGATGTATCATACCTGAGATTCTTGAACATGATTTCATGGGAGAAGGATGGGATTTTTAGCTTTCAAGGCTTGGGAAACTCCCTATCACAGTCTGCTGGTGCTTTTCCCCCCTCCATGTTTTTGAGTAAAAATGTTCAGAACTAGGGGGAATTGTGCATTAAACAGCTTTTATCTTAACAGAGGGCAAAAAGGTCGGTGGCTCCTGCTCTGTTGTGGTTCTTACATGTTTTCAAAAAGGACTGTAATTCCCTTAAAAAATACATACTGTTCTCAAGATTACAAAGACAAGTTGCAAAAGTGCAGTGGGCATGAACGTGCTCTTTTGTGATTGTTGATGTTTGTGATGGCCATCACCAGTGCTGCAAAGCAACGTGTGGATCAGTGCTAGCTAGCAATTTCCACAGGGATTCAAGTAATGATGTCAGGGTAATGGAAGAAAACACTCTATAAAATTTGGCTTCAGGCATCTGTATTTCAGATTTTCCCTGATGCCTGTGTGAAACAAAAGTACAGCAAATAGCCCTCCATGTCTGAGATGTCTAATACAGGCTTGAAAAACAATTGTGAAAAGGATGTGCTGATATCTGGTTCCCCACCCTCCTTCCAGGGGAACAGGGAGAGGCACTTCTTGTCCAAATTAAGAGATGCAACAACTTCCTGTACGTCTGCCACAGTATAGATTCATCTGCACTAGTTTTCTTTAGGCAAGCAGAAAATTTTCTTTCTTGTTTCAGAAAACATCTTTAGCTCTTTGAATCTCCTTTGTTACAGGTTTTAACCTCAGCTATGTTAAGCTGAGGGTGCTTAAAAAGACTTTTTGTTTTGTTTCCAGCTAATATGTTAAATTGGATTTTTTTTTGTGTTAGATTTTTTGCTGAAATCTCATAGTTGTGCTGAACTCGCTTCTTGAAAAGGAAAAAAATTATGGGACACTTCATTTGAATTGCTCTTACATTGCAGAACTGTAATGTTTTCTGAGCTATTATGCAAATAAATTGTTTGTTTGTCTTGAAAAAATCACTGTTTATCCCAACTATTTTAGCAGCCAAAGATTCTTATACTCTTGGCATTTGAAAGGATAAATATATTTGCATTATAAACTGCTGATGGCTCTAAATTTATAAAATCCTTTAATGATATGACCGGTGTATCGGACTAAACTGTTTCCAGTTGTGCAAACAGATCCGTCTTCCATCGGTTTCAGCTGCTGTGAAGTTATCTTCTGCCTTGGCTTTTGTGCCTTTTGTACACAGCTCTGTGGGTTTGGGTTGTTCCAGGATATGTTGCACCATCAGAAGGGACAAAAGAGCTTTGCACACTGTTGAATTCAGACATCTGGCATTTGCCATTTCTGTTACTCTTCCTTTATACCATCTATACCTGTTTAGCTGATGAGTGCATTGCGTTTGCAAACCCATTTGTTTCTCTGTGAATTTGAATACATTTCCTTGTAGACAAAATGTGAATATGTAAAACGCTGATGTTGGCTGCTGGGATTTTACAAAATCAGCTTTTAATATTGTCCTTTTTTACCGTAGCCTGCACATGGCAGATAACTCTGAAATCTTGTTTTCACAACCTGCTTTGTTTAGTTGTACTTCCTACTGCAGTGATATTTACGGCTGCATTAGAAAGAAGAAAAAAAAGACTTGTACTCCTCAGAATGACTGATAAACAGCTGTTTTGTAAATGCCTGTAGCAAATGAACCATATTCTGATGTTTTTCAGCCTCTAGGCAGGTATTGATTTGAATGTGAATTCATTGTTCTAGCTGCACTGGAGTTAAAAATAGCTTCTGTTAGTGAGCCTAATTCTCGGGCATATAGTCACAGCTTCAATGCGTGAGACTGCTTTTTTTAAAATCTTTTTTTCCTAAGAATGCAGTTCTCTTTAGACGTTTTAAACAAGAGGATAGTGGCTTCCTAGTGTATAGCATTTAAGTACTTCAGAAAACTTGGAATTAGGATTTTTCTTTTTTCTTTTTTTTTTTTTTCCTGTTAGAAGAAATTGGCGTTTGTGTAAATTTGTTTCCCATTTCAGTTGCAGATCGTCTGGGCTGTGACCCTCGAACACGTTTCCAGGTCCCACCAAACACCAAGCAGTGGATTGCTTTACTACAGAGAGGAAACTGTACATTTAAAGAGAAAATACTGCGAGCAGCTTCACATAATGCCACAGCTGTGGTCATTTACAACAATATATCCAGTGAAGAACCTGTCACCATGACTCATCAAGGTAAATAAAATGTAATTTCCTTCACTGTAATGCTTTTGCCGTAGAAACTATTGCTAAAGAGCCCTTGGCATCGGACAGATGGCATTTGAAGTAGCCCATTCCCTAATGATATTTGCATGTATGCAATATAGTGAAATAAGCCAATCATTCTGAAAAGTTATTTTCCTTTAGCATACATTTATCCAGTGAGGAACACTTTCCTCTGCAGTGGGGATGTGGGTGTGTTGGAGTGAGGAAATGCCTGTAAGATCTAAGGAGCAATCTTTCAAACCTAACATACATACATAATGGAAGATCTAGAATTTAACAAAGCACCTGTACCTGAAGAATTCTGTAGTAGCGTGTCTTCAACTCGCTGTTCTGGTGGGGACCTTCAAAATGTTAACAGTTGTATTTTGGGATCTGAGCTTGCATGCTTTTTAAAATGACAGTTTACAGAGGGTTCTCTTTATACAATGAAAGTCTAAGTGCCATACAGGAATCAACAAAACAGTGATTTGGAGGGCAGTTGCCTCTAAAAATTGTCTAGAATAATGCTGGAAGTCTGTTTTTCTGGAGAGTTCTACTTTTTTACAGCTGACTATGTGTAAAATTTTACTGTTCCTAGTGACTTACTTTTGTTGGTGCAAGCCTCATATGTAAACATTTGCCTTGGTTAAAAATTATTTTTGCAATTCTGATAGCTACCTTTTTCATTTTCCAGAAGGTTTTCTCATTTTGGAACTATCTAGCTTAATCAGAAAAGGCATATCTCTATATTTGGTGGTGGTACTGCTGGCTGATTTTTTTTTTTTTTTAAGAATATTTTCAGTCTCTTAGCATAGGGGGTTGCTTGGAAACTAGAATTTCTTAATTATTGCTCTGCATATTGTCACACAGTTAGAACTGAATTCTTTTACTAAAGAAATGCTATGGTTGTTTCTTCCTTTTTTTAACAAGGAAAATGTCTCACAGGGGTTTGACCTTCCCAATTCTGTATGCCACAGGAATTTTGCAGAGGGATTTTGACCTCCATATAGCAATTCAAAGCATGTTGACAGTTGATTTTTATCTCAGGTACCTTCCTTAGACACTTTTACAAGTAATCTGCAGGCAAAAAGTCCCGTATTCTAATGAAACATTTTTTGCCACTTTTTTTTTTTACTTTTTTTCCCCCACTTCTCTCTCTACACTTGTAGTGCCCTCCTAAAACTTCAGCTCTGGACTCTTTGGACTACCTGTAAGAATGTAAATTCTGCAGTCTCTATTTAACAATGATTTGTGAGTTTTCCCATGGCCTGGAATACCTCAGTGTGTCAGGAAAAAAAGGCTACTACAGTTTAGCACTGTTGGCTCTATTACATGTTAAATCATATAATGGGTTTGATTATAACTTTAATACCTTCTTTGTCATAATGCTGTTAGATTTGGCAGCTGCTTTCACAGCAGTAGGATGGGATCTTTCTTCTATTAGGAAATCCTTGTTCACTCCCTGTTTCATTTCAGAAGACCAGTGTGTTGCCTTTGAAACTTTATCAATAGACCCAGTAGTTTTGGTTGGTTGAAATACTATCTCAAGATGTAAAATATTAAGACCTGCTGTGGCTAAAACAGTGTTTTATAAGGTAGCCAGGCAGCTGTTTGGGTAGTTGATATTTGGGGAAAAGACCGAGACTGTCTTTGGCATGGTGAGTTCCAAATATTGACTCTTACTTACGGTAAACTTTTAAAAAAATGTAATTACTGGAGATAATGCATATTTTAGCTTTGTGTATTTGAAATACTGAGTTTTAGGTGCATGTGCTCAGTGTTCTCTGGAATCTCTGTCCTGGTTTGGGCTGAAGGCTCTATCTCAAAACTGATATTGGACTTGAAGTGTTCAAACTATGTTATAGGCTAAAAGTAGTTTTCTAGAACTGAAGTAGCAGCTGTAATGAAGAGCAATACTGCTCCTTTGTTTTGATTGTGTTAGGGACATGCAAGGGATTTCCTCAGCAATCACATTGCAGAACTTCCTGCAAATAACTTCCTTGTGAGCTGATGGAGGAACTGCAAGTGTGTGTAACTGAGATGTAGACTGGTCCTTTGGTGTTAGCCTCAGCACAGAGAGGGTTTGGAACCCAGCATTCCCCTTCTTGAGAGTTATTCCATGTGGGAGATAGGTTCAGGAATCTATGCTTACGGGATGAGTCTTTTCTAACACTGTGTGTAAAGCAGGCTTGCATACCTTCCCTGGTCTTCCTGTTTCTGCCTTGTCGACCATATCAGTGCTGGTGTGCTTTTTAGGTGGTGAACAACCACATCACCTCAGAGGTCTCTTCCAACCTAATTGTTTCTGTGTGAATCTGTGTGGTCTGCTAATGAGATATTCCAGTGCACTACATCACTTCTCTTTAGTATTTGCTGTCCCTGAAGGTTGGGAGGAGCTGACCCTGTGTATTTCATAGCTGTTCTGCACTGGTTAAGTTAATATGTGTTAGGGTTGATAGCAAGTGAGAATGAAGGTGAGCCACCAAGTTGGTGTTAGCTCCACATGATGTGTGTTGCTGTGCATCATTCCTCTTTTCTTTAAAAATGCAGTCTTCACAGAACAATTTTGCAGCTGTGTTATGATGACCAAGTTAATGACTCTACATTTTCTTTCCATAGACAAAGGAGATAGTAGACCTTGTGTTATTTTGTATTACTGTAACATAATCTTTGTACTGCTGCATAGTAAGCCTTAGAAATATTGTCTTCTGGTGAAGCAGAGAGGAAAGCAGCAACTGCTTATAATGCACACTATGAACTGCAAGCTTTTCCTGCTTGGATATTTGCATGAATTCCAATCACCTGCTTAGACAGTGTCTGTGGTAAAAATAAATAACACATTACACAGATTTATGTATGTTGCCCACCTGCAGAGAGATGATTCCCTGTGAAAAGAGCTTAGGAAGCACTTTTCACCTGTAGGATTAATATTTTATCCAAGCTATTTTATGCTTGAATACACATTTGAAAATTTTATTCTTATGGAAATCTGTTCATACTCAAAATACTACTTAGCAGAATGGCAGTTCCTTCTGGTGGCTGGATAACATCTGTCACTGTGGAATCAGTCTATCATCTCTGTGTCAAATGAACAGTTGCTGCTGCTAATAGCAGAATTTGCTTTCTCTTGTGTCATAGTCCACCAAGTCTCTGCCCCTTCGTTTTCACCTTTGAGTTTTAAAGTAGGTAATGACCTTCAGGAATTGGTCAACTTTTTTTTAAAATACCTGTACTTCTGTTAATGTTATTTTCAACATTATTTTTTTTTCTTTGTGCATATTCTTGTATATGTTATTGTATACTTATTTTACACAATCCTGTAGATGTCTTCTATCAACCTAAGCAAAGGACATCTTTCCCAGCATAGGTTTTGTTAGGCTATGATGTCACTGGCAGGAAGGCAGTTTTATGAGTGGTTTTGCTTGCTACTTCTGTTAAAGCAAAACTGATACTGTCTAATGTGAAAAAGAGCCTTTGTGGTAGAGAAAATATGTAGTAGCTGTCTCCTTTATAAGCAGTTATGGGAATAGGAAGAAAATGCAGGTTAAATAATGTTTTAGGGTTAGGTTTTAATTCCTTTTTTGTTTGTGTGTGGTGGATACAATCCTGTTAAGTACAAAATAGTTAAATCTGGGGAGGTTGGAGCTGGATAATTTTTAAGGTCCTTGCCAAACCATTCTCTGATTTTATGATACTGAATTTCTCTCTTAAAATCTAGACACTTATTTGGATTTACAGAAGAGAATATAAGCCAAAGAAGCCTCCAAAGTTCAAATTTCATACTTAGAATTTATGGAACAAATATAGACAGAAAAAGAGAAACATATATAGAAGAGAGTGTCAAAATGAAGTTGTTGGATTCCAGTAACTATGGTTTATCAACACCTAATAAATTTCCAGAAGTATATAAACAACTTCTAATATAACACTATTTTTAGAAGATTTACCTGATACAGGTAAATCTTTTAAGGTCTTGAGAACCAAGATGCAGATGTGTCATCAAGATCAACCTTCATTGCTCTTCTAAAGAAACAACTCATTAATTTTCTGGAGGACCTTGTTTGTGTTCCACCATGTGCACAGGTGATGTTCCCCTGCCATGACACTGTGCAAGAGCTGTCCAACATGGGCTCCCAGAAACAGGTTCCTTTTCAGGGAAAGAATTTTCATGGCCCTCTATTTGCTCAAAAAGCACACTGGCATGGGGAAGCAAGGGCTGTACTTGCTTTGAACTGTGCTGAAACTGCCTGTATGTTCCGTGGATTGTTTTAGGTCAGTGGGTCAGAGGCAGGAGGGACAGGAAGCAATTTGGAGTTGTTGCCATCTAATGGCTATTCCTCGTTCGGAGTGGGTACAACAGACTGCAGAGAGCCAGCGGTCAAGGTGCCACTGTCCTCTCTTGTGGCACTGATCCCTGAGCAGCTCATCTCTTAACTCTGCTGCTTGCCTTTTTCTCACAAATGTCTCTTTATGTAACTCGGAGCTGAACTGATGCGTGAAAGCTCTGGCAGGGTGCACTGCAGATTATCTTGCACAAATGTGTGCTGACGAATATTTTAGCTCTATACCAAATCCACTGCAAAACTCACCCTGGATTACTGAGACCTACTTTTAGTCCACAGGTCAAAACTAATTTTATTGTATATTACAGTGTTGTTATTAAAATGTATTGTCATTAATTTATCTTAGAATATTAGTGAAAAGGAAAGAGCTGAGTCATTAAAGCTGAAGCTTTAAAAAAGGCCAAGCAATTAACAGTCTAACCATAGTTTATTTGATCATTTTTGTTTGTTTGCTAATTGAAAATATGGAGCATGAGTGTCAACAGCTTGACTGTTGAGCATGTTTCCCACTACATTCCTTGGAGGTGTATCAATCAGGAAAATCTGTCACACATTAGATGGAGGTGTCTGACACTTAGAGACGTGGAGAGAAGTGTGTTTGACGTGCTGATTCTGGACCATAAGGAAGCACTTCTCTCTTGAAGGCAGTCCAGGGAAACCCCTTTACAGAGCCATCATAGCCTTGGTGCCTTGCAGAACTCCTTACCAGTGTTTCTGTGTCATACATGCCTCATCCACAACTGAAATAACAGCAGTCAGGCTCATTTTAACTCAGCCAGCTGAAAGGGTAATTAGTTCTGTGACTGTGAAAAGGCCCACGGGACTGTTAGTGACTGTAAGTAATTACATTCTTCTTCTTATCCAAAGTCTGAGCTCCAGCAGCAGAGTAATTCCCCATATCTGTAGACTCAGTAGAACCAAATTTATGATATTAATCTATGAATATGCTATTTATAAATCTCTCAAAGTATTTTGTAGTGTCCTTGGGTAAGGCTGTCTTGCCATTTCTCTTTTATGGTTTGCTGAATTTGTTTGGAATGACTGTCCATGTCCAGATTGATAGATCTGTACAGAAGTTGTGTGACTACAGAAGAAAATACATGAGCATGACAAATTGCCCTTTTTAGAAATCCCTGGGTTTTTTAGCTGCACCATCCATTAGTGGAAATACAAACTGCTGTCCAGAAATGGCAAAATGTAAGCCACCTGCTAGCACCTGGTCACGCTATGGAATGCAAGAGACAATTATCAAAATCCAAATGTGTCTTACGTTGATGAATGGACCAGTGAGGTCTACACTGCATTAATGTTATTGATGAATCAAGAATGTGACACTGTAACAGGTTTTGGACACTGTTCAGAAGTATAGAAAGTGAAGGAAAGTTGTTTTCAAATTAGCAGAAATATCTTTTGAAGATAGGCAGACATAGATATTTTAGAAATGTGTGAAACTGTGACACAAGGAACCATTTTTTTCAGTGGTGTATAATGTATTAGGATTACACCATTTCTCTAGTCAAAACTTAAAGTGATCCTTCAGCTTTTTATTAATTTGCATTTGTTCAAGGTTTGAATATAAGATTTGGTCTGCTTCGTTAGCATACTAATACCTTAACAGTACAAATATTTATTCCTTAAAAGAGACTGCAAATCAGTTTACTCACCATAAAATGTGATTAATGCTATGTAAAAATGTAAGTAAAAGAAAAAAAAATCTGTGCACAGATTGTGGAAAGGGGATGATCAAGTGATACATTTCTTTGTGCCAAGCTTTTTTTATTCTTCCGGCATTATTTAGGTGGAATGTCCGTTTCCTTTAAAAAAGATAAAACTGTAGTGCAATGCAAGCAGATGCAAAGAGGCATTGCTAAGAGAGGAAAGAGTGTGAAACGTCTGTAAAGTCATTGCAACAGCTGTCTGCTTTTCCTTTCTCTAGGCTTGATTTTCCCTAGTGTAAAGAACCCAAGAAGTCACATGCACTAAAAATGTATATATAAATGTAATTCCCAGGACCTAAATGTCCTTCCACAGAAAGGGAATGTGTGATATAAGTGGAGTTAGCAAGGCAATTCAAAGAAGGGGAGCACAAGAAACCCCAAGCCCCAGAACCCAATGTCCTTACCATTCTCGGGGAACTCTGTCGTGGCTCATATTCCAGGGATTTATAAATTCTCTCCCCTTCTTGGCCCGGCCATGGGTCTGTCCTCCTGCCACCCATCAGAAGCATTGAAGTAGCATGCTTAAAGACTGAGCAGAGATTCTGGAACTTGTGGGGCTCTAACAAAAAAGGTGGGTGCATCTTGTAGCTTAATAGAGGATCTTAGTTTTTCTAGCAGTGCTTAGTGTCACACGACTTGGGATGGAAGATAGAAAGGAGCTCCCTGAGTGAGGCTGGTGGAGGGGAAATGATCTGCAGAGAAGCCCAAAGCCCGACACCTCTTTTGTACATAGGGAAGTTTTGTTGTATGTTTGGGAGGCTGTGAGTGTTGGTTTTCTGGAGTGTGTTGGGTGTAGGAGAGAGACAGCTTGACCTCGAGGAGCTTGAGGAAATCCAGGGGCGTAGGTCTCCAGCTCACGTGTATCAGCAGGATCTGGACTTGTGAATGAATCAGGATGTGGCTGTGACTACCTGTTTTGATTGTATGCAAATTTCTCCTTAAGAAACATTTCCCTGAGTGTCAGAATAGAGCAATTGGGTTATGAAATAATGTATCAGGAGTTGTCATCTAAATACAGCTCAACAGTTTTCTCAACTGATTTTGTGATTTGGCTCTCCTTTTAGGAATCTCTTGGTCAGAGTAGATTATAAAGCTGATCAAAAATACATCAAGGACATTATACTGAGGCATTGTTTCTTGTTTAACAAAGGAAGATAGGCTTATAAATTTATTATTTATCACTTATGGACTTAATTTAATGTGCTGCAGGCTAGCACAAGAAGAATCTGATTAAGCTTTAATATTTGTTTTGAATTTAATTGTGTCACACCCATCTTTGAAAAGCTGCTCTTGCTGTTTCTGGTTTTCTAATCATATGCCTGAATCAATGCCTGCTTTTCTTAAAGGAGCAGGACTTTGTGATGGTCCATCATGTCTGCAGTACAGCACATTGCAGAACACTGAAGTATGTGTAACCATGTTTAGAGGGCACAGAGCAGGACCCTCTCTTCACCTGACAGAGTGAAATCTGTTGAAGCTTTTTGCCTAAAAGAAAAGTTATGAGTGCTCTTGAGATTCACATTGACAGTATTTTATAGAAGCCTGTTCCTCACTGAACTTGAAATACCTACTTCTTTGTCCTCTTGAGTAGACAGAATTCAAGTTTTAATTTCAGAAGGTTTTTTTTTTAATGTTGTTTTGAATAGCTTTGTGCAGCAAAGAGACTTATGATTTCTGCAAATACCTGCTCAGTGCTTTAGGATAGCAAGTTGTTCCACTGGTTGTATTTAACTGAGGCATCCTGTAAAAGCCTGACATTTGGGTAATGGTTTCATATACTGGTGCCCTTTATGATTTTTCTCATGGTAATTTTGTAAAATCTGTTCTGGTGTCTGACACTACATAAAATAGGCATCCTAAAGTAAATGTTTACATACAGGCAAGAATTCAGCATTTTCAATATTATTAAGGCAACAGGAAGACAAGTGTTTTAAAATGCTACCAGTCTCATTTTAAAATTAATGTATATTCTTGGCATTAAATTCTTGTCTTGTTTAGAATGCAATAACTGTCAAATATTATGGGCTTTTTCTGTTTTCAGAAGTATTTGATTTGGGACATCTCAAACAACATATTCTTCTCTTGAGATTGCTCATATGTTGACAGCTTGGATGTGCTCTTGTTTACTTTCTGATTAGATCAAAATAAAAATATGTGCAGCTAGACCGGTTTTAATAACTCTGAAGATATGCCAAGGCTCATCCTCTTGGTGTCTGCTTTCCCATAAACCTGTTCAGAATGTACGAGTTACTCTTCACAACAAATTTCTTTATTTTGCATCAGATGAAAATGTTAAGGTACCTGATAAATTCGTGGGTTTCCCTGCTGTTGTTAAATGCTATGGAATTTTTATTTAAAAACTCTTCTCCCCAAGCCCACTTTTTCTAGTGGCACAGCTTTGCATACAGGTCAGTATACCTTTTCCTTATCCTTTACCTCACAAGTTCCATGGATTGCATCCTTTATGGCTGAATCCCTTCCCTGGTAGAGGTAATCCTTGCTTTTGCCCCTGCACTGATGCCGCTCAGATGTCTTCTGGTGTTTTCACAGAACTCAAAATTGGTCTCTCAAAATTTCATATACAGCCGTAGCTTTCATTAGTGCTTTCCTGCTTTCTTTGTCATTTTCTGGGCTCCCAAATTCTGTTGGAGTGCTTTCACTGTTAGTTTATGTTGTTCCAAGAAATCTGTCGCTCACAGTAATAGGACTGATCTCTTTCCTGGGTATTGAATATTAGGTGTTGCTGTCTTCTCATTTCTGATATAATGCGTTCAAAAATGCTTAGCACACAGCTACAGGATTTTAATAGAAGAATAGGGAAGTCTGGTTTGTGAAGATTGGCAGTTTTATTTCCAATTACATTATCATCATGATGATCCTATTGCTGCACTCAGAAAGGCAGTGGCATTTCAATGTCTGAATCCAGCTTTCAAGTGACTGTCTGGACCATTCTTTATCAGGAAACGGGGAATTTATTTGTGTTTTCTAAGGAAGTACTCTGAAATTTTCACCAGCAGAATTATTCAGGTAAATGTCTGCTAAGTTTAGGTTTTTCGGAAAGAAGTGATGAAAGGATTCAGTTGCAGTTAAACATTCTCTGCTATTTAAAGAGAGGACAATATTCTTTCGCAAGCATGAGTGCAGTCTGTGTGCTTCATGCTGTGTCTGCAGCATCAGCAGCCACTATCAGAGACTTATTGCAAGGACTTTGGCTTAAAATATCAGCCATTAGCAAATCACTGACCTTTGTTATGAGTATCTGACTTAGTTCTCTGCAAACTTTGTTGCATCAAATCACAATAGTTCAGTGCCTCTTACAGGTGGTCTGACACTTTCCACCCTCGAGATGGATCTAAGGGTTTGCCCTCCCCATCTGTGAGAAGGTGGTTGAAGCATTGCAGCCTGACTGGCAGTTGCATTTTGCCGGGCTGCCATTCCCTGCAGCCTCCAGTGGATGCTAGGTGGAGGTGTCTGAAGTCTGCTCTTTGAACCATGCCTGTCTTCAGCTTCAGCTTGGTATCCTGGACATAGTTGTCCATATTTTGAGCTTCAGACAAACATTTGCTAGTCAAGAATTAACAAAAAATTACAAACAAACAAAAAAGAGAAAAAAACCCCCAACCAAACAAAAAAGTCCAAAAAACCCCCACCAAAGAAGCAAACAACAACAAAAAAAACCCACCAAACAAAAAAAAACTACCAACACAACAAAAGCACCACAAATACTTGCCTGTGATGACACTTGTAACATTTCTTTGAGATGTCTTTTTATTGATTTTCTAAGCATGCTCTTTTAGAATTGCTGGGACATATGAATAGGTCAGTGAGAGAGCAAAGCAGTTTCCTTATGAGCTCTACAGAAAACGTCTGGATGTTGCTGGTTTTCCCATAGTCTTGTTTTTAGTGTCTTCTCAGCTCTTAAGTTCTTCTCTCTTCTTCTCTCACAATGTAACATTACACAGATTTAATGATTAGTCACAACTTCATCCCATTTCATACACAGAGTTGTATAACTATCCTAATTAAACATGCGCATGGTAAAATTGCAAGCTGGAAAGAGCTGCCTGGGCTTGGATGATAGCAATTAAATGATTTATGTTTACAGGCATCAATATTTATCTTATGCCTACCGTTTGTCCTAGCTTGTCATCTATGGTTCCATGTGTAGTTCATTTGCTTTAGTAAGCAATCCAGATTCTTTTCTCTGGACACTGTGTTCTTGGCTGAGGAGAATCTTGCTTTTCAAAAGATTATGGACTAAAACCGTATTCTGAGTTTCACAAACACTCTTAGTCTTTCTGTCTTCACCTGAGGATTTTTTTCTGCTAAAGTTTCAGAAATGCAAGGTTTCAAGGTGCTTAAAATAAATGAGTCACTGTCTCCTCCTGCCCCCAATTGTTCTCAAACAGGGAGTTCTTGCTAAAATTATTTAGGGTGATGCCCCTGACAAAAATACGGATGAACCAAGTCCCAGTTTCCACTGAGCTTCAGTATGTTAAACAGACACAATTTATTTTTCTTTTCTGCAGTTCTCCTTGGCTCTGGCAGGGTCAGAAGCAGCAGTAGCACTTTGGCTGTTCCCAGTTGAGTCATTTGGAATGCAAATGACTTTGCAGTGATGCCAGAGGTTCCCATTGTGCTGGGCTTTATATAAAACGCGTGACAGATTGTCAGCTTTGTCACATTCCCTGGGCAGCAGGGAATAGGTAGAGGCTTCAGCTTTGGATTCAGATAGAACTGGACTAGTATCAGAAGATCTTTGTCATCTTTGCTTTGCAGATAACTATAAATCATGTTAGAATATTACATTGAGTGCTTCAGCTTGATGTTTTGATACTAACTTAATTTCTCAGTGCAAATAAATTCCTTCTGGGGAAGCTTAGCAGAACGTGTGCTCTAGGGAATACAGTCCTCCTGTACCCTTCCCTGCTTTTCTTCTCTGTCTGAACTAGATGTGAAGAGCAGAAGTGAAGTCTGGGGAAAATATCAAGCAGTATAAATTATCTGCTCTTGATTGATCTTGCACTATCTGAGCTGTAGGGATGATTAGGGGTTGCAGGAGCATGTGCTTCATCTACATACAGGATATTGTGGGAATGATGTCTCTTGTTCTGTAAAAATGTGCTGTAAGTCTGGGCAGGAATTGTCTTCTCAACTGGACAAATAGGAATCTGGGTAGATTTCCATGAAAATAAAGCTAGTGATGGACTTTGAGCTTCACTGTCTAATAAATATCTTGGTTATTTTTGCATGAAACCAAACTTGGTACTGAAGTGTCTCTTGAGAGCTGGATTAAAATTGATCTTGTGTGAGCCTGTGCTATACTAGAGATTAAATAAATTGTGTTGAGTTTTCATTGCTATTCAAAGCTTTTGAATTACTGTGGCACTGTTTCAAAAATATTCAGAAGGAAACACTGAACTTTCTTTTCGTATTTAGCTCCATGTTAGCAGGACAAGGCCTGAATGACTTTGCCATTTCAATTTTAAATAAAGAAAAGTTTAAATTTCATGAGGAAAGCAACTTGAGGGCTGTGGAATGTTTTTTCAATTATTGTGCAAATTTTAATTTCTGAGGTTATCAATTTTGATTCTTTTGAGTAGTTCTGTCAGCACAATCCACATCACCAACGTTAGTGAACTTAATAGGAGAACTGATGATAGTGACTGTAAATGTTACTATTTAGCATAGTGAATGCAAAGAGTAACGAGAACATTTAAGGCTGTTACACATCTCTATTAAAAATCCCCATTGTGGAAAAATTATGTAGCTGTCACCCCCCCGAGTTATTGTGCCCAGGGTTTAAAAGACGCTGCTCTTTTGGCTCTTGAACATCATTTTGTGGATACAGTAGCTTCTTAAAAATTAGGTTTTGATTAGAAGACTTTGAACAAATGCCTTGTGTTAAAATACGACCTCATGTTCTCTACTGTCACACTAGGTTCTCTGTAGCTTAAATCCACTCTAAATCCAGAATCTTGGTGCTGAAGTAGTTTGCCTTATACAGTTCCTCTCTGAGGGAATGTGAATTGGAGCAAGCAGATGGAACAAGCAGATGAGCAGATTTTGCAAGCATTTTGAAAATAGGTCTTGAAAGGGTTTTTAGTATAGGAAGCAAGTGAGTCTGGATTGAGTAAGAATGAAACTTCACAAGGGTTTTTTTCTTTCTGGCTTTGGTTTTTCTAAAACTTTCCTTTCTCTGAACTTAGAATTATCCTGTGTTCAAGATCCTTTTTTTTTAATGGGGTCTTTGCTTTAAAACATAGGTGCTCTCTCTGCTCTACAGGTGATTTTGTTCTTTTTCAGCAAGGCTTATGGTTTTTCTGTTATCCTTGTACCAATAATTTTCCCTTTGGGACAGGAAATAGTCTAGAGGCAAGACACTATGAAAACAGATGGGCTACACGTTGAAAATGGAGCTGATGAAGCTGACAGCCTCTTTGCGATCCTATCAAGCGTGTCTTTGTATGGGTGATAAAATCAGCAGTCAAACTTCTGCCAACTTTTTTCAATTCTCTTTTACTTTGCAGCCACATAACCACACAGGGGAGCTTGCATAACTCTCCCCAGCAACATCCACAGCACTGCCTATGCTAAGGGCGCTCAAGCAATATTCTCATATTCTCACTCATCTCCTAAATGTTTTTCTGAGAGTTGCTTGTTTAGGTATTCATGGCTTCAGATCTGGAACAAACGTACTTTTGAAAGGTAGTTCAGACTGCGCACAGTAATTACAGTGTGGGAAATACTGTGTAACCAGCAGCAGAGATCTGTTACTATGTGTGGAGCTGCAGAGAGTTTGTATGTTAATGCCCTAATTTGAAAATCTGGGTTTGAAGGACAAGGCATGAGTAGAGTGCCCAGTAGCATGTTCCATGTGCCACAGATGGCTTAGATTAAAACCTCTTGAGCTGTCAAATGGCTTTGCATTTGAAAAATCTTGTGAGCAGCATGCCATATTAATTTTAAATATAAATTAAGTATTTTTCCCCTTTTTATAGGAACTGGAGACATTGTTGCTGTCATGATTACAGAATCGAAGGTTAAGGAGATCCTGAATTACTTGGAAAAGAATATCTCTGTCCTGATGGCCATAGCAGTGGGGTCCCGTGTTCCTCCGAAGAACTTCAGTCGGGGCTCTCTAGTCTTTGTGTCAATATCATTCATTGTTTTGATGATCATTTCTTCAGCATGGTTAATATTTTACTTCATCCAGAAGATCAGGTACACAAGCGCACGTGACAGGAATCAGGTAAGGGATCTCTTCTTTTCTCTTAAGTTATGGAGATAATATTTCTGTATACAATAATCAATAGAGAACAAATAGTTTCTAAGGAATGGCCATCAAACTGGTGTTCAGAACCTCTTTGTTTCAAGGCAGAGCATGTTGCCAGACAAGGATTTTTATATAGCAAAGTGTTTTCACCAGTATGGATCCTGTTACATGACAGGAAAGAATAGAACTGAAGCAAAATACTTGAGTTTTGGTTAGTGTAAGTTCAGAAGTAAGATGAATTCTGTGTTGGCTGAGTAATACATACTGGATGTATGTTGGGAATGGGGAAGAAAGTTAAATTGTGAATCAACTTGTGTAGTGTAGGGGAACACTGAGCAAATGTTACAAATTCTCTCCATGCTCTTAAGGATACCTTCTGTAATAGTTATGGTAATTCAGAAATTGTATAAAAGTATTCCCAAATCATAATCTTTCATGAATGTTAAGGTAAGAAAACTAAGGTGTAGAGCTGCTTAGTGGTTAACTTTCAACTTCATTTAAGATCACCCTTGGTAAGGAGTGCCTAATTCTCCTGGCCATGTATTTTAACTAAAATTCTGTCCAATATGCCTTTCTTACATTCTTTTTCAACTCTTAATTTGTTTAAGACCTGAGTTACGTATGGCCATACTCAGAGACCTAGACTAAATCAAGTTGTCAACTCAAACACAGATTAAACTTTAGAAGTAAATGTTTTACTAGTGTGGACTTAATGACCCTCCATAGTGTGCCTTGGCTTTTATTGAGAAGGGTCAGTAAACCTTGGGAAATCCACAGTGTCCTCTTTACCCTGTCTCTCTGCCAAGGCTGACTTAGAAACCTCCTGACCTCTAGTCACTGTCCCCCCTTTCCCCCAGATTACAGCTGATACACAGCAGCTGACTGGGAGGCAGTTCTTTGGTGTTCTGTCAGACCTAAAACAAATTCAAACTTAGAAAGTCTCGGCAGTGGCACAGGATTTCCTTTTCAGTTACTATAAATAGTGTCTGATGCTGCAGGTCCCATGGGCATCCTGTAGATTTTCCTAAGCATGTCATTCTTAAATGACCACACTGTAGCTGGTACTTAGTGTGGTCCCTTGGGATGGTGAAAGTTTAAATATAACTGTAACTTAATGAATGTCTGTGGAATACTAAATTGTGCCTTCTCTATCCCCTACATGGCTCTAGGCTTCTTCCAAATGTCCACGTGTCAAAACAGTTGCTCCATTGGGAAAGGGCTCTTATGACCTTTTTTCTTTCTTTAGATTTCTACAAAGGTCAGGAGAAACTTGATGAAAATTTTATGTGGTTTAAAAAGCTGAGCCTATTAAACTTTAATAAGAAGGTGGCGACAGCTACAGCTTATTTTTAAAGAGCTTTTGAGAGCTTTCACAAAGACTGTACTGTTAGTGATGAAATAACTTGGTTTAGGCTATGATCTTGTTTTTAAGTTATGTCAAGGTGCACATTTTTCTGTTTTTTAAATCAAAGCCATCAAAAACTTGCTGTGTTTTGTAGATAACACAGGCAGATACTGGTATTTCACATGGTTATTCTTGCATGCTTCCGTTGGAGGTGTGAAACTCTTTTGCATGTTGAAGTGACCTTTTCCATCCAGACAGTTGTGCGTTCTAAAGGCGAGCATATGCTCTGTGCCTGTGTCCTAACAGCAAATTCTGAGCATTTCCAGTGTTAGCATGAAAGAGTATTTGTTAAAATTAGAAAATAGAAGAGATTGACCTCTTCAACGGAAGAGATGAAAGTTATTATTTAGCAAATTTATTTACGTAAAAGAACTTCAATATCTTGGAAGAATTCTGCTGAAATATTATGCTCTCAATGGGAAAATAATCTTTAAAATTTCTTGTAGTGCATATACAATCACATGCAGTAGAATGAAATATAGATACTACCCGCATTTACTTGGCTGGTAGTGTTGAGCATTTGAGTTAAATGCCATTTCAGCCTCATTCCTCTCTTAGTAATCATGCTTTTGGTTATGCAATGGTTATCTAGTCCAGCAGTGTGCCCAGTGTGTTCTGTGTCATTAAGTGCTCAGGCCAATATGCTTGTTCCAGGGCATGTAATATAGATTTGCTTAAATTGACCAAATTCTCTCATATTGAAGTTAGGGTGAGATTTCTGACTCTAGGAAGCATATCATTTCCCATCCCAGCTCTGCTTCTGATGCTGTGCTTCCTACATGGATATGCTTCAGTAGCTGGGACTGTGTATCTGATTTTTTTTAAATCCTTGCTCTAAAAAATAAAAAATAAGAGCTGCTGTTCTGTGAAAACCACAAAGAAGAAAAGTGCTTATGTAATTCCAGAATAAGTGGTACAGTCAGTTGAGATACAGACTTGTGAGGTCATTGTGTTTCTCAAATAAAAGCAACTTTCATTCCAGTTTGTATGCAGGGAAATGTGTGATATAGGGGGTACACTTTATGAAGGATTTTGGTTTCAGTTTTATAGAAGGTGGGCCCAAAACCCCACACACTGCAGGCTGCAGGGAAGGTTTTGAGAGCTGCATTCTCAGCAGCAGCCCATCCCTTCTAAAAGCAGAGTACTCAGTACAGGTCGGAGGGGAAAGAGGAAATACATGAATTTCTGGTTTTTAAGTCAGTTGTAAACCAAGTCTGATGTCTCACATCCCTGAAGGAAGATGACAGGATCTTTGTTTCCTTCAGTGCCCATCTCTGGGACCCCAGTGGGAAAACAGTGACAAACAGCCATTCTTTGCTGGCTGGGAACTGGGCATTTCAGTAGGAATCAGCACTTGAATGTCAGAAAATGCTCCTTCCATCCAACTGTGGTGGTCATAAAGCAGCATAAACAGCAAAAAAATAGTTTGGCCTCTGCATGCAGATTGAGGTTATCTTCAAACCAGTACTAATTTCAGCTTTATTCAAGTCTGTATTGGCTTATTTAGATTTCATGACCCATCATTTTTTTCTTTTATGAGATCCTGGTGGTTTTGGGTAATAGCAAGAGAGAAACTAGGTTACACTGGGAGGATCTTGTGCATCTCAGAATGAGATCAGCCTGCTCAGGGGGGAAATATAAAAATAATTCAAGCTTAAGAGATCAAGCAGTATATTACAGCACACTGAATAAAAACCAATATCAACAGAATATAATGGAAATCATCAGGAGGGGACATTGCTTCAGCTTTTATCCTGCAACCTGGGTTTGATTAGTTTTGCACATCAATGTTGATTCACTTCTCTGGACTTCTATACAGTCCATGAGTTTTATGCCCATGCTTATGGAGAGCATTTGAGGATTCAGCTGTTGGCTATTTTTCCTTCTCAACAAATCTGTGCTTTGCTGTGTTTGTGTTTTGTCTTGTGTTGGCCTGCTGCCATAGTGTGTATTGCAATGGTATTATTGAGTCCAAATAAGTCATTATAAAGGACACTAATGAAGCTTGTTTATCAGGGTTAATTTGTGTTCTCTTCTTTGTCACTTTATTAGCGTCGTCTTGGAGATGCTGCCAAGAAAGCCATTGGTAAATTGACAACCAGGACAGTAAAGAAGGGTGATAAGGTATAATAATAAGATTTCAACATGATAAACTTGAGCATCATGTTTAATTTTTTTCTGGGGAAACAATCTCAGTTTTTTCTTTCTGTTTCTGATTTATGACTTTGCCTTCCTTGCTGGAGGCTTACTTTGTCCTGTGGCACAATATTTTGTGTAACTGTTAGCATTGATGTGTGCTCTGAGTCTGTATATTTCAAAGAAGTTTTTCTTGCTTAAATACTATTTGCACTCCATCTGGCAACTGTGACTGAGGGTGGTTTTGTGTGCTGGCTGACTGGGAGGGTGTCGTGGCATGAGTTCATAGGGCTGGCATTGTTCATGTGGAGTTCTTAAGCTTAGAACCTTTCCTTATATAAGTTCTGTAAAGGAAAAATGAATATAAAAGACACGTAATTGAAGATAATCTCTTAAGTAAAATATGACTATTCAGTAAGTTAAGGGGGAGCATAAAGAGGTATTTCAGTAAATGTTACTCCAAGAGCATTTCTTGCTAGTATACAAACTAAAATATATGGTGTGTTATGTCGTAAGCTTTTTCCACTTTTATGAGCAATATTGCTTTATTTTTGATTCTTAAAGGAAAAAATAGTCATTTAATCTTGCTTAATTTTTTAGCTTTCATTTTCAAAAGGCAGGGGAATTCTGGCTATGATTTGATTTTTAAAATCTTATTTCCTAGGGCCTTTTTATTGTGATTCCTTTTTATCTTTCTTCAACACTATCAACAGTGGGAGATTAGGAAGTGATAGGAAAATTTGCTTCCAGAGAGAAGGCAGAGAAAATGTAATTCTATTCTTCCTCCCTCCCTATGTAGTTTTATTTCAAAACAGCCCACTGCACTAAATCTTTTCTAGAATGGGAGAACATACAGATTAGAGGAACTTTTCCATGTAAAAAAATGCTGTTGTCTTGACAGCATAAATTCAGAACTGGCAAGTGCTATGTAGGTTGCAGTACAGACAGCATGAGGTGCACATGCAGGTGAACAGAGTGGGAAAAACCTTTTCTTCCTCAGAGGAGCCATCAGGATTCCGTGTGTGCAGCCCTGGCTGGTGCTGACCAGGAGTGGCCTTGCTCTGGTCCCTGTCTTGGTGTCTGGCTTGTGGCCGGTTGGCATTGAAAAGAACAGTGAAGTTGAACTAAGAGAAGGCACAGCCTGTTTTGTGTCACAGGCCCAAACATTTTAGATATTTACTGTTGATGCCATATCTATATCCAAATGAAGTCCCCCCCCTTTTTCATTTGGAATTTTAAACTATCATATTTTAAAATATGATTTTAAAAAATCATAACTTCTGGAAGACAGAAAAGATCAATCAGTGATCCTCATGTTCATGTCGGGATAAGAACAATGATATTTCTGCAAGTAAGCAGCAGACACAAATATGGGACTACTCTGCAATAAGTAAGATGTGCTAGTTCTGGCTGTAAAAATGAGCCCCAGAATTCTTACTCTGCCAGAACAAAGAAACAAAAAAAAAAAAACCTGGATAAAATAGAAATGTTAGCTCCAGGCTGGAAGTAAAAAAAGGAAATCTAGGAACTATATGTTAGGAACTATATATTTCCACTATATTTGTAATTATTTCACTGAACATTAGAATCATTTAGGCCTTCGCTTATGTTTCAAATGATGATTTACCAGCTCAGAAAAAAGAGAGTTTTGCATGTACGAGATGCTTTTCTTGCTTAAGTCATGTTGGAATAGAATAACGCAGTCGCTGAATTTATAGCTTAGTAACAGCTACTTGGTACAAAGCAGTTCATGTACTAGTCACAACTACTTTGACATTTGTCATAGCCTCAACTCTTGACTTGAATTCTCATTCTATTCATTTTAGGAAACAGACCCAGACTTTGATCATTGTGCTGTCTGCATTGAGAGTTACAAGCAGAACGATGTTGTTCGCATTTTGCCATGCAAGTAAGATAATAAAGTTGCTTTGTTTGGAAACTGTTCTCTGTTGGTGCTCTTTTGCTTCATTTTATGTAATAGGTGCATTGTAATTCACAAATGCATTTGTTGGATGTTTTCAGTCCTAATAACAGCCACTTTATTTTAGGCTATGGTGCCAGAAGGTGTGAAGGTGGGTGCTGGCACTGTTAGGACAGTGGAGATTAAACAGAATTATATTAAAGATATCGGCAGTGGAGCTGTTGAGATTGCAGTGAGGTGGAGTGGTGCAGGTTTAAGGACCAAGTCATGGGCAGACTCAAAAAACTTCAGTATAATGAGGCAGGTATAGCTGCAGCATTCTGCACAGTAGATGTGCAACAACTGGCTTCTGGTTTCTGAAACTGTAGGAAATAGAAATGCAGTCTTTGCAACTTTCATACTTCCTGAAATTAGTCAGCCTCTGTGCTGTCATCTGTCTTTGGTCTCTTCAATGCAGTATGATCTTGGCTTGTGTTTGAAGATTTGTACTTGCTGGTGATTCTGCATTAGTGCTTAAAATGTAACAACTTCCTCCCCATTTTATGGCATTGTGTTGACATTTACAGGTTTTCAGTTTGTTTCCATTCCAATTCCATTCTTGAGTTGTTTTGGGACATTTTCTCTTTGAGAGATGCTTTTAAATACTTTTCCACCTGTTGGTTGATTTTGATGAATCATACATTTTGGTAGCTTCAAGCATTACCAAGGGTATCTTTCCCTTGTGTTCTGAAATGCAAAACTTTCTCCACATCTCCAGGCACAAAAACCACATGTAAGTTAGGTTACATATATGCAGCACGTTCCAATAACTTGGCTTGTGCTTGATACATAAATGGTTCTGCATGATACTCCAGAAGCAACAAAGTCATGTGTTGGAGTCGATCTCCAGTCAGGCAGCAGCAGCACATAAGAGTTCATTACTGGTCTTCTAAATCCTCCTGCAGGCTGTTCTGAATAGCTGGACTATCTTCTAATGTGCAGTGTATTTCCATCATCATAAAAGGAAAACGCTATTATTTTATATCTTACTGATCAAAATATGTGTGCATTATACTTCTGAAGCCAAAAATCTAATTCAGTTTACTGTTCTCTGTGTTCCTTACCTCTTGGACAGTAGGAAACAATGACCTGTTTTAGATTCTTAATGTTGTTTAGTTAAAATATTCTACAACTGATTATTTAGAAATTCTGATTAAAATATTTAGGAATAGAAGAGCTTGGTCCTAGTTTGTAAAGGTTTGGGAGCTTTTAATCATGTGGGGATGTTTGTGTTTCTTCTTTACAATTCAGTCATTTTTACTCAAAGTTGATGTCCTCTTGCCCTAAAAAATGTACTCCCAAGTGTTAAGTAAAGATTTCAGAGTTACATCATTTATTGCAATCTCAAGTGAAGCTTGTATAGGTGAATTAAGCCCTGCTCTTTTGGTATGTTATGCAGAAGGTTATTCAGAAATTAGAGGAGGAACTTCTGGAAACTGCACACCAGTTTTGGACCACTGAGATGAGTGTTTGGTAAAATGCCTCTTCAGAAAGCTTCTCTTGTGTAGTTCAGGGTGGTACTGTGAGGCTCAAGGACATGGAATGAAAGGTCATGAGTCCTACTCCTCTGTGCCTTTCTCTTGATACTGAACACAGGGCAGGAGGAGGTCCAGTGAAGAGAGAATGAGTCTTCCCCCATGGGAAAACAACTCTTCCCACTGAGCACAAGGCAGAGCTGGGATTAAAAGCCAGCTTCCTTAGTTAAACAACTGCCCCTGTCCAAGCAGTGGACATGTTGCTGATATCCTCAGATACAATAAAGACCATTTAAACAAGGTGATAATTGATATTTTTTTAATTAAAAAAAAAAAAGAAAGAGAAGTCCTTTTCCTTCAGACACCTTTGGTGATCTGCAGTCCTGCAGACAGCAAGCTCTGGGCTCTCAGGGATAGTTCCAGCTCTTCAGGGAGCTGCATGCAGGTGCACCTGGCTGCCACCTCAGCACAACCTGCCCCAGTGCAGTCTCCCATGTAAAGGAGAGATCAGGGCTCTTGTGTAGATCATGTTCTGTTCTGTTTTTCACAAGAATGTAAGGTCAGCAAAGGCTCAGATTACATTCCTGCCAAAGGCTGTATGGCAACTTTTATGTTCGCTTTCTACTTCTTTTTTACATCTCACTTTTCACTTGCTGCAGCCCAGCTTTTAAGTTGAGTGCAAAACCATCTAGGCTAGACACAAACAGTGTGATGGATGCTTTCCACAAGACATTTTTATATTTGTGGATGAAAAGCCAACTAGTACCTGCAGAGATGAGCCCAATAAATTTCAGATTCCATGTAAGATTCTTCAGTCTTCTCTACCTGAGATGCTTCTCCCCAAATCTTGTTATGGAAGTTTAACTCCTTTTTACTTCCTATATCTCAACCTCCCATTTTAGTGCAGCATGTAGTGTTAGTTTAAAAAAAAAAAAACCAACCCAAACAGCACACAGACAATAAAACAAAACCTACAAGAGAGCTTCTAAGCCAGATGAGAAAATAAATTGCAAAAAAACCATGGAGAAAATAACTCGACCAAGAGGAAGCAAATGAAAAGCTAGACATTCTTCTTACTGTGTCTGTTGGGGAAGCTGTAATCGTTAGACAGTAGGAATCACTGACATGTGGCATCCTTGCTGCTTTCATCAATTTAAAAGTAGCCTTTCCCTTTAGTACCACAGTTGTTCTCTGCAGTTAAGTATGGTCTGTCACTCTGTGCCTCAGCAGAGGAATCTGGTCTGGGCAGATGCACAGCAGGCAAAATCTACCAGCAGCTGAGCAAGTTACACCTAAAATTCTGTAGTGAAACACCACATTTGTGGTGTAAAGTTTTGTGGTGTGCAGGAAATTGTGGCCAATTTTAAAATAAACTAAGGTGAAAATGGTAGAAATTCAACTGCATTGTTTGCAGTTGTTCATTTTGTGCTTCAGAGAGAGAAGTATGTTCAGTACCAGCAGCCTTTGGACATACCTATGGCTTTAGTGCACAGAGGGACAAGCAGCCATCTGTTTTAGGCTTCCAAGCTTGAGGGATGTGTCTTTTGTGAATGTCATTATGTAGGTGAAAAATAAGCAGAGGAAGCAGATGTCCGAGGGATCCTAGCAAAAGACAAGCCTCATGGACAGTTTTGTTTATTCAGATAATTTTATTCTACAATCACACTGTTGCATCTAGGGGCTGAACAAGCAGTAGGTGAAAAGTGATCAGGAGTGGGTAGTGTAAAGGATTAGTTAGAGATAAGGGAAGGGGAGAGCAAAGTGACAGGTTAGAAAAGAGCAGAAAATGACATTGGAAAGGGCAGAAAGATGGCCTGGGAAGGAAGGAATTAACAAAGTAGGAAAAGAATTAAAAGAGTAGTGAATACTATAAAATAGATGGCTTTTGAGCCAAATTCTTAATTTCTGTCCTGGGCAAGAAGGAGGAAAGTGACAAAAGTGACTAAACCAGATTTTTGTATTTTCATCTGTTTTATTCTGTGCTGCTGCAAATAGCTGCCTTTTTCTTTTTAAGACTAAATTAACACAGCGTCTTGATGGCATCCTTTCTGCCTCCTGCAGTGCCTCAGACCCCAGGGCCAGGGCAGCAGCTGCCTCTAGCAGTAGCCAAAGATGCTACTTTGCAACAGCAAAGGTCCCTTTGGTGGGATGCTGCACTGAGAGCAGGGAAGGGTAGTGAGCTCTAGGGAAACAGCACTTGTAAATTCAACCCTTCTCCTTTGGTGATGTGCGAATCTGGAGGCTTCCACCACCGAAAGAGATTGCTAACTCACTTTCTCCCCCGTGAAATGCTGCAAAGAAGCCATGCTGTACAAGAGTCAGTGTTATGGTGTTTATTACCAGCTGGAGGGCAGCTGGATTGGGTGTGCTGACGGAGTGGAAAAATACCTGCAGGTCACCTGCCTGGAGTTGTGCCCGCATGGGAGACTCCGTCAGTGCTGCCAGCCCTGCTTCCTGCAGCCCGAGGCTGGAGGAGCAGCAGAGGCTGTGTCACACCTGACTCCCCAGCGTGTGGCTCCCGAGGGAACGTCATCAGCTGTCGTGACCAAGAGCAGCTCGCTAGGAACTCTTCACATTTATGGTCCTGGAATACCAATGACAGAAATGGGAAGATGGAGAAAGGTTTATGAGAGCAGAAATTGCAATGGCTTACTTTGTCGGTGTGAGGTTTTAAAATAATTCTTGTTTGCTATCGTCATTGCTGTATAACTGCTTTTTAACTCTTGCAAACAGAGAAATCCAGACAGAGCCTGAGCCACAATGATGCTATCAGCAAACTTTTTAAGAGGTAGAGAAGCTGTGTAAGTAGTAGGCAGAGCCATGATTTCTAAATCAATAACCTTTGGAGAACTGCACTTCTTTGAAACACATTAATAAACATCCTTGAAGGTTTAGGAACTAAAAGCAAAGAATTAGGGGGTCACAAAAACAATTGGGCTGTGTATATAAATACATCAAAGTGCTAATGACTTCTTAAAATAACTCATAATATTTAGTGGATGCATGTTGGCATCTGTATCAGTCGCCTACTTCACTTGATCTGAGTGCTTCTACAGCACTGATTAGCCAATAATGATATAATAAAGCTGTTTTCATACTTCTGTGGAGTCTTGATGTCTGCTCTTGCCCAAAATATTAGATTTTTCAGGTTTGTTCTACTTTAAAAAAAGAATCCAGAGACTTAAAAGAAAACAAGCAAATAAAAGTCACAATTTGCCTAACATAGAAAAATAGCATCTCTGTACGTTTCAGAATATTTCAAACCATTTTGTATCACCCAGAGTTTCTAAACATTGTTTCCTGTAGTTTTGTGAGTAATAAAGGGAATGCATTAAGACTTAATAATAATAGAAGTGAGTCTATTTTGGGTGATGATTTGAACACATGGCACTGTACATACCCTGTTCTTTGTGGTTGCCATCTTGCTAGAGGACACAGGCCAGCCAAGTGACTGAGGTTCTTTAAGTTTCTATTCCTGCTTTATCTGGGATAGAGATAAGCAAAATTCTTTTACTCCCTGTCTATCTTCTGTTTACTGTTTTACACCCTAATTCTGCATCTTTACTTAGTACAGGTAGGACATACAGCTGTAGCTGCCTGGAACTTCATTATGTTGTTATTCTTTAGTCCCTCCATCAGTCTGAGTAGACACAGAACATAATTATATACGTAACAGTTTAATGTTCAGCAGTGTCAGGAGGCTTTTCAGAGACTTAAAAGTGAGTAATGTGGCAACATGCCTCATTTGGTGTCTGGTTTTAAAATCCCAAGGGATAGGGAGCAAAGAACTGCCAAATTCCTTGATGAGCTTTCTGAGGCACAGAGCACAAGTGTAACCCAAGCAAGGGGGGACAGAGAGTATCTCAGCTTTATGCTGCCTTGGAGGCACGCATGACCACCTCTTGCAGACCCTGCTGATGCCTCAAATAGATGGCAAGAACTGCTTGTTCTGCCCCTGCCCCTTTCTCTGCTGGCTCCAGAGCACAGCTCTTCACTGACTAAGCAGCCCTTGTAATTGATGATCTTTGTCATGATCACCAGTCTGTCGTGTTTGGGTGTGCCTGCTCTTACTGGCTTCTTGCTCTGCAGTCAGCAGCACTGGAAATGAGGGATCAGGGCTCTTATCATAGGAATTATCATAGGCAGTTACTTAGACTGGGTTATTATGAGTATTTGCTAAAGCTATATTGGGTAGACAGTCTTGTGATACCCATTCGTGCTATGAATATGCTCTGAAAAGTTCTTTGCCTTTTGAAAAGCTAAGAGGGCATTTCCTTTACTTCCTTTAATTTATATAACTTGTTTTGGTCTCTGCATAGTCCTTCCTTGTTATACTGGTTTATATCAATCCCAGTGCTGTTACATTATATTCATGTATGTGACTAAGACTTTGAATGCAGTGTAGGAGGCAATTCAGACTGTTGCCTATTGCAGAGTTCCCTGCTGTGCAAGTAGGAGCCCAATTTGCCTTTCCAGCTCTGAAAGCCCAGTTTGCCTCTCCTTTTATTTTTATGACAATAATATCATGATGGACATGTTTTCCTTCTGGATATCAAGAAATACTGATGGCATGGGAAAGCCTTCTTTTTACTTGGATGTGATAATTATAAAAGCCTTTTCAAAGTCAAACAGGAATATGTTTGGGTTGGTTCCACTGACTTGTGAACAAAATTGACAGCTGATGCATCTGTGCTCTGCCTACCCAGTTTATGGTCAAATTCTGCATCAAAACTGAGACAAGACTGTAGACAAGTTATGGTGGGGATGGCATTACCTTGGTTCTTTTACCTTACATCTTCTACTCATATCTAGAGTAAAAGGGGAGGAGGGGGCGGTGAGGGGGGAATTAAAATCTTCAAGTGTTTCCTCCTAATTGAACTATTTATAAAGAGTGACAACAACAAGCATTTTTTTTTAATTACTGCAATTACCACAGAATAGATTTGCATGTATTTTAAAATTTAAAAAAAGCAACTATCCAAAAGTTTAAGTAGTTTTCATTGGATAAAATAGAATTGTTTGCAAACTATGTATGTACCTTCTCTGTTCTTCTAGGCACGTGTTCCACAAAGTCTGTGTGGATCCATGGCTCAGTGAGCACTGTACGTGTCCAATGTGTAAACTGAACATTTTGAAGGCACTGGGAATTGTGGTAAGTTGCTCTGTTGTGATCTCTTCTTCCTCCCATGTCTGAGACCCAGAACAGGAAGAATAATTTTAGGAGAGAGAGGGGGAAGGGTGTTCCAGTACCCTTACTCAGAAAATATTGGGGGGTTTTTACCAATTTTTTTGCTGCTGATTTGTTGTTGTTCCTTCTTTCCCTGGTTGGTTATTGAGAATATATTGTTATATTTGCATTTATAACAATTATCTGCTGGAAGTATGCTAGATTCTCTGTAATCTTCCCTCTTCTCAAGTCCTTTCAACCCTTCCTTGTTATATTTACTCTGTGAATCTCTCTCTGTCTACAAGACTGTTTCCTGTAGACAGTCTTAAATTTGCACATTAAAAGCCCCACCCTAGGCAAGGCCAGTGAGTTTTCCTCAAGCAGCTCATGTCTCATGGGATCCCTGAGGACTGCTTTGGTTGACCAGTTTACAAAGGGATAGCAGTGAAACCTCAAAGAAGATTTTTTTAATCTTTCCTATATGAGGAAAAAATTATAAAGTGAGAGTGATGCTCTTTTCAGAGTAGGAGAAGAACATATGGAGAGACCATCTAAAGTGGCTTTTGATTCAAGACAGTGAGAATAATCAGGCCTCCATTTTTAGCTGTGTCAGTTGCAAATTTGCACATTTCCTAAGAAATAGTAGCAGTGGGTGACCTGGTTTTGCAGTTAATGACAAACCTGGGCTTTTAGAAGAGGATACAGTAGAATTCAGAGTTTGTCATGGTTGTGGTAAACCATACAGGCATAGTCTATGATACAAGTGTACTTGAGTCCCATCCTTGTATCTCAATCCTTTTTTCTGCTTCTTCCTTCTCCTCTTAAAGAGGTGACTTCGGGTAGAAGTTGTTCATTCATGCCTTTCTCTCCTGTGTGACCTCAGGACGGCCACAGTGGCTGAAAAAAGTGTGTGTGGATGGGTTTATTCAATGTACAGGTTTGCTACCCGTAGAACATTGACCACTGTAACGTGGAGCTGTTCTCCCCCAGCCCAACGTGCCGTGCACAGATAATGTAGCCTTTGACATGGAGAGGCTCACGCGGGGGCAGCCGGCGAGCAGGCGCTCGGCGCTCGGCGACTTCAGCACCGACAGCTCCCTCAGCCTCGAGCCCCTGCGCACCTCGGGCGTGTCCCAGCTGCCACAGGACGGGGAGCTGACACCCAGGTCAGGAGAGATCAACATTGCAGTGACAAGTAAGTGTCCTTTGGCTCCTGGTACCATCCTACGGCTTCCGTGGTGTGTGTGTCCCTCTGTGCTGCAGGGCCCTGGTGATGGATGTCCCTGCAGGGACAGAGGTGACCTCAGTGCCTCTGCAAGAGGCATATGCTCCTTATTGGAACCAATAACTCTAGGTATGACAGTGCCAACACTTTCATTATTGATGGTATATCCATTTAGATCTGCATGCAAAGAACCCTGGATGAACTAAAATGGCACCAAAATAACCTTCGTGAATTCGGTAACCAGCACAAGAAGCTGGATTGCCAAAACGGTTATTTATCCCTTCAGAATACTTTACATGCAATAATTTATACAAATATAAATATTTTAGCTGATTGCTATTTCTGCAGACATTTTTTCCCCTGAGAACATTGCTACTGGAATTCTGACGTCACTTAGCAGGTGTTTTTTCTTACAAAATTTGTGAATTAAAGAAGCATTTGATGTACCAACATTTGAGTATTGTCCAAGTGTTTTATAACATCAGAAAACTGTTCCTGCGCTGCTTGAAAGCTCTTATCCATAAGAGCAGCATGGAAAATTTCCACTTACTGGAATTTACCTAGGGTTTTTAATGTACAATAGCACTATAATGAATACATAACTATTGCATCAGTTTTCCATATGCTGTACAGTCTCAACTTGATGCATGAATGGTTGTTTTACTGGTTGAATTGCAAAAAACCAGAATCTATGCAGTACAACAGTCTAATTTTCTCCTTGTATTTTGTTTATGTACATATGTGATCTAGATTTTGAACTTAGTGATACTGGTTGCCACAGATACATGTATACAAGGCAGTGAAACCAATGCAGTTCATTCGAGTGTTCCTTTAGATGCTGTAGGAAAGTAAATGTCTTATTAAAAAAAAAAAAATCTCACGTTATGGAAAACATAGTCTATATCTAGAAATGTCCTGATCTGAGATGGGAAAATCCACATACAAAATCTGGATTCTCCACAAAGCCAGTAAGTCACTTTGCCATCCAGTGTTCAGCCTCTGGTTCACCTTGCACTCAGTTCTGTGGAACAAGAACAGATCCGTTGCTGTGCTGCTTCCTTGTCATGGGTGGGAAAACTGTAGTTTTCTCTTTTTCCTAATTGCCTTTTCAGAAGGTGTTTTTACTGTCTGTTCCCAGCTGTAGTGCTGCTTGTGCACAGATGGGATGTCAGGGCAAAGCAAGGAATAACCACCAGCAGTTCATTCTGATAATGTTTATAAAGTAAAGCTTTAGAAAGGGTTCTTGAAATGTTTGTATTTTATGGATGACACACGCATTCTTTGATGCATGAGAGTTAAACCAAAAGCTGTATTCAACAACAGTGTTTGTATTCTGAACTGGTACTGTATGTCAAGTTGATCCTGGGGAGAATTTTGAATAGTGAACATTCTTTAATAGACTTTTTTATACTACTTTTTATTTTTTAATATGTGTGTGTGTCTACCCTAGTGTTGAAATTATTTTTCTGCGGGTATATCTGTCTGTTAAGTAGAAAACTGTAGTTATGTTTAACTGTTGAGCAATATATCCTGATTTTTGTTGGGTTTTAAGTAATGCTGTAACATAAATTCAGGAGGGAGGGGGCGAAGACACAGTTGAAGTGTGACAGTAGTTTGAGTGTGCTTATGTGAAAGAGTTGCATCTCACCAAACCTAACCCAACCTGACAGTCATCTTTCTGACTTGGGGGTGGGCAGAGTTTTCATTACATTTTCCCTTGATCCTGCATTTCACTTTACATTGTTAAGTAACTCCTCTTTATCACTAACCCTTGGGCTTAGCCAGGAAATACTGTTGTGCCATGCTTTTTTTCCGCACCTCTCTCCACTTCTTCTTTGCTAGCCTTCTCCCGTCAGTAACTCTGTGGCTTAACCTCCTTCTGCTTCACCTCCTGGGGCCAGTCATGGCTTAGAAGCCTCTTGCCTTCCGCCAGTGGTGTTTGAGGGAAATATTGGCATCGCTTTCTCCCACGAGTGATTTCCTCCCTTTCCTTTGTCAACAGAAGAATGGTTTATTATTGCCAGTTTTGGCCTCCTCAGTGCCCTTACACTCTGCTACATGATCATCAAAGCCACAGCTAGCTTGAATGCTAATGAGTAAGTAAATATTCAGATGTTTCTGTGCATTTCTGGTGGGTGTGTGTCATGGACAGCGTTGGGAATAAATACCAAGAGAAGGGGGAATATGTAGTTTTCAAGGAATCAAATTTCCTTCTTTTCTCAAATGTGAGTGTCTCTGTTAACAGCAGGTGTCAGGGTAAAGTCCCTCTTAATTTATATTTAGCTGGGTTGTCTGAGGAAATCTCTTTGCTAAATGGAGATGTGAAAAGGGGAAAACAGAATATTTATATTCAGTATTTGATCACTGGTCTAGGTAAACATTAGATTTCTGCCATTAAATTCCCGTGTTCAAAATTCACCTGCCAGAGCCAAAACTTACTACCAGCAGTTACCTTTGACAGTTTTCACCTCAATTTTATAGTCAAATTTCATATTAAACAAAAACAATTCTGTATTCCTAGCTGGCACACTTTCAGCTAAGGTGGGAAAAAACCCAACATGTTTAAATAGAAAACTACCTTTTTCCTCTTAGGTGAGGGAGAGATGAAAGCAATGGATGCAGTGCTGTTTCTCTTCCCTTAAATGAAGGGATGCTTGCTTCCATGCTTTCTTAACCTATATAGAAACCCTCAGCCTCCCTTCAGACAGGCTGGACAAGAAATTACCCTAGCAGGTGACTTTCAGACTTTTTTTATAATTCTGTGTGTGGGCAAGTATAAATCTCTTCTATTAACTAGGTACATCTAGTTGTTTTCATATAGGTGTACAGAATATCTGGGCTCAGGATATATGTTTAATCATAATTTAATTATTTATTTGGGAAGGCAAAGTGTCAACATCTTTCTTTGTCTCTGAACATCATGAGGGAGCTGAGTTTCCATTAAAGGGCTGATCTCTCTACCAGAAATGGGGTGAGAGCCAAAGGAATGCAGCCTGGAAATGCAGCTTTATAAACATTTTCTTTGGGTTTTTTTCTTTGAGATAAGATAAAGAAGGGGTTTGGAATTTTTTTTTTTTTTACTTTTATTGCTATTTGGAAAGTATAAGGTGTCCTCCTCAATAAGATGGAAACATGTCTAATAGTCTCCAGTGTAAAATTTTAGACAATCTCAAGCTAATCATCTTCACGAGGGCCCATAATATTGGTCATCAGAGATTTTTGATTACCACTAATTTGCAAACCTTCCTCCTCTTTTCATATGCTGATTCCAAAAGGGCTTAATGAAGAAAACTTTTAGAACTTCAAATAACCCTATCAAGTCTACTGGTTATTATTTTTTTTTCCATTTGTCAAAATCTTGAAGTTGCAGCCATCAATCAGCAACTTGGCAACATAGCTGCAGCTGAACATAGTTAGTCTGCCTGGAAAAGTAGCTTGGGAAGGCATGGAGCAAGACGAGCTGCAGAACAGGAATGTCTGCAGTGCTGGGCACTTGCACGTCATTGAGAAGGAGGAGGAGCTGCAGCCCATGAAGTCTCATCCAGATGTGGGCACTGATAGCAGCTGCATTTCTGCCTTGCCTTGCAACTCTGTTTTGTTGCTCAGTGTGATCTGGGACTGTTTTTACTGCAAGGACAAGCTGCTGCACATTGGCAGGGACTTTGGGCCTCCAGCAATGTGTTTTCACAGTGGTGTTCCCTCAGTACAAAGGGTGTGCTGATACAAGGAGAGCTCCTTTTCTGAGTGATAGGAATTGAAATGTGAGCACATTCAGTGTGTACTTGAGACAGACTTGAGAAAACTCACAACCACAGAAACCAGAGCTTCACAAATCACTTATTTGGGTGACTGAGGTTCCTGGCTGTGGCCTTTAACCTCAGCAGCTCTTCATCTGAATCCTTTGGGATCTGAGCAGCCTCCACAAGTGCTGCTGGTTCGACTACTTATTTTAGACAGCTTAAAATGACACTAATGCTGAGATTTATTGTGTCACTGACACCTTCCCGGTGCCAGACAAAGAATTTCCTGTGCTGAATATCATGCCATATATATGGCAGCTCCTTCTCATTGCTTTTTCTGCTAAACAGCATACCTGCTTTTTATGTTGCTCTCCATGTAAAAAGCAATGCTGGCATACCCTGCCTTTCTTATGATAGCATTTCAAGAGGAATCTGAGGGGTTTTTCTTATTAAAAAACAACAGTAGGAAGAATGAGGCCGTGTAATACACTGATGCAAGTAAAAAGCTTGAAAATCTTCTTTAAAACTCACCTGAAACCGTATCTCTACCTTTTTTTTTTGCTATGCCCTTCCCACAGCTTAAACATAGTTATTTAGAGCAATAGTTCTGGAGTTGTGAGTATATACATATTTAGCTGTGTATATGTATGTTTGTGTGTATGTATGAATACATACCCATGCACTTTAAAATAGTTGTGATAAAAGTAAACATTGTCTAAGTGATAAGAAAATAAGGAACCAGCTGCTTTCTCTTGGTCTCAAAATAACCTTGGAGTACTAGTATTAAAAGTTTTAGGCAGTGTTTGAAAGGAACAGAAGCAGCACATTTTGCTTGCTTCCTAGGGAATGGGCAGGAATTACTGTGTAAGTGTGGGTTTAAGCCTAAAAAGCCCAAATGTTGGATTGCACCACTTAGAGAAAGTTTTTAGTAGCAGATGGAGTGTCCTCAAGAGCTTACAAGTGCTCAGACCTCTGGCTGTCCTGTAGGAATGATGTGACAAATACAGACGTCTCTTAATGCTCTGGCTTTGTATAATTATTAATTTTTCACTAGCTTACTTTTACAGGAATTTTTTTTCTTTTTTTTTTAGTATTGGCAGTATTAACTTTTAACATAAATATTTTGTTCCTTTTTTTTCTGCCCTGCAGAGCAGAATGCTATTGAAGAAACGCTTTCCGGCCGATTGCCTTGGAGAGAGACACCTATTTTTATGCATCATTTATCGATCATGCAGCACAAGCAATTATTTAGTACATTCTATTTTTTCATAAAATTTGCTGATGCCAAAGCTTTGTATTAAAAAAAAAGTGAAGAAATAAAAAAACTTTAATTATGAAATCTTCCTCTGTGAGAATTTCATTTTTCTTGGGCTTTCTGTGTTAGTACTCAAGTCTGAGAGCATTTTGTGAATTTTGAAAGGTGCTTTATTTCCTTGGAATGATTCCATCTTTGCAGGTCTCTATTATTCTTTGTTCATTTGGGACAGAGGTAGTGTAGTAAGTAGTGGAAGTCTCATAGAGTGTCGTTGTTATGATGCCGCTCGAGTGACTTAACTGCCACTGAAGTAACTAACAAGTGTTGTTAGCAATCATTCCACACCAACTTGTTAGGGAAAAAAGCTGGGTCAAGCTGTCAATTCTGCTATAATGGACTTACCTCAACTCCAGCTGGGAATTAATTTGAAATAAAAACATTTTCTCAGTTTCTCTTCCTGTGACACTCCCAATCGCCCTGGGAGCACTGCAGTATGATTTTTGCCTTGAGGCCAGGCATTGCTGGAGATTTGCAATGCCGTTGTATCAAATCATAAACCTTTTCTGTCTTTTACTTTCACCCCACCCTTCTTTTGATAAAAGTGAAGCTGCTCTAAACCACTTCTTCCTTCCTAACAACAAGTGAAAACAGCATTTTCCCCTCTGCCATGCATGAAGCCTCCTTTGATATCAATGGTGGGGGTTAGTTTTGGTTCAAATTCAGATCATGGAAGATTGATAACGCTCTTTAATGTAGAAACTCTGTGCAAGCATGTCCCTTCTTGCCACGGCTTCTGTACTGGCAAGGAGGCAGAGGGAAAACATCTCCCTTCGCTGTCCTCACTCTGGCTGCTTCACGCAAGTTATGCAAGCCCTGTGTGAGTAATTTCACAACAGTCAGTTAAAACACGTGGGCCTGAGTCGCAGCCAAGTGCTAATGCTTGACTTAACGAGATGGGTAAATGAAGGTAACAAGTTGGGAAGGAAAAAGTAATTGACAGAAGTTAAAAACTATTCTGTGTTTGGTTGTTTTTGTTGTTCTCAGATCAAGATGTAGAAATGGAATGCTTTCTAATTTAATTAAATGAACAGAAGCAATTTTGCTGTAAGATTTAATTTTTTTATGTACTGGGAACTAGAGGATTTAATTTAATTTTATTTTTATGTATAGGCACTTTTAGAATTTAGGAACACAGCCAGATGCTACATTAAAATAGTTTCTTACTTCTTATTTGTCCATCAGGCTTCAGCTGAGAAGGCAGCTTTTATAATAAGCGGTGAAGAATGTGATAGCTTCAGTGCATTTAATAGAATTCTTCTTCAATGTGTCCTTGTGAAATTCTGAAAGAAATATGAAAACAAATCAATAGAGCAGTAAGTGCATTTTGAAAGACTGGAAAACCCCATTGGACTTACTCATAAGAAAAAAAACCTCAAACATTCTGTGTCTGAGGGCTGTGTGCTTGTAACGTACAGCATGTGTCAACTGAGTGTTATTGCCAAAAATGGAGGAATGTGGTTAGAGCATGATTTAGGGAACAAGCTATGATACATGTTTTTTTCACTCATCTCCCAACAGCAGTAGTAAAACTGATAAGTTTGTGCTTGTCTCCTGAAACAAAATTCCTTAAGTGCTATTTAATGCTGTTGAACAGGGACAGCATGAGCAGTGCAGTGACCCAGATGCAAAAGGCACCATAATATTTCCAGTTCTTGTTTCTTCTTCAGAACAGCACCAGAAGGAGAAGTTGAGTGATATTTGGAACGAAAGGGTTGACAGGACTTCTTAGTGCATTTCCCTCCATGGAGGATTTAAATCACTCAGCATCATCTTTCCTAGTTTTTCTTTTGAGCCTCTAACAATTGTCTCAACAAAATGTTAATAATGATACAACTTTTGATAGGTTACTTAGAGGTCAAGCAATCAGTGCATGTTTATCTGTTAATGAAATAAATATGTTCAAAGATGGACTCTGCATCATCCCAGAAACTCATTTTTTTACTCTGGATAGAAAGAAGAAGGAAATCCCCAAAGTTTTTCATAGAGCATATAATCACTTAGGTTGGAAAAGCCCTCTAAGATCATCAAGTCCAACCATTAACCCAGCACTGCCAAGCCCAACAGTAAACCATGTCCCTGGGTGCCACATCTGTATCTTCTAAATACCTTGATCCAGCCTATCCAGATCTCTGTGGAGCCTTCCTGCCCTCCAGAAGATTGACACAGCTTGGTGTTGGCTGCAAACTGACTGAGGGTGCACTCAATCCCCTCATCCAGATCATTGATAAAGACATTAAATAGGGCTGGCCCCGGTACTGAGCCCTGTGGATGTGACTCCGTTCCCCACTGCTCTCTGGGCTGAGCCATCCAGCCAGTTGTTAACCCCTGTACACTGCACCTGTCCAAGCCATGGGCAGCCACTTTCCAAGAGAATGCTGTGGGACACGGTGTCAAATTCTACCAAAGTACAGGTAGACACATCCACAGCCTTTCCTTCATCCACTGAGTGGCTCACCTTGTCACAGAAGATCAGGCTGGTCAAGCAGGACGTGCCTTTCCTAAACCCATGCTGCCTGGGTCTGACCCCCTGCTTGTCCTGGATGGGCCGTGTGATGGCACTAAGATGATCTGTTCCACAGCCTTCCCTGGCACTGAGGTCAGGCTGACAGGCCTGCAGTTGCCCAGACCCCCCTTTCGGCCCTTCCTGTAGCTGGGTGTCACATTTGCTGGCCTCCAGTCAGCCAGGACCTCCCCAGGTAGGTGGGACTGCTGGTAAATCATGGGAGGTGGCTCTGTGAGCACCATAGGGCTACCCCAATGTGTCTCCTTCCTTGCCTGTCCTTTCTGAAGAGTTTTCAGCCATCTGTTGCAGCACTCCAGTTGTGCCAGTCATGCCACCATGTCTCCACAATGGTAACCTTGTCACAGTCTTCCTGCTAAGCTGGCTTTGAGGAAAGGGTGCTTCATTAAATAGTCCCACTCTGTTATTCCTTAACTGACAGGGCGTCTAAAACAGATTGAAGTAGGGAATGCTCTCATCAGATTTCCACTGTAAGACATCTTTGTGCCTGAGGAGCTGTGGGAGGGACTGCAGCTTGTGGCAGAAGATGGCCCTGATTAATTACTAAGGACATTAAAATACTTTCAGATGGAAAGGGAACACCAGGTGATACTTAATCCTGGTGCACCTGCAATGCTGTGTCTTGAGTTTTTGGCCTTGGTGTTGTGCTCGCTTTGGTGGCATCCTATGGTAGGTGTAAAGATCAGTTCCAGGGCAATATGTTTATTTTCAGACTCAATGCAAGTTATCTGAAAAGTTCTTTTAAAGCATATAATGAAGAATAGTGGCAGCACTGAAGGATTCATTTTCATGTATTAAAACTGCATGCAGCCTTCCCATTTGTTTTCTGTATCTAAGGGATAAACCTTGATCTCTCTTGGTAAGTGCAAAATAGGAAGAACAGATTCATAAGCTGAATTTGGAACTGCGGATGCTTGTCCTTAAAATGCATTTATTCAGTAAATTTATCAGCTGGACCAATGCCACATTTTTAAACAAACAGTAGCAATTTTCTGCATTAAGAGGAGCGTGGCTGGGTCACTGTGCCCTGCTGAGTCTGCTGCTCCAGCTGTAAGCTGTGGGCAATGCTCCTGATCTGGTTAATGGAGCACCTGAAGATTGAATGGTGGGAAACACTGAGCAGCAGCTGGATTCTCAGCTCTGGGCTGGCTGCGCTGGATGGGAGCAGAGACACTTAGGAGAAGAAGGAAAGATGTGTCTCAAAAGTGGTATGGAAGCCAAGAGATGTCTATCTGTATGGAAACATTCAGCCTTCCTGGAAGTGGGTGGCTTAAATTTCTTTTGCCAAGGACAAAAACATCACATTAAAGAATTTTAGAGGTGTTGGATACACACTGCCTATTTCCAGATTAATATAAAATATTTGTTGTCAGATGACCTGTCAGCCTGTTGATTAAATCTCTCCCTCGAACCCACTAGAGAGGAAGTCTGCGTGCACGCAGAGGAAATGACAGCCTGGGCTGTCTGCTTCCTAATCCCATGTCTAATTTCTGTGTAATAGAAACAAGAGCAGCCCCAAGCTTTTGGAATCCCTTTGGTTGGTTTGAGCATTGGTTGTGTGTAACATTGCAGCAGGTGGAGGAAGGGGAGATGAAATATCCAATATTCATGGCTTATTTCAACTGCAAAATGAGACTCGCTCATCAAAAAATAAATTATCCTGATCCATAACACAGTCTTGAAATCAGTTTTATCTGGTATAATTTCAAAGCAGGTTCAGGGGGTTTTTTTCATTGAATCATAAAGGTTGGAAAAGACCTCTAAGGTCATCAAGTCCAGCTGTTGGAGACAGACCATGATCATCTGGAAGTCACAGTTCCAGCTTTATATTTTCTCAAACACTCAACCTTTATTTATTTATTTATTTATTTATTTGCTTTTATTTTAAGCATTGCCCAGTTGTAGAAGCCTGTAAATTTGGGGGGCAGTTCAGATCCAGAAAATGGGCGTTTATCATTCCCCATCGACTGCTGCTGGAAGTATATTCCAAGACAGCCCACTTGTTCCAAGTACCTGGATATGTGCTCCTGGCAGAATGAACAATTCACTCCTGTGCAATGTAACTGCTAATTCCACTCTTGTTTCAGTTAACTATGAGATCAAAATTGAATTTGCTTATGAGAACTTCCCATTCTCACTGCAAATGGTGGAGCGAGTGTGTGCACTGACTTTTGCTTGTAAAAGAGCAGCAGATCCATTGCCCAGCTCCAGTTTCCTGCTGTTCTTAGCAAGGATTTGACCTGGGCACACAGGGTCTGTGTCTTTTGAGTGAGTAGGGAAGGAAAAAAGGTGTTTCGGACAGTAGCAGCTGAATTCTTCTTTTTCTTATGTGTTCTGTAAGGTCTTTATTTCAGAATGGGGTAGGCTGGGCTCAAAATCTGGCAAAGAAAGGGGGATTTAAACAGCTAAAATCTGCCAGGGCTAAAGCTACAATTCCCTAAGCATCTTGCTTCACTGCTGCCTGAAACTGGAGGCACCTTAGTTTGTTGAATGCCTTCTTGATGAACTTGGAAGCTTTTCAGTTGCCTCCAGTTTGGCTCATGTAGCTGCCTGGTGTATTGTAATCTAAGCAGCCTTGCTCCCAGCTAATCCCCCCGGGATCAAGAAACCAGGTAATGAAGCGTTTTGGCCAAGGGCCTGATCTGATGATAGATGCTTTCAGAGAGAATCGATTGTGCAGCAGGAGGGCTGGGCTCCTTGCAAAAACACATCAGTGGATTCAGAGACCACGGGAATGCCAGGCCACTGAGGAAAAAACTTCCCCTCCCCACTTTATCACCAGCCGCGTGGTGCTTGTTTCGGGTATTGCCAGTGTTGGAAAAGAAGGTTGCGTCTCCTTTGGTTCTGCATAAGGAAATCCATAGGTGGCTGTTTCTAGAAAGTGACTCATATGGATGGAGTTTGCTGAGCTCTGGAGGAGGTCAGGCTTTGATGGGATGATCCTTGGGGAGTCCCTCGCTGTGCCTGCTCATTCCTTTCAGTCCTGAGCTGAAGCACTTTGTGCTGGTGCAGGGCACAGCACTTTGGTGCTGACCAGAGGTTTCTGGGTCTTCTGAGGAAGCACATCCCTGCTTTACAAGGCTGTAAATCAACAGCCAGCACCGAGTACGAAACTCCAGCCTGCCCCAGCCTTGCTCAGACTTGACCTGTTTTATCTGAAAGAGCCATTTGAGGTGGGACTGTTCATGCATATGGAAAGCAGTTGCTATAAACTGGCAGGGGAGCACACGAACAGAGGTGAAATGTTTCTTATGGTTGTTCCTGGTTTGTGTTAAAGGGTGGCTGTTTTTTCCATGTGTACTGTGTTTGCATTCAGCACACAGGTATGAGGATGCTTTACTCAGTTCTTCCACTGTTCATGTGTGTTGCTAATATGGTTTTGTTCTACTTCTTGCAGGCAGTCACTTCTTCCATCGTAACTCTCTGTCCCCTCGAAGCCTGGTCTACGAGAGCGAGTTCTCAACCATCGAGCCTGCCTTGGACATGTACGACGAGAACAAAACCTGAAAGGAATCCATGCTCCTTCCTGGCCCTTTTTCCGTTTTTTTCATTTCTCATTCCTATTGTTGTGTACTCTTTCCATGGATCTCCTTTGTCTGAAGAAGAGCTGCTTTTTCCAGAACACGAACCCGCCTTCTCGATTGCACAGACGAAGACCAGCTGTGGTGGATTCTGAGGGTGGCATCTTTGAGCTGACAAAGAGTTGTGCGCAAGCAAGGTTGTCTGATGGAAATTGCTGAGTAACAGCATGGGGAGCTGTGTCGGCCCAGCCACGGCGATGCAGGAGAGGTTTTACGGTGGCCCTATAAGAGTTTGTGCTGAACTGCAAATGCGTCTCTTACACAGGCGTCTGCTGTTTCCAATTTTTTAATTGTCCAGATGGTTGGGCAATGTCAGAAAGGGAACTGGTTGTAGAGGAGATGGCCAGTGACTGGTAAAAGCACTCGTATATCTCGGTCAATCCATAACCTTACTGTGAAATAGCCCCTTCTGAGAGGGACCTTTATAAGTGCATTGAGTTTCCTACAACCCACTTAACCCCAGACAGTGGCGAGCCAGTCTGACGTTCCAGCTGCAGAGAGGACCTGCATTTGCAGAAAGATTTCCAGGAACTTGATGCTTGGGTTTTTTCTCCAATTTGATTGAAGTGGGAGAAGAATGGCATACACAGAATATACTTTTGGTCCTTCTGTGTGCTGAAGTCAAGTGAGTCTCTTTCTATAGAGAGGACGTTCACAGAACCAGCACTTGATCTACCTGAAAACCATTAGACTTTTTGAAATATGCAGGAATCGAATTAGCTTTCTTTCTCACGTAACTTTTTTTTGGGGGGGTGGGAGGGGGGTAAAAAAATCCACCAAATTTTTCACTGAGGTTTTTTAAAAGCCAGCATGTTGGCATTACACAGAGAAGAAAAGAAGTAAGCTTCTTATCCCACTCTCCTGTTGAGATCTGCAACAGTTATTTAACAAATACGTTCTCTGAGCTGTGCCCTTTCCCACTGACATCAATAATGGGAATGCAGAAAGCAGGAGAAGAAAGGAAAGCAGCTACTGCTTTGACACGCTGCAGGAAAAATCAATTTTTACCGGCATGTGACAAAAGCGGTGGGGAAATGGATATTGTTTGCAAGCTTCTGAGAGAACAATGCAGAAATGGAGAGCGAGAGAGGAACCTCTGGAGCGAAGTCACCCACAGCGTTCCCCAAATGAGCCGACATGGAGGAGCGAGCGCTTCGGCTCCACCTTTCCCTACCGGACAATGCATAGCTGTTAATGAATGTTTGGATTTTTCTCCATTGCAGTCTGAGTTACTGTAGGTGTAGAAACTAATTTGTGTCCTTGTAATGTGAAACACAGTTTCACCCTCTGTATAGGAATCTTGAGAAATCAGTTAAGCCAAAAAGAAAGGTAAGACTTATCCTGCCATGCTTTAATTTCACCTGCTTTTGCTACAAGCAGGGGAATTTCCCCTCCTTTATAATGTTTTTAATTGTATAGCAGTCTGCTTAACAAATATCCTTTTCTGAAGTGTGGTTCAGCTGTGTCTTTAACATGGATGTTCAAGAGAAAAAGAAAAACCCAGCTCTGTGAAATGAGGAAGTGAGCCTCTTTGCCGAGCATGCTTTGACTTTTGTTGCTGTGCGTCAGCTTTATTTAATCTGATAATTCAAGAGTGGGTGGCGTGAAGTGTAGGGAGGTTTTTCTCATAATATCCACATTGATATTTACCGAATGCACTTTTATTGCCATTCAGCTCACTCTGGAAATGCGCTGAAGCCCCAAGCTTTTTTAAAGAGCACAATTTTGACACCCACTTTCTCCTACAAAGCAGAAGTGAAGGTCACAGGAAGTGCCACAGTGGCTGGGGCAGCAGCGGTCGTGGTCAGCATCCCTGCTCTGCTGGCAGGGGTGCGAGGCAGGCGGCGACAGCTCCGGGCACGGCCGGCGAGCCTGTGCACGGCTCCCATCCTGGCATGGCTGAGCTGCACCCAGGCCCAGACAGAGCTCCCCAGCCCAGCCTGGCTGGGCTGAACCCGGGTGGGACTCAGGGGCGGCAGAAGGGCTGGTTGAGCAGCCCCTGGTTTTGTAATTACATCTGCGAGATCACAGCGCGGACACGTGGGAGCGACGCCTTGGGAATGCAAACACCCGAGAGGAAAATCATCGTCTCTCAAGGATGTTATGGGGCTTGTTTTTTTCTGTGGAGGGCAGTCAGGTTACAGTAAACCCAGATACCTGGGTGTTCCTGGTTAAATGCAAACATGTCTTGTTGTCTCTGACCAGCACAGAGCTGCTCGGGCGGGATTTTGGGTAGGACAGGCTCTTGTAGCACTGCGTAGGGTGCTGGTGCTCCAAGCAAATCCTTCTTGTAGGGGCTGCCCCATCCCAACACAGGGATTTCCCCTAAGATTTCCCCTAAAGCCACCGCGAATGTCACTGGGGCACAAAACCAAAACGGATGATTTCTCAGCTCCAGCTGAAGCAGTTTGCACGAGCTGTGTGCCAGAATATACAGAAAAGCTAGAACAGGCATGGAAATTAAAAACTAGAAAGCACAAAGCCCCCAAAGACAAAATAATAAATAATGTAAATTGTGTTTTGCTCAATCTTATTTCTAACTGAGCATCCTGGTTTTAAGCAGGGGGAGGGCAGGTTTGCCTCAGTGTAGATCAGGGTCTGGCATAGGGATGTAAAAATGGATTTGTGCTGTAGCATCTTGGATAGGGGAGCTGACATTTGTAATTGACGTCCTGGATTTAGGAAATCTTGCAACACTGGAAAAATTACAAGCTTGTTCAAGCAATCGGTCCATATGTGCGTGCCAGGACGTGCTGGAGCAGGCCTTCCCCCAGTTAGTCATATTTAGGATGGGGAAGAGGCACCTCAGCAACATGGGTGATTTTTTCTGGGCTGTGCTGGTAAGTTTGAGGTTTTCCTTTTAATATTAATCAGTATATAAAAAAAGCTTGATGAGCATCGTTGTTCTTGTTCTGCTGCAGTGGTGCTGTGTGTGGTTGAGTCATTTCACAGAAGTAAAATATACGGCAACCTACCAAGGACTGTAAGTGCCAGTAACTTGGAAAATCATTTTTAAGGTTAAAAAAAAAAGTGCTTTTTAACAGGAAAACATTCAGTTTATGACTTCTACATATAAAAAAAGCTTTTATCTCCAAGTGTTTTCCTAAACTATTTAAACCCCAACACTTCGCCTTCCCTTTCTCGGCTTCCTCTTCTATGAAAGTTTTGCATGTTCCCATAAGACATTTGTAAAATCAAGGTTTGCTTGTGTTCTTAGAGGATAATTGCCAGTAAAAAACCAGACTGTAAGTGTGCTTTTTACCTATAATACACAACTATAAATATTAAATTGGAAGCATGTTAAAATTTACCTAACGACCCTCACAATTGCTCCCGCCAGTGAGCTCATGTGGTGGAATCTGCATTGTCCCTTTGCTCTAGGATGCTTGCCCTGGCACCTGAGGATGCTATAGGAATAGCCAGGTATCCTACATTAGCCAAAGAAAGACCAAAAATAGTTTAATAAACATATCTAGGACTATGTTATGAGACTTTTACACATCTGTTTTCTTTAAACACATTCATGTAAAATAGCGCAAAGGCTTGGGAGAGCCAAGAGCTTTTTACCAGCCACTGGAAAGCAGAGGGAATTTTGCAGGAAACATGGGTCACACAGAGGCTCCAGGACTTGTTCAGTCCAATTTAGGTTTGAGGTAGTGTCACAGTCAGGTCATGAGCTGAAGGATGAAGGCATCAGGGTTGAGCTGAAGTTCAGGCAGCTCTGCAGCCTGATTACTGGCGAGTGAGTTGACTTAATTATTAAAAATATTTGTTATTTTGCTTAGCTAATAGTCATTTGTTTTTTACAGCATAGAAAATAGCACAGCAGCTCACAAGCCAAGGCACAGTGGGGCAAAGGCAAGAACCACGGGGCTGCTGCCAGCCCTGCAGGGTGGGGAGAGGACAGGAGAGTTCAAGGCAGAGACCTCAGGAAACACCTTCAATTTCCCGAGTAAGGCTTTTGCTCCTTTTTTACCCTGTGTTACCCAGCCATACTTGACCTAATTTTCCAGCCTGAGCGATTCAGAAGAGTGTGTGATGTGCCATGACAGCTTGCATATGTGTTGTTATATTTAAAGATATCTTCACTTTCTCCTTTTCCTGCTAGACTTGCTGCACCGCAGGGCAGCCTCAGCTCTGGCCCACTCTGTGGAAACTGGTGAGCAGGGGAGGGAGTGAGAGAGGGAAAGATGCTCCAGCTAAACAGATTGGGAGGAAATCAGGGGAGAGGTAGACAGTACTTCAGTGTGTTGGTGCTCATTTCTGCTTTTTTTCCCTTGTCTTTGAAATAATTAAGAGAAAAAGCAGTACTCTCTACCCCTTCCTTGTGGGATGCAGTGACAAGAGCAGGGCTCTGGATGGGATTTTGCTCCTGATGCTGTGTAACCCCCAGCCAGTTGATGTCCTGAGATGTTGACCAAAAACCCCAACTTCACAAGAGCGTGTCAGGTTTACCTGGTGCTTGCGAGGTACTTTGGGGGGATGAAATCTGCTCACAGAGCCTTTGCAAAGCACCACTAATTGACACCTTGTTGTCTGTCAGTTGATTGATCCTTTCATTAACCTAGTCTTTTAAAAAGCCTGCAACATTCCCAGACACTCTTAATTCTCCCCATTAATCTCTACCTTTCCATTCCCCCAATTACTACTGGCTTCCTCCTCTTCTGGAGAGCTGAGTGAAGGTCCCTGTTGTGTAGGCACTGCTGTCCACCTGTTTTCCAGCATCTTCTCCATCCCTGTGCCATCACCTCACTGTGCCATCACCATGCCAGCCAGCCCCTCCAAGGGGATGCACCCCTCCAAACCAGGGTCACTGTCTGGGGGAGCACAGAGGTTCCTGGTGGGCTGTGCTCAGCCACAGCAGGGTGTGTGGGACCTGGGCTGTTGTTGTGGGATGCTCGTTTTCTGGATCCCTGAATGGAGCATCCTTTTGCTCTTCTGCCCATTAGCCTCATGGTGATGCCCACGTGAACAGAAATGGGTGTGTAGGTTGTGCAATAACATCTGAATATTTTTTCTTTCTTACAGCAATGATGTCCAGGGTCTCTGGGCTTAAGGGGCCCTGTGGTATAAAGTTTTGCCCAAAAATAGTCCCTTTCCTAAGGAGCTAATAATTAAGTATTAATATTCCTACAAAGTAAGAACTACATAGTGTTTTATTGAAAGCTGAATCTGCGTGGAGTGATTTCAGTGCAAGGCTGAGGCGTAACATCAGTTAGTGTCGTACAGCTAGGACTGGGGGTTTGCAGCCCAGAAGTCAGACAGACATGTATGTGAAGGCTCCCTCACTCCTGCTGGGCTATTCCTTTCTCCACTTGTATGCACAAGCCCCTCAGGAGCCATGAGCTTTTATTCTTTTCCCTGAGATCAGCTGTGTGCATTTATGTGCCATTTGCCTTTTTTTTTTTTCTGCTTCCCACGTACTCCGGGGCTGGCCTTTGCTTGGCTCTGACTTGATCTTCAGCTGCCCAAACCACTCGGGGGGACAAGAGCCATTAATTCCCAGCAGAGCAGCTCTGCTGGGCTGTGTTAAGGCATGGATCATCAGATTTGCTGTGGATCCCTCGTGCCTGTGTCTAACACTCTCAGACTGTCTCAGGCAGTAACAGCTGTAGCTGCCTGCAGCCTGCCCACAGACCTGGGCTGGACTGGGAGGGAGGATCATACAGAAAACAGCTCAGCAACCCTCCCATGCTCCAGCACAGGAAAGTCTGGGCTTGAAAGTAAACTTATTCTTTGCTGCTGTTAAGCCAGGAATGCTTAATAGAGTAGAGCTCTATTAAGTATTAAGTAGAGCAAAGCTCCTGGTGCAGGTTCGTGAGGTTCCAGAAAGGAAGTGCCCCAGCCTGTCACTTTCTGCTTGTGCTGGAAGGTGCTACATGAACAAGAGGCCTTCCCTGTGCCACCACATCAGCAGGCAGACTTTTCCCTCCCTGTATGTCTAGGCTTGACTCCCAGCACTGGTAAAGTCTGTCACACCACTCCTATAAGGGGGAATAACCTTTCGGAGCAAAATGAGGGATAGCATTGCTCTTTGGCTTGTCCCATCAGCCCTGCTGCAGTTTGCGAGTAGATGTTAAATACTAAAAGCTTCTCTGTATGACCGTGCCTGTCCAGGATCACCTGCTCGAGGCCATGGCTAACTATGCACTGAATCCACCAAAACGAAATCATTTTATCCCAGCAGAGAGGGGACACCCCGGCCTTTGGGCACAGGAGACTGCAGCAAACAACAACAAAACCCCAATTTGCGTGTGTGTAAAATGGAAAGTCTGAACTGGCTTGCTGCCAGGTGGGTCACACCGGTGTGACCAGGCAACCTGAACACGCCAGCAGCTGCCAGGGGTCTGGGGACGCTGTGGGGACACAGGCACACGTGGTGCCCTCCCGACAGCCAGAGCTTTCCAGCCCCTGTGGAAGTGTAGCTTGCCAGCAGCAGAACTTGTTGACATGTTTTGATGTAAGTATAACACTGTATCGTAGTTACGTGGTATATGCCGATATGTTCATAGTGTATACCGACTAGTTAGGGTTTGCTAATGTACTACATTTCAATAAAAAGCAATTTAAAAATACAGAGTTTGTGAGTCTGGTGTCTGAAGATACGGGAGGATGAAAGCATCGCCCAGTGATTCCAGTCCCTCCAGCATTTCTTGTAGAGCTGTCTTAGAGGGCAGTGTCGAACAACATTGTCAAAAGATCCATTTTCAGAGAGGATTTTTTCCACTCTGATGTAAATATTTTTTTTATTTTGCTTTACTGGTGGCTAGAAATTCCAGGCCATTAAGGGCCACAAGGTTCAAAGTGGCTTATGAATATGCTGGAGACACTAATCCACCTTCCTACAGCTTTTGCCACCTTAAAGATGGCACACAGGATCCATCAGCATCTTCTCCCAGTGCTCAAACCCTTCCCAAAGGACACCCAGCCTTCAGAAACCACCATGCTGCTCCCCAAAAACAGCCGTGCCAGTGAGGTGAAGGCACAGCCCTGAAGGCTGAGCCAGCTAATAAATATTTATATTACAGTAGTGTACAAAGGCTCCGGCTGGGATTAGGGCACTGCACTAACAAAGAAGATAGATCATCTAGGGTTAAAGGATTTGTAGCCTAAAAAAACCGTGGCATTCCCGCCTTCCTGGGAGCTGGGCAGTAAGCACAGAGATGGCAGATGTCAGTGTTCTGCTGTTGTAACACTTTCAGAGTTTGCCTGGAGGCTCTCTAATGGTTATCGAAACAAGAATAGCGGTTCACTAAATTATTGGGAAGCTGCTCTGCAGCCAAGGGATGAGAGAGGACTGCATCTCCCGCTGTCCTGTGTGCTGCAAAGATCATCCTTGGACTGGGCCACAAGCTTTGAGAGGGCTCCACAACTGCAAAGCGAGGACCAAAATGAACCAGCTGCCAGGAGGGGGATGCCAGGACCCCCACACTGGGCTCACGAGGCNGGCCCAGCCCAGCCCCGCGGGCCGCTCCGCTCCGCAGCCCCGCCGCGATGTGGCTGGGCCCCGAGGAGGTGCTGCTGGCCGGCGCGCTGTGGGTCACCGAGCGCGCCAACCCCTTCTTCCTGCTTCAGCGCCGGCGGGGACACGGCAAAGGGGGCGGCCTCACGGGTGAGGCGCGGCGGGGCCGCGGGGAGGCTCCGGCCCGGCCCGGGGTCCGTGAGCGCGGCGCGGGGGCTGGGAGGGTCCGGCGGGGG
>VZTH01002977.1:188059-228778 GCA_013397815.1 Aleadryas rufinucha
GTAGAGCAAAGCTCCTGGTGCAGGTTCGTGAGGTTCCAGAAAGGAAGTGCCCCAGCCTGTCACTTTCTGCTTGTGCTGGAAGGTGCTACATGAACAAGAGGCCTTCCCTGTGCCACCACATCAGCAGGCAGACTTTTCCCTCCCTGTATGTCTAGGCTTGACTCCCAGCACTGGTAAAGTCTGTCACACCACTCCTATAAGGGGGAATAACCTTTCGGAGCAAAATGAGGGATAGCATCACTCTTTGGCTTGTCCCATCAGCCCTGCTGCAGTTTGCGAGTAGATGTTAAATACTAAAAGCTTCTCTGTATGACCGTGCCTGTCCAGGATCACCTGCTCGAGGCCATGGCTAACTATGCACTGAATCCACCAAAACGAAATCATTTTATCCCAGCAGAGAGGGGACACCCCGGCCTTTGGGCACAGGAGACTGCAGCAAACAACAACAAAACCCCAATTTGCGTGTGTGTAAAATGGAAAGTCTGAACTGGCTTGCTGCCAGGTGGGTCACACCGGTGTGACCAGGCAACCTGAACACGCCAGCAGCTGCCAGGGGTCTGGGGACGCTGTGGGGACACAGGCACATGCGGTGCCCTCCCGACAGCCAGAGCTTTCCAGCCCCTGTGGAAGTGTAGCTTGCCAGCAGCAGAACTTGTTGACATGTTTTGATGTAAGTATAACACTGTATCGTAGTTACGTGGTATATGCCGATATGTTCATAGTGTATACCGACTAGTTAGGGTTTGCTAATGTACTACATTTCAATAAAAAGCAATTTAAAAATACAGAGTTTGTGAGTCTGGTGTCTGAAGATACGGGAGGATGAAAGCATCGCCCAGTGATTCCAGTCCCTCCAGCATTTCTTGTAGAGCTGTCTTAGAGGGCAGTGTCGAACAACATTGTCAAAAGATCCATTTTCAGAGAGGATTTTTTCCACTCTGATGTAAATATTTTTTTTATTTTGCTTTACTGGTGGCTAGAAATTCCAGGCCATTAAGGGCCACAAGGTTCAAAGTGGTTTATGAATATGCTGGAGACACTAATCCACCTTCCTACAGCTTTTGCCACCTTAAAGATGGCACACAGGATCCATCAGCATCTTCTCCCAGTGCTCAAACCCTTCCCAAAGGACACCCAGCCTTCAGAAACCACCATGCTGCTCCCCAAAAACAGCCATGCCAGTGAGGTGAAGGCACAGCCCTGAAGGCTGAGCCAGCTAATAAATATTTATATTACAGTAGTGTACAAAGGCTCCGGCTGGGATTAGGGCACTGCACTAACAAAGAAGATAGATCATCTAGGGTTAAAGGATTTGTAGCCTAAAAAAACCGTGGCATTCCCGCCTTCCTGGGAGCTGGGCAGTAAGCACAGAGATGGCAGATGTCAGTGTTCTGCTGTTGTAACACTTTCAGAGTTTGCCTGGAGGCTCTCTAATGGTTATCAAAACAAGAATAGCGGTTCACTAAATTATTGGGAAGCTGCTCTGCAGCCAAGGGATGAGAGAGGACTGCATCTCCCGCTGTCCTGTGTGCTGCAAAGATCATCCTTGGACTGGGCCACAAGCTTTGAGAGGGCTCCACAACTGCAAAGCGAGGACCAAAATGAACCAGTTGCCAGGAGGGGGATGCCAGGACCCCCACACTGGGCTCACGAGGCTGAGATGCCGGAAGAGCATGTTCTTCAAAGCAAAAAGGGCACATTAATTCCCATCTTCCCGGAGGGAAGATGGAAGCATCGCCAGCCTGGGCAGGAGAGTTGGACATGTCCCTGCTGTTCCAGTGCCCGACCATCCTCTGGGGTCGATACTTTTCTAATATCCAACCTAACCTCCCCCCCCACCCCGGCACAAGTTCAGGGCATTCAATTCAGGTCTTTCCAATGCAGCCACAATGTGCCACCGAGAGGATGAGAAGCTTTGCAGAGCGCGGAGGTGACCCCCGACTGCCCACCGAGGACAGTACAGGGAGGTGGCACCGGGCGCCGTCCGGACACGGGGCTCGAACCCGCGACCTCGGCGCTGCGGAGGCAGTGAGGGGGCCGGGCCGCCAGAGGGCGCCGTGGCGGCGGGCGCGGAGTGGGCCCCGTGACCCGGCCCGGCCGCTCCCCCCGNCTCGCTGTGTGTGACCCCGGAGCCCCTCGGCCGCTGTGTCCGCCCGGGGCCCGTGTCCGCCCCCGGCCGCGGCTGAGCTGGGGCTGTCAGCGGTCGGGCCCGGGGAGCTGCTGCCGGGGAGGACACGTAACTGACGGGGAGCCTGGGACCGTCTTCTTCTCTTGTCAAAAATGGCTTCTCAGCCCTGCTCGCGTTGCTTTGAATTATTAAGGTTGTTTATTTGCATATTTTGTGTGTGTGTGTGTGCTTTTTCAAGATGTAGAGGATGACAATAAGACGTGGCTTATAATTAGTAGCAGTATGGAAGTTGTGCTGTGCATGGGCCGGGGGTGAAGCTGTGTGGGTGCAGCCCAGTGGAAAATACCCCTGTGTGTGGGGGACAGCCGTGTTTGTGACATAAACTGCTAAAATAACATGACTGTCACCAAAGCACAATGTTAACAGCACCAACAAATCCCCTCACTTTAAAAAACCCCATTTATGTGCAGAATGCTTTCAATTATACGAATTATAAAAATGTGAATTTTACTTTTGTGAATTACACACAGCCAGTGTCATGTATGAGCCCTGTTAGACAAACTAATTACAGAAATGGCACAGCTGATAAACATCCTCAGCATATTTCATCTTTTCACAGTGTTCAAAATTATTTTAAACTGCTCTGTTTGATGTCACATAAGTTGTGCAGTTTTGCATCTAGGCCTGTATTTGTATTCTACAATTTTCCAGTTTTTTCCAAGAAGAAATGACGCCTGGTGCTATTCTGGGAACATTTAAACTGATGTGTTCCTGATGGGTTGAAGCTTTGAGCTACGTTTGCTTTCTGAGCTTGTGTGGTTCAGTGAGAGTCTTCCTCAGAGCTCCTGCAGGTTAAAAGCCACGTGTCCTTAAGGAACTGTGCAGCTGCACAGTGACATCTCGGAGTTAGAGTGGGATGTTCAGCTGAGCTGGGAAGGTGTTTAAGTTGCTGTCAGGCTCAAGTTTTTAAACATCTCCTTGCTGGTCTGTGTGTCAATATTTGACACATTCAGTATTGTCATAGGAAGGATTCAAAATTAACTTTTAATCCATATCCTGCCTAACACTGCACAAGAAACCTAGGGCCCAAACAGATCCTGCTGTGCTGAATACATACGTGTTTGGTTTAGGTTTGTCACATGGGCTTGCTGTGGATGATGTTTCACTGGAGGGACACTCAGTGGTATATTCTTAATTAACTAATTGCTACATAGATAGCCAAGAGAGATAAGGGAGAGGAAGTGGCATGTTTCTTGATAAGGAATGAGATAGGGGTGAGTACAGTTGGCACAGGCTTACCCAAACCATGAGAGCTGGGAGTTGAGACTGGACCCCCTACAAAGACAGAGGCCAAGGAGCAAGCATGCTCCCTCTCCACGTTCTAATACTAGAGAACTTTTAATCGTGAGTGTGTTGCAGGATTAATTTGCATTAAAGATGCTCATAGTGCATTGTCTAGAATAACACAGCAAAGCATCATCGTAGATATTTGTTTTATCTAATTGAAATAAATACTTAATTGAAGTAAATGGATTTGCTTCACAAAGTCTGGTCCATCAGCATTTACTCTGGAAGTGTCTCCTTTCTTCTTTAACATATATACAAATTTTTTTGCTTCTGTATTGCCAAATTTTGAATTGCTGACATCTTTGTTTAATCAGAGTACTTCTGGAGACAACCCTGAAACCTGTGAGCACCAGTTTTTGTAGACCTACTTGATTCCATTTGGACAAGTTATCTGCTGTTGGCATTGGTGATGCTGAAAGACACAGTGTTGAAAAATCTTGTGTCTTTTAGCTTGGTAGGCTGAAAAATCACTATTAGCAACAGAAACCCCACAGAGGAAAATATATTTAACTTCCATCAGAAGACTCTCTTAGGAAGGCAGAGGATTATAATGAGGCATTGTAGGCATTTAATTGCCGTCTAAACGTTGTCCATTGCCAGTAGAATGGGCTGCAATTGGTTTTTAGGTAATTGACCTGCAGTGACTGGATATGTATCTTCATTTTCTCAACCAAGTGCCATGGCACTTCCATCGCAGCTGTTCACAGACTGTGAACATCAGCACTTTTCTGCAGTGATGATCCCGTGTTTTTACTTAACCCAGTTCTTTGTTTTAGTATTACATTGCTGTAATTTTTCTCTCTTTGCTTCCTAGGTCTCCTTGTGGGAACACTAGACGTGGTTTTGGATTCCAGTGCCAGAGTTGCCCCATACCGGATTCTGCATCAGACTCAGGACTCTCAAGTGTACTGGGCAGTGGCCTGTGGTATGTGACTCTTGTTGGGGACTGGATTTGAGTTATTCCCTTGTCTCTTTGGTTCAGATGACTGGTTATCCCACATAGGAGTATCCTGTGACTGTTCAGGACACTTGCGAGAGCTTCTGATGGTGTAGTGGAAGGTTCCAGAAATGAGAAAACTCAGTGTTGTTTAAACTGTAATTGAGGAACTTGAAGCTCTGCAAAAGGTTCTCTTTCTGCAGATGTTAGGAATTTTCTTTCTTTCAAGATCTACCTTGTATTTGCAAGGTTGTAGTGAGATTGTGCAGAGAATAAACTCATGCTGGTTTTGGTGGGATGATGAGTGTTGTGCTCCTGCTTACCAGGAGCATGGCACAAGATGGGAGCATGTAACATTGTTCAAGGTACCAGAGGTTCTTTGGGGGATCTCTTTACTGTCTTGGTCCAGTTTATGTTTTTTCTATTATTTCTGGCCTGGAATAGATGTGTCTATAGATCTGTAAAATGTATTAGAATAGTATTTTTTTTAACATCAAGGATCCTTGGCCTCTTTTACTTGAGAAATCTAAATAGTGTTTTGGAATATCATTATGCAACTGTCTGATGCCTTTTGGTGAACTTTGATTAAAGCTTTAGGTCCTAATACTTGCTAAAGAGGAAATATCTCCAGACATATTTGTTAGACCAACTTTGTTTATAATAAGAATCTTCACTTCTCACTTTGTGGTGGAGACAATGAAATCTGATCATGAAGGAATCATTTGCTAAGCCCACAGAGGCTGATGTCTTGTTTTTCCTGTTCCTACCTTCTCTCCAGGCAACCAACCCACTATTCTCCCTTGCAGAGCTACTTGAATTCTGCGGAGAGGTTTAGATGTTGCTGTGTTTCACAGAAACTCAGGTTCCCTTTTGAGGAGGGTGGAGGCAGAGAATTAAGAAAGACAGAAAACAAAATGGCAGGTCAGGAACTGCATTAAAAAAAAGGAGAATATTTAGTGCAGATCTGTCATTTTATGGTATCTTGACACTCAGTAAGTTACTTCTGTTCAATTTCAGGAGTGTTGGTACCCTCTATCATAGTTACCTTTAAGCAATGCAGCATGTAAAAGTGAGATGGACTGGGTAACACCCAAATGGAGTTTGATAAATTGTTCTACTGGGGTAAATATGTTGTCTTCATCCAGAGTATTTTTTTATCATATCTGGTTCTCATTCTGCTGTCGAAGTAAGAGTACTGGCATTCCTTTAAAGTTATAAAATGTATACTCCTCTCTAGTTGAAAAATGGAAATATTTTAGTTACAATTCACTGTGAGTAAATACTAGTGGGCAGCAATCTGGTCACACATGCAGCTTTACCTCTTCAGCACTTTGTTTTTATAACCCTCCTTGTAGGAATTGCAAACTTTTACTCCTTCATGTATGTCATTCTGATGTTGTTCTTACAAAGATGTCAGTTATCGAGGCCAGGCTTATTTTAGCAATTTGTCTGCTGTCACTTGGTAAGAGATGCAGCTCATGAAACAAAACAGGACACAGACTTTATTCCACTACTGTTGTTGCTGAACCTGCAGGGTTTTTCACAACCAAAGCGTCCTATAATTGATAATTCTGTGCCCTTAAAATAAACCATTTTGTATTACTCAAAATCATTTATGCTTTAGAAACATTGTCTGATGCTGTGGTAGATGTCAAGTAAATTTATACACAGAGGCAACAGAACAAACTTTTGTTGTCGTGCACATTGGGCCGTAAACACAACCCCAAATTCATATCCCTGCAGTCCCTTCAGGCAGGACAGCTTAATTGCTTCTAGTTTTATTCTCAGATTAGCTGGCATTGGGTTTGTATGGTTTGGTGTCCAACTACAAATATTGTGAAGATGGTTTCATAGCTGAAGCTGCCTCCCAGGGAACTGTTTGTGTCATTTGTTTTTCTTCTTTTCCATCCCACACAGAGTGGTAAAATGTACTCATAGAGAAACTGAGTAGTGGCAGGCATGCTGTAAGCATTTTTATATATCCCACTGCATAAGTATGAAACTAGAAGGTGAATTTACTGGAATATGGCAAAGAGAAACTTAAAAATGTCTTCAACTTGCATTTAAAAAGATTATTTTCATCTATGTTTAACAGCGTTTCTTATCTTGTTAAAAAAATGAATTTTTTTTACCTCTGCTTTTTTTTTTCTGTGTACAATATAGTGGTAGGTATCAACAGAGAGGAAGAAAAGACAAATATTTGAAATAATTAATGTAAATTAAGGCAACTTTTAAAAGAAAAGTTCTTTGAATTGGTTTGTGAACTGTTGTAGACTGTATGGTTAAATACAACTTACTGTTGGATAGAAAGTTTGCTGAGAAATTTTTATTTAAGAAAGCAGAGAGCTTTCTGACATAAGTATTTTGATTGCTTTTTGATTTATATGCTCCCTGCTGACCATTGCCCCTGGGAAATGGAACTTCTTTGTAGGTGTAAAAAGTCCAGCTGGTCTGAAATTTTAAAGTTGTTTTTGTAGTTCATTATTTTTGTTCTAGAATGCCAGTAATTAAAAGAGTGCTTCTTGACTGGAACACAGGAATGCTTTTTGTCTAGGAAAAAGGCTGTGTTTGGTGTGCGCTGGCAAACAGGATGATCTGTTGGTCATGTGCTGACTATCCTTGGTGACAGTGGAGACATTTTATTAGAAACATAATGTTGGTGTACATAAAATATCCGTGACATGTACACAGTTGGTGTGTGCAATTTATCCTAATTATTGTTCAGTAATTATTACTTTCCTGCTGTGAACTTGGAGGAAAAAAGACCTTGTTCTAATTTTTTTTTTCTTCGCTCTTACCATCATCTTTCTCCCCTTCAACTAGGATCATCTCGTAAAGAGATCACAAAGCATTGGGAATGGCTGGAGAATAACTTACTGCAGACTCTGTCCATCTTTGACAATGAAGAAGATATCACCACCTTTGTCAAGGGCAAGATACATGTAAGTGACACGTTTCCCTGAAGGACTTCCAGATCCTGAGAAAGGATGAGGAGATGGTTGTAAGAATTTTTTACCCTTTTCAGTCATACGTAGGTATGAAAGTGTCATGGAATGCATACAGCATTGTGAACATCAGGTCACAGTCAGAACACTGAACAAATATATTTGAAGGGGAAGGTTTATGAGCAGTGGATCTCAAGGAACAGCCTGCTTAGGATGTTCTTACTAATCAAAATATAATGCCTCTTTAAAATCCTTGCCAATGATGCCTTTGATGCAGGAAGAATGTTTAACAAGGGTTCATCTAGCAACAAATGGAGGAGAGAGAATTCTAGTCCACAGGCAATGAATTTGCCCTGCCAGTGGTCTTGAAAGGCACCTGGGTTGTAAAGGAACTGCACCTCAACTTCCATTGACTTTGGAGTCAGGTGTCTGCTGGTTGTGCAGTTAACACATTTCAGATTCCCAGCCCACAAACCCTCCAGAGCAGAAACTTACAAATACAATTCTTTATTGAACTGCAGAAAGTTCCATCTTTTTCAGCTTTCCTGTCAGATTCCTTGTATTTTCTCTGTGTGTCTGTGTGTGAGAGAGATTGTGGTCATTTGTTTTTCCTTCTGGCCAGTCAAGATATGACAGACTGCAGAGTTCTGCCCTTCCTGGCAGATGATGATCTTCCCGTTGAAGAAGCATGTGTGCAAGTGAAAAGGGACTTCAGTTCTCCTGCAGGGTCTTCCAAGCCAGCCATGAGGAACTCGGTCGAACATTAAACATGAGTGCTTGTGGCATGTGTTCAGGAGTGGATCCCTGACTCCCACAGTATCTGACTGCCCTTTCTGCATGTCTTTGCTGTTTCTGACATGACAGGAGGACTGATAAGTGCTGTGTCCTGTTCTTTTGTGCCTTCCAGATTGCAGCTGTGACCCTTGCCTTTGTACATTATTTCTGTCAGCAGGCACATTCACTTCCATTTCTTCTCTCTCCTCCCATGTCCTTTCAGGGCATTATTGCTGAGGAGAACAAGAATGAGCAGCCCCAGAGTGAAGAGGATCCAGGTAAATTCAAAGAGGCTGAACTGAAGATGCGGAAGCAGTTTGGGATGCCCGAGGTGGAGAAGTTGGTCAATTACTATTCCTGCAGCTATTGGAAGGGACGTGTCCCCAGGCAGGGCTGGCTGTACCTCACCGTCAACCACCTCTGTTTCTACTCCTTCCTGCTGGGCAAAGAGGGTGAGTTATGAGCCTACAAGTTGTGTTTCTATCATTTCCCATGATCTTTTTGATGCAGTTGATCTTTTGTGTGAACTCATTTTTAAGATGACAGATTTTTTTTCCTTTTAGTAATCCTTCAGCTATGTCTGGCTCAGCACTTAAATCAGTTCTTGTTCTTATAGGCACTTCAGTGCTATTTAGACTGAATGCCCGAGTCATTTTTTTTAAACATTTCTCAAGTTGTACATCTGTTTTACTCAAACTGGGTTACTTTTTACAAATTTTAGTCTAACTGGATTAGAGAACCAAGCAGTATTTTTACCTTGGTGAGTTTTATCTGGAACACCTACCAGGACCCAGTATTTACAAAGCTTGAACTCCTGAATCCAAAGCTAATTCGCTGGAAAGAAGGAATGAAAACTTCAGTAATTGTAGTTGAAAGCATTTATTAGATGGGAGATAGTCCTTTTGGAACTGCATTATTTCTAGTCTAGTTAATCCCAAAGGTTATTTCCAAGTATTTTTGGTGAACCCAGTAAAATTGTGAAGAAAAGAACTGTCCATGTGTAAGAGGGGGAGAAAATCCTGTTTTGCAGAGAGCTTGCAGGCTGCTTGATCTTCATTTCTGTTTGGTTGTTGTTTTGCCTCAACTGTAATAAGAGTATTTTTTAAATTCTTTTTCTCAGTTACACTGGTGATCCAGTGGGTGGATGTAACCCAGCTAGAAAAAAATGCTACACTGCTGTTCCCTGAGTGCATTAAAGTAAGCACAAGGGACAGTGAACTCTACTTTTCCATGTTTCTCAACATTAATGAGACATTCAAGCTGATGGAGCAGTTGGCCAACATTGCGATGCGGCAGCTACTGGATAACGAGAGCTTCCTACAGGACAAGTCTCTCCCGAAGCCCAGAAGGCCTCTTAAGAACATCTCTGCATTAAAAAGGTATATGTTCCCAGCAGTGAGAAAAGAAGATAGATAAGAGGGGATTGTAGAAATAAATCTGCATTATTTTGTAGCTCCCAGGTGCTCCTGAGGTTCTCTCACTCTAGGGTCTGCATCCCTTACTTCAGTCATTAGCCCTCTGCTTGTTCTCTCTTTTTCCCCATCCCAAATTGGAGCTGAATTCACACACACCCTTGTGTCTTTCTCATGTGTGGCTAGGCACTGTCAGAAGGAATTTTCAACTAGAAACTGCTGAAGTTCATATGTAAAAAAAAAAAAAAAAGCGAAGGAAGAAAATTACACCAGCCCCTTTGTCTGAAGTTAAAGATTTATAAAAAGAAACAGATTTGTATTTTAATAAATCCTCCCACTGAGGATTGTTCTCTGCAGTTTCAGGATCTGATGTAACATTTCAGTTTTGCAGATGCACTTGCATATTTTGTCTTGTATTGCAGGACATACCTTGTCAGGGAGGCATGTCTGAAGGCTGAAAGAGGAGTCAGAGGAGGGGTGGCATCTCAGTTAGAGAAAGGAATACTAAGAATACACAGCACAGTCTGAAGGTTGTGACTGGAATGAACATTTGACATTCGTGTTTGAGTGGGTTTTTCCAGTGAGTAAGAAAGCTTCAGGGTACTACCCTTTACTTTTCCCCAGAGACCTGGATGCTCGAGCCAAAAATGAGTGCTACCGTGCCACTTTCCGGTTGCCCAAGGATGAATGCCTGGATGGACATACAGATTGTACCTTGTGGACACCATTCAACAAAATGCATATTCCTGGCCAGATGTTTGTTTCCAACAATTACATCTGTTTTGCCAGCAGGGCAGAGGAGGCCTGTCATCTCATCATTCCTCTCAGGGAGGTGGGAATTTCTTAGCTATATGTTAAGACTACAGGCCTCTCTTCTCTTTTGTGTCCTTCTGTCTTTTGTGCTGTGCTTCATGCATAATGGAGAACATGCTAGATCCAGATGGCCTCTGTCTTTGTGTTCTAGGTGACAATAGTTGAGAAAGCAGATAGTTCCAGTGTCTTGCCCAGCCCTCTGTCCATCAGCACTAAAAGTAAAATGACCTTCTTCTTCGCCAATCTGAAAGACCGGGATTTCTTGGTACAGAGGATCTCTGACTTCCTGCAGAGAACGCCATCCAAGAAACCCTGCGGCGTCGACAGGGAATGGAAGTGGAATGTGGCTGATCCCAGCAGCGAGGTACTAAGGGAATAGCTGGGAGGAACTTCTATCAGCTTTTCAGAGCAATGCTCCTTACAGCGTGTTTGCAGTGCTTGTCACCAGCCAGTGCTGTCTCTGTTAGGCCATGAGCAGAGGAGGGAGCCTGAGCTCAGACATTTTCTATTCTCTTGTCCAGGAGGTTCCAGAGCTGCCTTCCAGCAGCCCCCTGGCCGTCAGCCCCACGTCTGCTCTCGGCCATCGACCCGTCAGCTTCTGTGCTGGGCAGGTGCCAACAGCCTCACAGGGACTGCTCAAACTCTTCAGGAGGGATTCTGAGGAGCTCTCTGGACCCAAAGGGGTAAATATTTTTGTGTAAAACAATTTACTTTAAATGGTTTGCAGTAGGTTGCTGATTTCCTGGCCTGCTCTAGAATGGAAATGCATTTTATCCCTGCTCAGTGTCACTGCTGTGTGTGTCACAGTGATAGTGCTGCAGAGAGGTAACTTGACTGTCAGCTTACTCTGTACTGACATGTCTGAGATACTTGACCAGAGGGGGAGAAATGAGTGTTACCGGTGTTCTGGGATGTGAATTCATGGCTGTGAAGAACAACTTCTCTTCAGAGCAAGAAAGCAGGGAACTGGTATCTCTGCTTGTTAGTTACTCATCATAATCCATGGTTCTGCTTGCATTTATGTGGAGATTTGCAAGGTGTAGTTGTAAAAATTTGACTTTAAGCAAGGTCATAACTGATTCAGAACACAGTAGATTAGTATATACACACTTTGCTGTAGCAGAAAGAGAGGCTTTAAATGTCACAATATATTTTTCTTGTGAAGTGCAGGCCTGAGTATACCCAGAAATCACCTGTCCTACAAACAGAAAAATGCAATAATCTCCTAAAATAGCCATATTTGTTTCTTTGAAGGCAAAGGAGAAGATGAAGGAAGAGTCTTGGAACATTCATTTCTTTGAATATGGGCGAGGGATGTGCATGTACCGCACTGCCAAGACGAGGGAGCTGGTACAGAAAGGAATCCCAGAGAATCTCCGTGGAGAGCTGTGGCTCCTTTTCTCAGGTAGGATGTTGTGCTGCATAGTTTGGCAGCAGGAATAAGCTTTCTGCACATCTCAAAGGAAAAGGTAAGAATCTTAGCTCGTTTCAGAAGAAATGAATGACAAGTTAATTCCATCTGAACGACACTTTCTGGTAGCTTTCTTTATTATCCTGGTAGCTGTTTGTCCTCTTTTGTCTCTGTTTCAGTGTTGGGACCTAGACTCTAGCATGATTTAACAATGCATTTGTTGCTATATTTTCACATCTATTTGTAGTTCATGAGTTCATGCAGTGCTTCTTGTCTCCCTCATCTCTGAAACTGGGAATCTGTATTTCAAAGCACCAGAAGTAAAGCAGTGTTTGTTTGTCATTTCAGGGGCTTGGAATGAGATGGTGACTCATCCTGGTTACTACGCAGAGCTTGTGGAAAAGTCAATGGGAAGGTACAATCTCGCTACAGAGGAAATTGAGAGAGATCTGCACCGCTCTATGCCAGAACATCCTGCCTTCCAAAACGAGTTGGGAATTGCTGCCCTCCGGAGAGTCTTAACAGCTTATGCATTCAGAAATCCAACAATCGGGTACTGTCAGGTAGGAAAGAAGTCTTAGACTTGTTAGTCCTACACAGTGACCATGATTGACTTGGACTTTTTCTGCAGTTTTTTGTTCAGTTTCAAGCTTTTTCTTCACACTGTCTATGTGGTGGTGAGAAAGTAGGAAAGAAGTTATGCTGCATCATCTCTTAAATATCCTTTGAACACAGTATTTAAATAGACTTTTCACATTGCCGTTAGATGTAATGTCAGTGTCTTTAATAGTTTTCCTGCCAGAGCTTTTACATAGTTCAGCAAAAACATCTTCTGGTTTCATTAAAAGGAGCAATTAAATCAAATAAGTGATGTTGCACATGGACAGTATATTGAAAATGAAACCATTTTCTGGTTTGTGAAACAACTTGGTGGAAATTCAGGTTCACTTTATGTATTGCAGTGGTGTTACAGGTTTTCATTATGTTGTTCTGTTATGACCAAATTCTTACAAAGATTTTTATGAAGACTTTGAAAATTATTCTTGCTCACATTATTTACTGAAAGTGCATGACAAAAGGTCATCAAATTATTTGCTGCCTCACAAACAGAGGAACTGAAAACAGGAAGAAAAATTGGCTTAAGGTCATCTGTTGACTCAGATACCAGTAGAAGCTGGAAATAGATGTGACTCTTAATGACAGTTTGCTGTATTCATGCTTTTGAGTTTAGCTGGTCTGTAGTAGCAGAGCTTTCATGAAGACCTCCATGTTTTTTCCCCTGCACCTGTTTGTTTGCTGTGCTGGCTCCTAGGCCATGAACATTGTCACCTCGGTGCTGTTGCTGTACTGCAATGAGGAGGAGGCTTTCTGGCTCCTGGTGGCTTTGTGCGAGCGGATGTTGCCAGATTACTACAACACAAGAGTAGTGGGTGAGTCCTTGTCAGGTTCCTGCTGCAGCCTGGATTTTCAGCTATGGTTGCACCAGCATCTCCCAGGAACATTTTATTGTTCAGAATTAATTAAATGTGGTGTGTCTTAACAATAATAAAGCACAACTCTGTTCCTTTTAAAGTGGCAGGGGTGTGATGGAGATGTAGGAAGAGACACTACAGGCCTCCAAGGTAGTAGGTACTACCTTGTAGTAACAGGGGAGATGAAGCCACTAAAAATTGGTATCAGGAGGGATCATTAGCAGTAAGGAGGCATATCTAGAAGAAAAACCACTGAGTTTTAGTTTTCCCCATCTGAATGCATCTGAATGATGTGTTAAATCTTTGGAACAGCCTCTCAGGAAAAGTTAGTGAAAGCACCACTTCATGGGCTTTTAAAGTTGGTTTGTATAAAACAGTATAGTTTGGTGTAAATACCATAATGTCAGTAATCCTCCCCTCCTCCATTCAGGGCAAATGCACAAATTAATGAAAGGTTCTGTGTCGAGAGGCTCTGTGTCTACATGCTTTGCAATGTAGGAATAGTCTCATTGGTTTTATTGAGAACAGGGAAAAAAATTAATGTCTTAATTTTAGTTACGATGTTCAGAGGCTTGTATGAAATTCAGTGAACTCACACTGTTTTGTTTAATAATTGCTTACCTTGGTACCTTGACACCACCATTCTGAGTTCTACCATTGTTTTGTTTGTCTGTTTCAGGTGCATTGGTGGACCAAGGCATATTTGAAGAACTTACACGAGAGTATCTTCCACAGCTGTCAGAAAAGATGCAGGACCTGGGAGTGATCTCCACCATATCCCTGTCCTGGTTTCTCACTCTCTTCCTGAGTGTAATGCCCTTTGAGAGTGCCGTGGTCATTGTCGACTGTTTTTTCTACGAGGGAATCAAGTTTATCCTGCAGGTGTCATTGGCCATACTTGATGCCAACATGGAGAAGTTATTACAGTGCTGTGATGAAGGTGAAGCCATGACTATTTTGGGCAGGTACCATTCATTGTTCTTATTTATAACAGAATGGTTACAGTGGCCTTTTAGTCATCATCTCTTTCAACCTAATAGCAGGTCACAGTTAACACTCTAAGATGAAACTTGAGCTCCAGAGCTATTGCTCTCTGCAACAGCTGAAATTAATTGTTGGCTCAACTATGGAGGAATCCCATACTTCTGGAGCTGTTTTGCAGCATAATGCATTCCTGCATCTCAGTTTGAATTTGAACTCTTAAAGGTTGTTTATTCCAAATTTACATAATAATTCTATTAGAATTTAGAATAGCTTTACTATTTAGAACAGATTCTGGCAGGAATCACCTTCTAGAAACATAAAACATTATCAAACAGATATCTCCCAAGTCTAGTAAATGTAAGATTTTCTCGTTTGAAATGGGAATCTCTTCTATGTGCAGCAAGATCTTCAGCATATGGCTAGAAGCCCACTTTTAAAAGAGTAAATACCCCCAAAATAGGGTAAAAATCAACTTTTACTCCAGGTTCGTTGAGGGTAGCATTGCAGATTAGATGGGAAAAATTAAATTCTCCTTCATGTTTAGATTAATGATACAAAGAAATTGGGAGTAATGCATATGGGATATTATCTCTTTTCCTGGACACTAATCCTGGAATCTTGCATCTGTTCTCATTTTTTTCCACAGATATTTGGACAACGTAGTTAACAGACAGAGTGTCTCTCCCCCTATTCCCCACTTGCACGCACTGTTGACCAGTGGAGATGACCCCCCACTTGAAATTGACATCTTTGAACTCATCAAAACTTCATATGAGGTAAAGTTCTGGCTTGGTTTTTGCCCAAGAGATTTTTTTTCCACTAACATCCCATTTTATACTTTGTGCAGCCAAAATCTGAGCAATGTTTATAGCTTAGAGTGCTTATGGGGTGCAGGCTGAAGCCATTGTTCCACCTGCTTGGTATGAGTAGAACCTGACACTGGCTATTGCAGAGTACAGAGAGTCTACCTAACACCAGAGAGACTAAAATGAAGACTGCAAATAAGGAAAAAGTTACAGACTAGAGATTTCTTCCTGCTTTGTCAAAAAAGTCTCCATTATTATTTCTTTTTAAGGATTGTTAGTGCTAGGGAGTTAAGGAGGGAAATTCAGGGTAAAAATTGTGAAATACTCTGCAGAAGCGTGGAAGCATCCCAGTTCGCATGTGTAGGAATCCTGTTCTGTGATCCACATTGTAGTAATAGGAAGGTGACCCCAGAATGATGCCAATACTGTTAAAATATCTCTGCACTGATAGAGGTGTTCCTCATTATTCACACTGAGCACAAACTCATAAGAAATTTGATCCTGAATGATAGAGAGAACATAGGTGAAAGAACTGGTGTTTGGCAGTTCTTCCCTGCTATTCTCTGCTGAGTGTGAGATCATTTCCCTCTTTTACCCCGTCCCCTTCTGGCTGTTTGCAGTCAGGCAGCTGTCATTTTCCTGGATGTTTTGTTTGCTTTTTCAAATCTGCCATGTCTGTTTATTCTTGGTTTCTTTTTATAAAAGAATGTCACCGAATTCATATTACTTGTCTGACCTAGTCCATAGAAAAGCTTCGTTACTTCGGTGTTTCTGGCTGAATCTCATAGGGATCCTAGAGGAAAAAAGACAGGGCTGGAAGGAATGACAAACTGTCAGTTCTCTTATCTCTGCCACAGTACAGGACCTGTATTTCTGTCAGTCCTGACAGATCCTTTTTCAGCTTTTCTGTAGAGACCTCTGATGTTGGATTTCTCATGAACTCTGAATTACTTCTCTTGCAAGACAGGAGTGAATAGGGAATAGAGCTCCTGTTTTTTCTCATCTTGCTGCTGGTAAAAGGCTTCTAGTGGTGGGTTTAGGTCATCTCTGAGGGGATACTACACTTGTTAAAGAATGTGTAATTGAAGATGGGTTGTACTCTCTTCAGGAGATGATGTTGACCTGATCTGCTTCCTTTCTTGTAGAAATTTAGCAATCTGAAGGCAGATGATATTGAGCAAATGCGTTTCAAACAAAGGCTGAAAGTGATCCAGTCTCTGGAGGATACAGCCAAGAAGAGTGTGGTATGTGACTCCCAGATTGAATGAGCTACCAAATGGCACATTCATGGAAAGTGTTTTGCTGTGAGCATCAAAAAACTTCGTGCTGTAGCAGAGCAAGTTTTAAGTGACTGAAGAATGATTGAATGAGATGTTTGGCATGGAGAGAGATAAAAAACACCTTTGACAGGCCTTGACATGGTCTCCCCTGCCTAGTGCTGTCTGTTTTACTGCTTGCCTGAAATCTTTGAGAAAAGCTTGCTAGCAGATGATTATTTTGCTGCCATTTAGAGGATGCATTAGGGAATTTTACTGAAGGGTTCATGGCCAAAGGGAAGTTGGCCATGGCATATTTATTGCCATTATCTCCCATGTCCTAGGTGGAGAATCTCATCAGGGTGTTTATTTCACTGTTGTTCTTTAATGCACCCAAGTCAAACATTTGAAGATAAAAACAAGAGGAGGGGCAACACAGTCTGCTCAGTCACGTCTGCACAAACAGGAAATAAGCACCGTAAACTACTGAAAACATCAGCAGTTTCTGCTTGACTGCAAACTGCCTTCCTGATTGGTTTCCAGGGGTATTAGAATGGTGATGTTTTCCTTCCCATTCTGTGTCATATCTCCTTGCACTTGTTTTCTTCTCTTCTATGTTACACAGATTTTTCAGGGAGTTATATTTAATTTTTCTACCTTTGAAATAAATTGTTCACTCTGCTTTATCTGTAACTACAGGTCCGAGCTGTGTCTGGTGACATTGGTTTCTCTATGGAAGAACTAGAAGAGCTGTATGTGGTGTTCAAGGTAAGAAGCCTTCCTTGACAGTGAGGAAGAATGTTGTGGCACAGAGTACAAATTGCTTCCCTTTCAACTTACTTGGCTATGACTTTGCTTTAATTCTTAATGTGACCTATCAGAAACTGATGTGGCATTCTGTTACACATGGTGCCAGTAGGACTGGCCCTATTACTATCTGATTGATTATTTTTAATTTTTTCCCCCCAAAGGTGTCCATACCACATTTGAATGATACTCAGAAAGAAACTGTGGAGCCAATGAAAAGGAATGTCATGTAGCACTGAGAATGGGGAGCTAGGATTGACTGTACCTCAGTTTTTATTCTCAAGTTTTCCATTGACCGCATCTGTAATCGTGACAAGATTACTTAAGGGCTTTGCCTCTATTTGTCAGCATATGTATTTTTAAAAGAATGATATTACCCAAGTGCATTTACCACAGTCATTTACCAAACTCAGTTGTGCTCTGCTGTAGACTCAGAAAGAGAGGCTTAGATCTAAAACCTGCATGCTGCCTTTGCAATAAAGCCTGAATCTCATTTTGTTAAAACCTCAAGTCATGTTTTGTATTTTTCACTTTAAATAATTCTTTGTGTTTTTCCTGAAATCTCTCTCTTCCTTCATTTCATATTATTATGTAGTGAAGTAACACTAGCAATAACAAGGCAGATAATGTGTTTCCTGAAATGTCTCTTCTCTGCTTCCTCAATGCTATTCTTGAGCTGTAAGAGTCTGCACTCCTGTGGTGCAGCATAGTGTGCCCTGTTAATCCTTTCCCTCCAAAGGCCAAGTACCTGATGAGCTGTTACTGGGGGAATAACCGTGCAGCCGCTGCCCGCCGGGACCAGAGCCTGCCCTACCTGGAGCAGTATCGCATAGACATGGAGCAGTTCAAGGAGCTGTTCATCAGCCTCACCCCCTGGGCCTGTGGGGCACACACCCCTGTGCTGGCAGGGCGGCTCTTCCGCCTCCTGGACGAGAACAGGGATTCTCTCATCAACTTCAAGGAGTTTGTGACAGGAATGAGTAAGTGGTGTTTTTAGAGAAAATGGAATGCTGCAAAAAATGTGTCTGTCCTTTTCCAAAAAGAGAACTAAAAGGAGATAATGGTATGTTCACTGTCATGAGGGGAGGAGGACAGGAAGCCTCAGGCTGGACAAAATACGCCTTTTTGGTATGGATTTCATTATTGATTCTGCACAGGACTTTGAGCAGTCATTATATGGGAATTCATTCTGGTTTGAACTTTTGAACAGAGGGTGATTCTTTGTCATTAAAGTGCTATTTTTCTTAACTTTTTTTTTTCTTTCCAGGTGGAATGTACCATGGTGACCTCACGGAAAAACTCAAAGTACTGTACAAGCTGCACTTGCCTCCTGGTGAGTGACTGCTTCTGTGTACTGCTGCTATTGAACACAGGCTGCTCTGACATCAATTGACATGGGATGCCTCATGAGTTTTGCTAATGAAGTGGGTCATACTGCTGTTCAATTAGCTTAGAGATCTTAACATTTGCTTCTTTGTGAATACAGCTCTGAATCCAGAGGAGACAGAGTCTGCTTTGGAGGCCACAAGTTATTTCACAGAGGATGTGACAACAGAAGGTAATGCAACACTGCTGCCTTGACCTCTCAATTAGGCAGGAGTTGCAGCATAGATCCATGTGCTCTGAACAGTGATTTTGTGCAAGGCATGGTCTCGTGCTGGCAGTGTGTTAGGATTGCCAGTGTGTTTACTGTCTTTGTTGCATGATGGGGAAGCAGTTTGGAGCTAAAACTCCTCGATGCCCATTCCATGCAGGATACAGCATGCTCTGAAGCATGGGCACAGACTGCTGAGGAGGAGCAGTGGGCTTTCACCAGCCCCTGTCTCCCACCATGATTTAGGTTTTTCATACAAGTCTCATTGTCTCTCTTCTTGTTTTTGTTTTCTTCTCTGTGTCTATGTCTGACCTTTTCTTCTGTTTTATCTGGAATATTGTCCCCTCAACCCCTTTTTCTGCTGCTCAAGTATCTCCTTTTGTCTCAGAGCTGGATATCTGCCTGCACTGTGAGTCTCAAGGTCAGTCCATGGATTATGTGCATGCATTGAGCATGGCTATGGTGCTGATACCACCTGCCAGCCCAGTGTGCTGATGTAAATACTCTGAAATTATTGTTGCTGCTCCTCTCTCATGACACTCTCACTATTAATAAAGTGCTATAAGTAATTAAATATCTTTCTGTATATTCTGCCTATTGAGTTTCAGCCTTGGTCAAAATAGGTTTTGTCTGGCTTCTTTCAGTGGAATTCATCTCATCCTAGAAACTGGTGGTCAAAAAGATGCTCAGAACAGAGTGGGGGGGTGCTAGGTGTTTGCTGGCCTGGGTAGGTGATCCCTGTGCCTGCTCCACAGTCTTCCATTTTAAAGGAATAAGGATGCATGCCGTTGAATTGCCGAACTGTTGGTAGACTAGTTTACTGCATTTCTTAAAATACAACATTAGGGATTGTCACATAGGAGATCAAAGTATGTCAGTCATGCTAACCATTTACCAAAATACAATGATGCTCCAAAAAATCTGAGTAAGTACAAGAGGTAGTTGTGCAGTTTGGTGTAGGTGGCTGATTGAACACTCTTAGCTGAATCAAGACTTCCTATTTGCTCTAAATGACAATATAGGGAACCAGAAGGGAAGTTCATGAAGTTAGACTGCAAATTGCTCCCAAAATGTCAGTTCAGGCAGTGAATGATTGGGAGTGTAGGCATTAGTCACATATGTGCTCAGTAGTGGTTTGGGTTTTTTCCATTCATTATCTTGCTTTGGATGATTGAACATCTTGTCTTTAAGCCATTACATTGCTTTGCTATCTTTCATATCTATGTTTTCACTCTTTCTTTTAAGACCTCTGCCCTCTACCTCAGCTCTTCAACCCACTTTTTGAGTGTGGCTCTTTACCCAGCTCATCCCATTAGCCTCTTGCTTCCATCCTGTTCTGTTCACTCTCCTGACCATGATATGGAAGTGTGAGATCTAATTTCTATTAAACATACTCTTGTATATTTTTAATTTGTGTATTGAGTTGTTTTGAGTTCTTTGTGTGTTGTATTGCTGAAAATCAGCTATTAATTGTTTTATAATTCCATAATTTTTTAGAAACCCAAGAAGATAAAGGAAAGAGAAATGAGAATGGTCCAGAAAAAGGTAATTTCATCATCAATAGACCACATTCTAATCTTGTCTCTCTTGTATTGTGACCTGTTCATTGTCTTGTGCTGATCAAAGAGACCTTGCAAAGTGTCCCTTGTGGACAGAGGTAAAGCAGGAGGTGAGCTGGGAAATAAGTATCCCTTATGCCTTACTGCTCCAACTCTTTTACATACCAAGATCGCAGCATTTGTAAATCATATTGGGTAAGTTGTCAACTCAGAGTTCATCTGTGAGAAGTCAAGCTGCTGCAGCACTGTTATATTTTTTGCTCTACTGAGCTGGATCAGATAAACCAGCAGAAAACAATGCATCCTTCCTGGTAGATGCTTTCCTGGGCTGTCAATAACACCTTCTTCAAGCCTGATTTTTGCTGGCTCAGCATTCACTTTGCAAGTCTGAAACCATAAACCACCTGACTAGTGGCTTGTTCTTGCCTTGCAGAGGAGAAAGGTACCAGTCCGCAGGACTACAGATACTACCTAAGAATGTGGGCCAAGGAAAAAGAGTCCAAGAAAGAAACAATTAAAGATCTCCCCAAAATGAGCCAGGTAAGAAAGGAATATGAAGGTTTCCATTTGGATCACTGGCAGCTTAGTGGAATTCTGCAGTATGTGCAGCCATTGTGCCAGCATGTTCAGTCCTTGCCCATAGTTTTCCCTGCTGTTCTGATGTGGTGAGCTTTAGAACCTCTAATTCCACACATTTCTGTTGAATTCTGCAGTGGATATGGACAAACTGCTTTGTATCAACCAATCAAGTGTAATTGTTTCACTCTGCCTCACAGACCAGGTTTTCCTCTAAGAACTGTGCTCTGTGTTTTCCCTCCAGAGCAGCATGTTTCAAATATGCCATCAGTCACAGAAACTTGTTCAGCTTTTTTGATTTTGCTTTGCTTTGAGTTACAGCTGCTTCTTGGAGACTGAAGAATGTGGTTACAGAAGACAGAGTCAGATGACTGGCGTGATCTTTCCTGTCTCTAATTTCCTTGATGGGTGCTACTTAACCCAGTTCAGAAATGCTTAGAAGCTGACCACAGAAGAGTAGCAGAATAGATGTAAAAGTTCAGGTTTTCTTAGCCAGAGTGAATATGTGACTACTCTGTTCATCTGTCAGCAGAAAACCCACCACTATTAAATTGCTAGCTGTGTCTCAATTTAGCCATTCAGAGAGGGGGGAGTTTGCCTGTGTCAGGCTGTTCTGAATCAGTGCAGAAAGTTGCCACTTGGTGGGGAGGCAAATAAGCAATGAATCATTTGAGATTGTGCCTGTTGCTTCATCTGCCACTGACAACTTTTTTCAGCCTGATAAATGATTATTTGATCTTTGTCTTTTAAAGGAACAGTTCATAGAGTTATGCAAGACCCTCTACAACATGTTCAGCGAGGACCCTGTGGAGCAGGAGCTGTACCATGCCATCGCCACTGTGGCCAGTCTGCTTCTGCGGATTGGGGAAGTTGGGAAAAAATTCTCCAACAGGCCCATGAGGAAGTCTGAGGACTGCAAAGCAAACAATACCCAAGATCCCGTGAGTGAAGAGGAGTCACCAACATCTGAACAGAGTCAGAATTCCGCAGTGGAGCAGCAACCCCAAGCTAACCATGAGGACAAAGCCACTGTTGATGCTCTGCCTGAAAAAACACAGCAGGAAAACCAAACTCTAGGAGATGGGTCAGGGGAAGGACAAGGCTCTCCTTTACAGCTGCTATCAGATGATGAAACCAAAGATGATATGTCCATGTCTTCCTACTCCATGGTCAGCACGGGCTCCCTGCAGTGCGAAGACATCGCGGACGACACGGTGCTGGTCGGCTGTGAAGGCAGCGGTGCAGCTGCCAGGTATGGCAGCACCATTGACACTGACTGGTCCATCTCCTTCGAGCAGATCTTGGCCTCCATGCTGACAGAAACAGCCCTTGTAAACTACTTTGAGAAAAAAGTCAACATTCTCCAAAAAATCAAGGATCAGAAGAAGGTAGAGAGGCAGTTCAGTTCATCCAGTGACTATGAACTTTCCTCTGTGTCAGGGTGAACTCAAGAAAGCAGGAGTTGTCTTTGGGAGATAAAACAGGAAGATAGTGTGGCAGATGGCAGGATGGTTTGGTATTTCTGTTTGGGGTTTTTTTTGTTTATTCAGAGACCAGTAACTACACAATTACAATAGAATCCAATTGATAAGGGGCTTCTGACAGTGACTATTTTGTGTAGGTGTTTCTTTGGCTACTCTGGCTGAAAGAATTAGATTTACATTCTTGAGAGCCATTAGAACCTAATAGCCCCTGACATATAGAATTACCACCATAAATTATGCATGTCTGCCTTTTGCTATCTTTTATTTCAATGAAGTTTTATTTCAGACAGTAACCGCTCCTTGCCTGCCCTTGTTTGCTGTAGGTTCCTGGGTAACTTGCACAGCAGATGCAGCCTGGCTTGAAACCATGCTCACCTCTGGCTGCCAGTCCGAGAGCTAATGCCATGTAGTCAAGTGCTGTAGGACTCTGACCTATAAATACTCTTGTAAGTTTTTGTAAGCTGTTCTGTGACTCAGCAGCTAAAAAGCCAATGTGCCCCTCTGCTCCCAGCACCCTAAGATCTAAACACAGACATTGCTCAGACCTGCAGTTTTCTTTCACATGTGATTTGGCATTTTCATAGTGTACAATCGCTTACTTTCTCCTTCAGAATTCAGGAGTTTTCAGGCAAACCTGGTTTTCTGGTATTTGCTTTTCTATTTCTTTGAAAGCCATTGGTTTTAGTTTGTCTGGGAAGCCACAAGCTCTTTGACTTCAGTGCAGAAGTGATACTGAGTCAATCAGTGGGCTCATGATGGTTATAATGAGGGAATAAGTTCCTAAAATAGAAGTCAGTGAATCAGCCTCAGCATTCCAGGGCAGTGGCACACTGGTCTGCTGGACTTTCCCTGTTGGTGCATTTACTATTTATCGCTGATTCCCTGTTTTTCCTAGCTAGTGATGGGTCCAGTTTTTAGGAGGACCTGTAAGAATACCCCGATCAGTCAGCCCTCACAAATGCCTGGGGCTGGAAGTTGTGCAGGAGCATTGTGCCACCCACTGCTGTTCAGTGTCCTTTCTTGAGAGTCTAGCAATGGACATGCTCTTATACTCATACTGCACATCCAAGGGCATTTGTACCTTAAGGGGAAGAATTCAGAGCAGGGTGGCTCTGCCGTCAGTCCCTTATGGGAAACCTCGATACCAGAGTTCCTTCCAGTTAGAGACAAAATAACTGGGAGACTGTGTGTGCTCTTCTAAATCAATTAAAACTAGAGGAAACTATGAGTTGCCCTTCTGGTAACAGGGTGTGTTCTCCAAGGAAGAAGTAATGCTGTTACTACAGATAAACTCATCTCAGCACAGAGGCAGTGGCCTTGCAGGGGCAGGGCAAGAGACACTGCTGCTCAGCCAGAGCAGAGCCCGCACTGAAGGCAAGGTTTGATCCAGCTTTTGGCTGGCACGTGGGATCCGAAGGTAGGAAGGACACATGTGGATGTTCCCATTTAACACTACTTGGTGTGCTACTCAGTGTTAATTCATCCTCGTGACATTTTCGGTCTGTATTCACCGCTGGTACATATTTCTTATTTCTCTGCCTCCTCTGTCCTGTATCACTGGAGAGCAGCCATTAGTAAAACTGCTTTTACTAATTATTCAGTAATTTATTGTAATTTTTTAAAAGTACAAATAATACATGTGATTTTACACTGTCTGTCTTACCTGTCATGTATTCAATAAATGAATCAGAATCCTATAGGCTATTTGGCTGTCTTTTATTTCTCTCTGGGCTCATGGAATATTGCTGATTGTTTACCCAGTTATCAGAAAGAGTGTGTTACTGAAAGTGCAGGAAAAACAAAAACTCTCTAACAACATTTTTAGTGTTAGAGAATCAAGGCATTACTTTATTCTGGCCAGGATGTGCAACAGAAATAATTTCTGCTAAACATAGCCCGAGTGTGCAGAGAAAATCATTCCATGACACATGGCTCTTTACTAGATTTTTCAGATACTTAATACAGTCAAAACCCATAGAAATTCATTGGTTCAATGTTCATTGTTACCAAGTTACACAGTTCTTAGTATTTGGTTTCTTATTGGTTACTGATTTCTGCGCCTCCGATGCTAATGTCCTCATTCCTTGGTTCTCTTATCAGTGTTTTCCGGACCAGGTGTCGCTGATCGTGCCAGGGGTGATATTTGGAGCTGATGGTCGTTAATGGTCGTTATCTTTTGTGTATCTTCTGTGCTACTCCCAGTCCGTTGAGCTGTTAAGCTCATCACGCCCTGAGTGATGAAACAGTCCTTTGAAAAGAAACTTAAATTTCTTTTCCCCTGGGGAAAAGGCAAACAAAACCCCTGTCTAAAGTTATATAGAAAATTTTAAACTTGGTATGTTTTCCACCAAGTGGACTTGGTGTGACTGTACTCTGACTTTTCTTTCCTTCCTTTTTTCTTTCATTTTCTCTTCTTTCTTCTTATTTTCTTTTCTTCATATTGTTCTTTTTTCTCTTTTTTCTTTTTCCTTTACTTTCTTCTATTTTACTCCTTTCTTTTCTTTCCCCTTTTCCCTTCCTTTCTTTTCCCCGTTTTTCCCCCTTCTTTTTCCTTTTTTTTTCCCGTATTCTTTTTTCCCCTCTTTCACCCTCGTTTTCCTTATTTCTCTGTATACTTAGTTTTTATATAACACAGACCAACCCATCTCGAGGTAGGTGCAAACCTGACGGGTGCCGATGCAGCTGCAGACACGAAGTTATCGCACCGCCCGCCGGCCCCTGCTCTGCGCTCCGGCGGGCGACTTGATGTGTTCGGTTTGTGAGAGGGGAGAGCCCGTCCCGGTGCCGGTGTCGCTGCCCGGTGCCGGTGTCGCTGCCCGCTGCCGGTGCCGGTGTCGCTGCCCGGTGCCTGGTGCCGGTGTCGCTGCCCGGTGCCGGTGTCGCTGCCTGGTGCCGGTGTCACTGCCCGGTGCCCGGTGCTGGTGTCGCTGCCCGGTGCCGGTGTCACTGCCCGGTGCCCGGTGCCGGTGTCGCTGCCCGGTGCCGGTGTCGCTGCTCGGTGCCGCCGCCGGGGGGCGCTGGCGGCTCTCGCGGGGTCACGTGACCGCAATGGCGCAGCGGTTCTGGGTTCTGAGGTGCTGCCGCTGCCGCCGCTTCCAGGGGCAGCAGGTGGGGATGGGGCGGGACGGGACGGGACGGGACGGGGGCAGTGGGTCCCGGGCTCTGACCGACCCCTCTGTGCCCTCCCAGGCCAAGCGCAGCGGGCGGTGGAGCTGCAGCGTGTGCGGCCAGCGGCAGGCCGTGCAGAAGGTGAGGGCAGCCCCACCCCCTCAGCCGCGTGTGCTGGCTCTGGTTCGCACCTCGGTGGCACCCGGGGTGTCGCCTCACCTCGTGCCGTGCCCCTCTGGCTGCTCCCTCAGCCTTGTCCTCATTCGTTCCGTGCAGGTGTATGGCCAGGGCTCGGGCCTGGAGTGCAGGCGCCATGTCCAGAAGCTGAACTTGCTGCAGGGTGAAGCAGAGGAGGCGCTTGGTTGGACATCTTGGTACAGTGTTTAACCTTTACCTGCTCGTTGCTTTCGATGTGCTGCAGCTGATGTGCATCTTCGCACACAGGGTGCCTGTTGCCCAACCTGACAGTGTCACGGGAGGGTTTTCTGGGCTGTTGAGAAGCCTTGACCTTGCCAGTTTATCCTCACCTCATAGGAGCAAGGTCTTTGTTGGGTTTAGTGTCCCAGCATGTTTCTTTTGACAAGGATTTTTATCAGGTAACTTTAGGTGATCAATAGCACGTGTTGGTAAGGCCTTTACCCGTTAATACAAATGCAATAGGGTGTGGGTTTGTTGTGTTGGTTTTTGAGGTTTTTTTAAAATTTGGTCTTTCTTACTTACTATTTGAGGAGCTGACTGTGGAGACGTCCATTTTACAATTTACATCTTCAGAAAACGTCCATTTGAAGAAGTTGCTGCCTAACTGTTGGCATTTAGGGGGTTCACACTGTGAATCTGTTGAGTAATCACTGCTGCTATTGATAAAAGACTTGTTCAATGCAAACACTTCAGTGTAATTCCTGCTGGGTTGGAAAATCTGAATAGCGCCTTCCTGTTTATTTCATTCCTGAATCTGTTTATAAATTATCTAATCTTGAAGTGATCTTGAACTGGTCCAGCCTCCTTTTTACTCAAAGTTATTTTCAGAATTCAGTCAAGGGTAGTTGCATAACTTAGTTGTGACTACACAGCACTTCAGGGTTAAGCTTGGGGAAGAAAACTCATTGTTCACTTTATCAAAAAGTGTTGCTATTTTTATTCTCAAAGAATTGTGAAATTCAAAACATTGTGAAACAGCTTCCCTTTTTCCTTGCTTTCATGGGATAAAATTAGTGAGTTTAAGCTGTTGTACCAAACAAACACAGTTATATCCCTAGTTGTGATCAATTAAAATTTATCGTTTCATGATTAGTGGCTTTAGATCAAACTTGCAACTCTGTATAGCAATGAGGGCTACCCTCTAACTAGATTTAATCAAGTATTTGTGCAATGTATCTTGCAAATCATTCATTTGGCATAAGTTTTTCCATAGATCCTGTTTTTTCTGATGTCTCCTATCCAGCGTTCCTATCCATGCTATCTGTTCAATCCCTTGTGCTATGAGTGGCTGATTTGATGCCTATAAATCAACAGGCAGGAGTGTGTTCTAGAAATTGTAGTTTAAACCTCTATTTTAGGTGTGCAGAAGACTCTGTAAATGACAGCAAAAATAGAGGAGCACAACACGAGGACAGTTCAGACCAGCAGGTAAGATCCCTACAAAGCCAAGGTAAATACAAACCCATTGTGTCCTGGTGAATCCCAGTGAAACCAGTGATCCCTTTATGTGGTTCAGACAGCTGAAATGGTGTATCAAATCAGAGAGGCTCCTGCAGAGACAGAGGGAGATGTACAGAGAAACTGTTTCACTGGGAACATGGTACAGGAACATGTCCTAAACTGATTCATGATTTGAGGCATTCGGCACATGTGAAACAATACCAAAAATGAGAACTCCCATGTTTTGCTGTTTTTAGTAATTCTCCAGTGTTGTAGGAGGGAAGGACAGAAGGCAGTCGCTGGAGTAAATATCTGGACCAGGAGAGTGAGGATCAAGAAGACGAGGAGGAGGCAGCTCTAGAAAGGCAACAGTTCTGTTCCCAGAGAAAGAACACTGTGGGAGAACAAAGGTACAGAGAGAACTTGGTTTTGCAATTCCTGCCCCCGAGTGGTGACACTTGATTAGGAGGTGTGGGAGGCAGCTCCTCCCTGAGATCTGAGCCAAGTGCAGGTTGCAGTGTATGACCTGAGCTGAGCAGGGATTTGGTATTGGGAGATAAAGAGCCATGCATTTTATGAACCTCTCTGGTGATCAGTGAAAAGACTCACAGTGGATCTAATCTGTCCTCTTTGTGAATGGTTTTCTTGGCCAGGAAACACCAGAAGCGCTTCCTCTCCAATGATGTTCCAGAGCATGCAGAAGAAATTGGAGTTTCTCAGCTTGTCTACCAAGCCAAAAAGGTTAAAACTACTGAGGTATTTTAGCTATAGAAATGCTCCTGATCTCTTTTGTATCATCATCATTTTGAATTTTTATGAGTCTTTCTCTGCTCTTATCAAAGCAAGCCAATTAATGACTGGGGAGAAAAGAAATATGTTGGGGGTTTCTCTCTGAAAGGTTTTATTCAGGCAAAGCCAGTGCCACCTTTAATGCTTCTGTGCTGCATTTATAACTTAAGTTCTCTCCCATCTTACAGCACAAGAAAGGCTTTGTAGCAGTGCCTGATGGACATGATGGAGATGCTGGTTCTGGACACAGTGTGGTTCCTGCTGTCTGTGAGTCTGTAGTGCCTGAGGAGAATACACAGCCCCCAACTCCTTGTACCAAGCCATCCAAGTGGGGAAAATTCCTCTCATCATCTGACAACTCCAGTGAAAATGCTGCTGCACTGACCATGGCCCTGCAGGAGGGCAGTGCACGTGTGGGGCTGGGCAGCACCGGGGCTGGTGGGGCCTGGAGGCGCTCAGGACAGGCTGGAAGAACTCTGCCTCAGGGTACAGCTTTTGAATTTAAAAAGTGTGTTGCTAGCACTGAGGATCTGGCCTCGAGAGCGCCCAGGAGCAGTTGCTCAGTTGAGGATGGACTCAGAGAACCTCACAGCCAGGTGCTAAGGGTGAGATCTGCTCCAGAGGCCACTGCAGGAAAGTGCTGCATGGATAGCACGGGGAGGGCAAACACCCTTACTAACTCTGGGCCAAAGCTGAGCAACATTTCTTGTGAGCGACTCTTCTGCACAGGTGAGGAGTTTGATGATGATCTCTGAGAAGTTCAGGCACTTTTAGCATGTCTTTCTTACCTCTAATGCATTGGATATGTTGTTTACCGAGGCACACTTCTGAACTGAAGGTGGTTTCACTCAAAGCCATAATGCAGTTCTCTATTAAAGTTGTTTACTTGCTTGATGGTTGTGTTTGGGGGGAAGGGAAGGAGGGGGAAGAGACTGTTGCTCTCAGGTTACAGTGTTGTCTAGCAACCTCAGCAGCTAGAAATAGGAATGGAAGTAGGTCAGCTTGGGGAGAGAAAGCTCCAGGCTTTAAAGATTCCTGGCCAGTACAATTAAATTCTGTGATTGACTCCTCCTTACAAACTACAGCTCTTTGTCCCTGGACTACATCTCTGTTTAGATCTCCCATAGCAACCCTTTCTTCCAGAGCTTCGAGCAAGCTCCAGAGCCAGCAAAACAATTGGATTTATCTTCTTAAATGTAGCCCTAAGTGCACACCAAAGTATGTGCAAAAAGGCTACTTCACATTTTTAGCCTAGTCCAGTAAATAACACAGCTGTGATACTGAAAAGCTCACACAGACATCACATGCAGTAGTATTTATTTTTCCTCCATTCTACAAGCACTTAAGAACATGATACAGAAACCTAGGGTAGGAAGGAAGATGAACCACACTAAGTTGTGCTGTGTTATCTGCTTTCAGCTAGAAAAGTGCTTTTTGCTACTACTACAAGTGAGGTGGCTGCTTAGAATACTGGATGGCATCTAGTGCTGCCCCAATGTCACAGTTCTTGGTCTGCAGGAGCCGAGTGAGCCATCCACCTTCATCCGAGAAGCCCATGGAGAGCATCTGGGACAGGGACTCGATGAGGCGAGGGTCTGCTTCTGTGAAGAGAATAATCGTTTAGAGTTCAATATTTCATGTAATTGGCAAACCAGGCAAAGCTCTAATAGCACTCTGAAAAGAGGAGACATGCTCTTCTGTGTCTCCCAGGAGTGCAGATGTTTGAGATAAACAATATATAATCAGAGCTAAGGAAATGCTTAGTCAGGCTCAGCTGGCCTTGCTGTGGGACTCAGTGCTGCTGATCTCAGTTAAGGGGCCTTGGATACTGTTACTGCTCCCAGCAGAAAAGTGCTGCCCTAAAGCCACAGGATGTAATGGTCCACATCCTGCATTAAAAGGCTCTCTTGAGCAGTACACAGCAAGGACACGATTGAGGACAGCACCTATTCTGTGTTGCTCAAATGGCATATTAGCCTAAGGTCAGACATCTAGTTAAGACTTAGCAGCCCACCTTCAAGAGAGGAACCACCTGATCATCTCTAACAGGATGCAAGAGCTGCCAAACCTGCCAAAGTCAGGGACAGGTTTAGCTCTAACTTACACAACCTTGGTTTCTACCACCCCCAAAACATGTCTGCTTGTGTCAGGCCAAGCTGGCAGCTCCCAAGCCAAAGCCACTCTCAGCTATGAAACCTGCACATGCTCTCCTACCTGGGGGAAGGTGCGGGTAGAGAGCAGCTTCTCGCAGTCCCGTAGGCCCTGGCTGGGGAGGATCCCGAGGCACATCCAGGGAGCTGGGACCATCTGTGTCTGGCATTTGCAGAGACTGCAGTTCACCTGTGGAAGGATCCACTTCTTTGGATGATAAGTGGGTCCAGTCCTCCTCACCCCCCGAAGAACTGCTGGATTCACTGTGTTCCTGAAATGGAAAGAAAAAAAGGTCCAGGTGCTGTAGTGCTTTCCAGGCAGGATGCACACTCCTGTTATCTGCCTTTAATATAGAGAATTACATCTACAAGAAGTCCCACCACCTTTGCTGTAAACCTCTAACAGTGCTGTGTATTACTTATAATCTGCTCCCATTTTAACATTCACTCCCACCATGCATGCTAAGTGATGATATTCAATTACTGTTGTAGCTCCTGTACCTGGGAGTGGAAGCTGCCATCTTCCATTTGTGTGGGCACAGGATCTATCACCATGTCTTGGATCTGTTCTGCAACAACATTTACTTGTGTAGCAGAGTCTGTGTTATTCCAGTCTGCTTTGGTCTGAACATTCTGGGTTGGAGCACTGGTGGTTGCCTCAGCATTGGTCGTCTCTTGGTTGGCAGAAGTGGGAGTCACTTTGCTTCTCTCTCCTCCATGTTCCACATCGATATCAACTTCAATACCTAGAAATGCATTTGAGGTGGACAAAGTCTTAAGACATTTTTCCAAAGCACAGTCCTAAATGATCTTAAACGGATCAATCCTGCTCTACACTCTTAAGGTTTTTGTCATCCTACAGTTTGCCATGTAACATGCAGGAATTAAAATGCAAAGCCTTCTTTAATAAACAATAGCTAAGCACCATATCATTATCTTCCTCTACACAGACAGGCCATATATTTAAAGGGCCAGGGCAGAAGTAACATCTATGTCCACATAAACCAGGCAAAATCCAGAGTCACCACTGACCTGAAGTTAGTGTTACAGTGCTGACATTACTGAAATCTTTCCTCACTTTCTCTCAAAGACAAGGTACTGAGTGGCCATTCTAAGCCTAGGCATTATTAGTATCCAAGTCTAAATTAAGCCTTTGAGACTTAGGAGGCAGTTCCAATACCAGTCACAACAGCTGACTGCCTGCTCCTGTCAAACAGACCTGTAAGCCTAGGTCTGGTAAGCCTGGTCCCCATCAGGGACTGGTAACAAACTGTAAGTCACTTACCCAGGGGGCTCAGAAAAGCTGCAACACTCTCCCCAACATTCTTTAGGAAGGTGACATTGGGGTCCTGAGGCTGGCTGTTAGTAGAAGCTTCTAGAAAAACAATTTCTGTTAGCACACACAAGCTCAGAGGGAAAGGGCACCTGCAGAGGGTGTGTCCCCACAGGAGCTTAGTGCTCATTCCTGTCACTCACATACATCACACAACAAAGCACTACAGAGAAAAACTGAACTACCTCTGGAACAGAAAGCCAGCATTAGCATTGTTATGGCTCATTAGCCATGCTGAAAGGCATATCTGGAGTAGAATAGCGACATGCTTGACCTAACAGCTCGGCTTGATTTGGTTCCAGATACTTTATCTACATCCTCATTGATTGCATGGACCCGAACACACCTTAAAGTAATCACACTCTGTGCTGAAAGGTGCCAATTATTTCAAGCAAATTAGATTAGTTCCTATGTTTATTTTCCCACCCAGACTCTACCCTGTGCTGCAGAACCTCAGCTAGTCTGAGGCTCCACCACCACCTTGTCTACCAGGACACCTCCTCTTACCTTCTGCAGCAGGTGCACTGGGGGCTGCAGCAGTGGCTTCGGCTTGCTCCGAGTTCTGGCAGGGAGCTGCAGGCCCAGGATAGCCCCAGCAGTGCATCCATGGGAAGGGTGGAACACCATGGCGCATTTTACGGAGCCAGCGTCCTCGGGGAAGCCACTGTAAAGGGTAACATTCATGTGACACTGTTCACACAGCCAGGTTCTGAGCAACTGAAACTCATAATCTCAATTTGAGGAATCTCCCATTCATCAGTTCCCTTCCATAGATTTTGCTCACCTCAAACGGATTAAGCAGTGGGCTTTGGAACATCACCATGTTGTGCTCCTTGTGGATTCCCTTCCCCTCACAGGTGCTACACAGGTCATAGTCTGGACAGACACTGCACTTGAACCTGGTCCCCACCACGGGTCCCTCACAGCCATCACAGATGACATTGGGGTGCACCATGTTGCGGGGAGGCTCCTGGCTGCACTGTGAGCGGTGCTCCCGCTTGCACTCCTTTTTCTCTGTTAAGGACAGGAAACTTTGCATCAAGAACAGGTTACTATTTACAGGCTGGAAATCAGGCAGGAGAGGAAGCACAAACAGCCCGTCAGAGCAGTGTTGACTTACTAGGTCAGTTTATTTTTACACTGGCCGCCAAACCTAAGCCAGGCTCATGTAAGAGACCTTAAACCATGTGCAAAGAGGTTTTGCAAAGATACCTTCTCCTGAAACCAATCATGCCTTATCCTAAATATCTCTTGGCATGCTTATTTTAGATTAGTACTGCACCACCTCATCTGGCTTCTCATCCTACCCTCCCAAGCACTGCAAGAACAAAGTGTTTCTGAAGAAGTTAGGAAGGCAGATGCCAGGAAGCATAACATGAGAACGGGGACAACAGGTGTGGTTCATTAGATGGACTGCAGATAAAGCTGTGATGGCATCTACCTGAACAAAAGAGACTAGCGAGCAACTATGCACTGGGAGAGTGGAATTAAGGCTAACACGTTGTTGTGAATAATTAAGATACCAGTGCCAGTTTAGTGTATCCAGGGAACGAGAATGACAACAGAGCCTCGCACTGGAGCAGCTGATAGGACTAGGAGGAAACTTGTCGTCTGTTTATCCCACCTCATCAGGGAGATTCATGTTCTGTCATATTACACTGCCCTTTATTTAACCTCCCCGCAGAGGCCGCAGCTTCCACCAGGCCCTTGAGGACACGGGGAAGGGCCAGGGCTGGCTTGTCCTGTTTTGGGAGCGCTGCCAGGAAGTGCTCAGCCGAGACCCGCTGTACCTCCGGAGCTGTGCGGCCGTACCTTTGATGTAAACACGGAATACGCCATCCCGCACGTACGGCATCGCCAACTCCAGCTCCTCGTCGGTGGAAAAAGCGATCAGGTCCCCGTCCTCATCTGGAAAGGGCGAAGCGTAGGATGAGGGGCCCGGTCGGGTGTCACGGGGGGTAACGGGGTACCCAGAGCCCAGCACCCCGAGATCTGCCACCCCCGGGACAAGCCCCCGGGGCCCGGCCCGCAGCGCAGCCCCTACCCCGCTCACCTTTGTAGTGCATGCGGAAGGCGGGCGGCGGCCCGGCCCGCAGCAGCCCCTGGAAGAGCTCGGCGACACGGTCGTAGATGGCCCGGTAGCGAGCGGGCGGCGGCAGGGAGAAGCGGCGGATCTCGCGGGCCGTCTCCTCCTTGCCCAGCAGGTAGGCTTTCACCGTCAGCGCCGCCATGGCTGTGGCGCAGCAGGAATTGCGGCCGGGAGCCGAGACACACACACAGAGCACAGGGCGGAGCGAGCGGCGGCAATAGCGGCTCCCGCGGCGGCCGCTTTTATAGCGCTACCGCGCAGGCCACGCCCCAAACAGACCACGCCCCTCCATCCGGGCCAGGCCACGCCCTTGCTGCCCAGGCTCCGCCCCCGCTGCCCCCCGGGCCCGGGCCCGGTCCCGGTCCCCCTCCAGCGCGACCGGGACAGCGCTCAAGGCTCGTTTTCCTGCAGCCGGGACAACCTGTGGAGACGTGCAAATGCCCGTGTCTGCTCCCTGCCCTGCTCGGCCTCCGGGAGCAGCGCCTGTGCCCGGGGTTGCGCCCCGGGGCAGTGCCAGGAGGGTTTGGGGGTGCGGGGTTGTTGTGGTCACCAAAGCACCAGCGGGGCCTGGGCGGCGAGCAGTGAGTGCGACATGGGGACCTTCTGGGTGGCCTCCGAGACACACCGGTGGGGAAACAATCGCACCATGGGGCAGCTCTGCGCTGTCCTGGTCCCATCGCCGTTGGGCAGCGGCCACCAAGATACACCGGGCCACGTGCTACCACGGCATTCGGCCATCCCGGCCCTGCTTGTCCCCTCCATCGTGGCAAACAGGGCCAACTCGGCCAGGGGACAGCGGTGGGGAGCCACGCGCCAGCCCTGCTCGTGCGGCACCCACCGGAGGGGTTTGCATGCCGAGCGTGGCAGGAATAAATAACTCTCTCCTGAACCCCGTGTTTCGGAAGGGGGGCTAAAAATAAAGACACTGGTGTAAACACAACTGACATTCAGGATGTGCAGTGGCCTTTCCAAGCTGGTTGGCAGCAGTATTTTTTTGCAGATCAGATACAGTTGACAGGCCTCTTAATCCAGCCACAGGAGGGTTCAGCTGGCAGAACACACCGTCTGTGCTGTCCAAGCATAATTAAATAATGATGGATCAATGATTATTAGGTTCCTTGTTGGTGTTAATTTCCTCTCACCCAACGGCCTGACCACTCTGACTCTTGGTGCTGTATTAAGAACTTAGGAGAAACTGTGTCATGATTTATTATCTTCTGTAATCAAGAGAAGCATAAATTTTAATTTCCACGTTGGGAAGGTAGCTTATTTCTTGACCTAAAGTATATATGTTAAAACACTTGGCCTTTCATGTAGAGACATTTTTGGCATATGTGTGGTGATGTTGAAATTTCAATTTTCCTGGAAAATAGTATTTACAGTGGAACAGTTTGCCCCATTTAAGTTAAAATGTTTTCCAGAAAATTCAATTTCTAGGTATGACATGGCTAATATTTCCACCATGAAGCAGTGAGTTAAAGTTTAAACACCAGCAGATTCAGGTGGAAGTATGGATGATGCTGTGTAGGAAATGATTCAGTAGCTTTTACAGCAGGAAATATTGAAAGGTTTGGGCAGGTAGCAAAGCCGTATTGCACTCACCTCCCCTGTTTGCTGTGTGTATCCTTATGTCTGACAGCTGATGACTTGACATTGTTGGATTATGTTTTTTCTCCATAAAATCTGATGTGGCACCAGCAGAAGCAGGACATGCAGTACAGGACACTCTGCCAGTGTTGGATCTGCCTCACCAGGCAGCACCTCTGGCATGTTCATCTCATGTCCTGTTGCTGAGGAGCCCAAGTGTCGCTGTTGAGCGCTAGCCGAGTGCAAGAACCAGACTGGATCGGGTGAGGCGGAATTCTGATTTTATTATTTAATACTAAAACTTATATAGACTTTTAAAAGTTTCTCCGGATTGGGTCAATTCAAAACCTCCCCCTAGGCCCATAGGCCAGGTAGAACTGCCCATCTTTCCAGAGACAGTTTCAATAACATCCAAACCTTATCTTTATTTATAGAACACAGGGAGAAGAAGAGAAAAATTCCCATGGGAAAGAATCTGTGCTACCACACCCAAGGGCCACTTTTGGTCTCATCCATAAAGCCAGAGACTCGTATTTTGAGACCCAGCTCCAGCACATTCATTCCTTAGGTTCCAAGTTGCCACTGTCCCAGACAGCACCAATTCCTATTCCCTTCTCCATCCCTGCCTGTGTTTGAGCAGTGTTTGAGGCACGGGGGGATGTCCTCAAGTTGCTGTGTCTTTTCATGTCACTTGTGTCTCCAGGCTAAGTGATTGTTGCATTTATAATTATCAAGCAATGCGCTAAAGTAAAATCACAAATCTGAGTTTTCCTCTGTGTCCACTTTAATCCAATCCTCCTGATGGGATATGCTGAGTCACGCTCAGCTTTCTGGGTGTGACATCATGCACTTACAAAACATAAGGAAAACAGGCTTTCACCGGTCTGTTGTTGGCTTACCTCACCGATCACGGGGCAGGGGTGACTCAGTGAGTCTCCTCCTCGAGGTCGGGGATTTCCTCCCAGCAAGCCCTTTTCCAGCTCAGCCGTCGCTCTCCCCCATTCCCTCCAGCCCCAGAATCTGCCTCTGGCCGGTTTTTCAGCCCCCTGGAGAAGCCACGTGAGGAGCTGTGCTGTATTCCTGGATTCACTTGAGAAGTTTCTCCCTGTTTGTAAGTGGATCTGGATTTTGGCATTCTCAGCGTGAAGCAGTGGCTGTGTGGATATTTTCTTATGATTCCTTAGAAATCCCATAGCAGCACAGCAACCCCTGCCCAAAAAGTGGCTTGTCGGCCCCAGGTGCTGAGCAACCAACTTCACAGATGGATGTCGCAAAGGAACAGTAAGTGGAACAGGAAAAAAAGCTGTTGGAGTTTAAAAATTCAAGTTAGAGAGGAAAGGCTTAAAAAGGAGCAATTAGCATCCCTTCACTGCTCTGCTTTCTCTCTACACCCACTTCTGCTGGGAAATGTTTAAAAATATTTGGTGAGTTTTTTGTTCTGAGGGCACAATCGCCAGAAATACTCCTTATGTACAAACCTTGCATGTTTGCAGTAAAAAACCCTGGGGGGGAAGAAGGTGGGGTGGAGGAGGGGGGATGTCCAATCTATTCCTTGCTTGCAAACCACAGCAGAGGCTGATGAGGATTTTCCAGAGGAAATTTTCCCCCAAACCATTGCCCCAGCCTGAGGCTCCCAGCACTGTCCCAGCACTCCTGGTGAGGAGGGGAGAGTTTGGCCCCTGTGCCCCCCGGCTCTGGCAGGGCAGTGTGTGGTGATGGAGGGACCATGTGTAGCTCTCCGGGCTGCACCAAGTGCCCCATCCACACACTGCGATCCCACACGCTCCTTCCAGAGGCTTCTGGAGAGGTGCAGGATCCTCCAGACATGTCGGGTCAGACCCTGGTGACTCAGCCCGGTCCCATGACCGCTTCCCTCCTCCTCCAGCCCAGTGAAAACACTGTTCATGCCTCGGAAGCAGAACCCTCCTTCCTCATTGGCACAGGCAGAGCAGAAAGCCGAGCAGGGAGTTTTTTGCTGTCTCATTTTTGAGGCTGAGCTTTCCTGAAGTTTAGCTGTGCCACGTCAGGTGTTTAGACAGGCTCAGCAGCGTTTCTCATTGCTGTGACGTGAAACTTTTAAGGGCAGAAAACTCTGGGACAGTTTTTTCACTGAGACAGAGGAGCAGAGAGGAAGAATGGGTGGAGAGCAGGTACAAGCACACTAGGGGTGTCATGCAATTCCATAAGGATTTTATGCTCCTAAAGGTGAGAAAGAGCTTTTTGCAACCCACGCAAATTGCTTGGGGCAAGTGTTGCTTTGAGAACCTGACTTGTAGCTTTTGCCCTGAATTAAAGCATTGACATGTCAACACATTGAAGGTAAAGCACTCTGTTGTCATCTTCCTCTCTCATGGCTAAGGAGATTTAGAAACATTTATACTGCAGTGAAACAAGCCCTGGTGATGTTTGAACACAGCAGCCTATAAAACACATAGAAAATGAAATTATTTTGTCTCTTGCATAAAGCAGGCTGGGAAGGACCAAGCCTGCAGTTGGGCCAAACTACAGAGCTGAGCTCTTTAGAGCATGAGATAAAATCAGCTATAAATCTGGATTACATTTTCTACCTAGACCCAATAAATGTTTTCTCTTTCTAATTTTTGTAATGGCCTCAGGACCTGTGGATTGCTATGGGAGTGCTTCCCAGGGAGGGCCCTCATTTCTGCAGCATGCTCAGCATTGCCAACATCAACTGTTCAAAGATCATGAGAAAAACCTTTTCTCTCTATTTGCTGCTGGAGTTTTGTGTCTCTGCAGTTCACATTTTAATTTTTGCTCTGCAAAACGACCAAAGCTCAAAACTTCTCAAAATTTGCTCAAAATTTTAAAAACAGAATAAAAGACAAAACTGGGAAGGGAGGAACGGACTTCAAGAATAAAAGGGACCTTTGCAGGACCCTCTTTGCAGAGAAAAGTGGCAGGTGCTGCAAGAGAAGTATTTTTTCCAAGAGAACCCAAGGTTTTTATCATGAGAGGGTGATATAAAGCTCATTAATTTCTTCTGGCTTTTATGAAGACAAAGTATAACAGCAGAAATTAGATTAAACTTTATCCTTGGGAAAGAGTCTAATTAATTGTCTTGGAGAAATTATTAATGTTCCTCTCTTCTCTTCTGGTGCAGACACACCACATATCCTGAGTGGTGAGAGCATTTTGCACCTCTGAAAATAAAGAGCCAACATTTAAAGGGCTAAAACGTTTCCCCACCTGCAGCTCTTCCTTGTCTGTCACCTCTCGGGGGGGGTTGCCATTAATTCCTGTAGGCCTGCTGTTGGCTCCTGGGTTTGACACGTGGGTTCGAGGTGAGAACTCGAGTGGGCTGGGTGGGACAGAGCCCCTGGTGTTTGCTGTGATGTGCAAGTGCTGCTGCTGCTGTGGTGGAGGCTTCACTGGCAGAGGCTGTGCTGGGCTGGGGGCTGAGCCTGGCAATGTGGGAGCTCACCATGGAGCCGGACAAGTGCTGCAGGGCTCGACTGCCCTGAGACGTGGGACCTGCCTCTGGCTCATGTTCTGGTGGGGACGGTTGCTTGGGCAATGCCGTGTAAAATCCAGGTCAGGAGGCACAGGTCCGGGCTCCGCCCCCCGGGGTTTTTCCAGCATTCCAGACAGTTCTGCTCAGGGCATTCCCTGCTCAGGGTTGTGCCCGGTGTGAGCAGTGCTCTGTACCGGGGCCCTGTAGCTCCTCCCTGGCTTCTGTCAGTGGAGGGAGGCAGAAACTTTTGATGCCTTCCAAAGGGCTCCCTCTGCCGATTTCCTTCCCGGATTTTCTAACCACCGGGAGAGGCCATTTCAAGGTTTGAAAAACGTGGTTTATTTCATGAACTGGAGAAGATTCTAAGGATGCAGTTAGACAAGACCATCACCTGCAGAAATGGGCGACCTGTGCTTTTCCTCATAAACGTGCATGGCCCTCAACGAGGCACCCAGAGCACCTGGAGGCAGCCCCTGCACCCTCCTGGGTGCTGGGCTCCCTTCACCGCTCGCCCTTCCAGAAGGAAACAGAGCGGAGGCATGAGGACCCATTTTCAGATTTCCCTGTTTCAGGAGGATTCCCATGTCTGCTGGAGTGTTGCTGGGAGGAGATGTGCCCACGGAGGGCGGCTGGCTCCCAGCTTATCCCTGCCTGCCACCTGGGACGGCTCCGGGACGGCATCCGAGCATTGCTGAGCGCCTGCATCGCCACTCCTGCGTCTGGCACGGCCACATGCCTTGCTGTACATTGCACCCTAATTGATCCAAACATTTCAAGCAACAGACTTTGATCACTGGAAGCCAGTCCTACAATATTTACACATCTGAGAAATATTAACTCGCTAAAAGATCTCTGGGGAATTGAAGATGACAACTTTTGCTGGTTCAGGAATTATGTACCCATGTACAGGGCACCTGAGCTGCCTGACCTCATGCACGCTCACAGAAACAAGTTTAGATGATGAAGGCAAATAAATGCCTGTGGAGCCTGACCTCGCTGTACAGTCTATAATGAAATAAGCTGGACCCATTAACAGAAGAAAACAGGAGCAAAATAATTTTTAATCTGATTTCTTCTGTCCTTCACTCAGGCAAGCAGCTTGAGGTCATAACCCCTGAATGCCAGGTCCTTTGGAAGATGGATAATGTCCTTCCAGGCAGCAGCTTCTGTTTGTGATATTCATCTGGCATCGATTTTATCTCAATAAACATTGGATGCTGTTTCGTTAACCAAGATGAAACACTTCTGTGGGAATGGCAGTGAGGATACACTGCATGACTCCTGGGGCTGCTGCTCCCGACCTCATCCTGCACCCCCCAGCTGTGCACACCCCGTGGGGACATCCCTGTGCACAGGGGCTGAGCACACACCTCTGTCCAGGGGCACCCACGTGTGACACTCCAGGGACTGGGCCGTTCCTGGGGGTCCATGTGAGGGGGTGTGCATCACCCTGGCACAGCCACAGGTACGTGCACACCCCCGCACACTGCAGACAGATGGACCCAGGCACATGTTCACACACACAGACATATGGACACAGAGACAGACGCGTATGGACGTGGCCATGCACACACACACACATGTACAGACCCACGCAGGCACCCACAGATATATCTGTATCTTTGTAGGGACGTATGGATGGGCGTGAGGAGGCAGGTGTGCATCGACAGGAATAAGCAAAGGATTACAGGTATGTGCATTTATATCTGTAACCCATGAACATGCACTCTGGCACACACATGCACATGTGCATGCAGATGTACACACACACATGTGCACAGATGGACATGGACACACGCTCATACACACAGGTGCACACACAGAGACACAATCTCAGACACACACACAGGTGCACACGGACACTCAATCACAGACACACAAATACACATAGGTGCACGCACAGACAATCACAGACACACACACACACATAGGTGCACATACACAGACACTCATTACAGACACACAAATAAACACACACAGGTGCACACACACACAATCTCAGACACATACACACACACAGGTGCACACGGACACTCAATCACACACACACAAATACACACAGGTGCACGCACAGACAATCACAGACACACACACACATAGGTGCACATACACAGACACTCATTACAGACACACAAATAAACACACACATTGGTGCACACACACAGACACACAGACTCAATCTCAGACACACAGATATACACGTGCACACACACACAGACACACTCAATCTCAGACACAAATACACACA
>VZTH01002978.1:0-286920 GCA_013397815.1 Aleadryas rufinucha
TCATTCCAGCCCAAACCAGCACACTTGCTTTCCAGCAGGAAGTTGTTTGGGGCAGCAGTGGTTTTGTGAGTCCAAGGTGGGCTTTGGCAAGGTCAGTTTGTGTTCAGAGTGTTGTATGCTCTGAGCAGGCTGCAGTGCAGGGCAGGTGACAGCAAACTGCATACCCTTGGCTTCTTTCTAGATGGAAAGGTGTGCTCTGCAGTGTGTGCTTGCGGGAAGCTGGGAGGTGGCACCAAGCTCTAAATCCTTAAGGAGCACTGGGAGCCATCAGCCGAGATAGAGGAATGTCATAACTGGTCCCTCAGCAGATCTGTAGGTGTCCAACACACACTTGTACAGCAGCAAGGAGTGCTGTGCTTGTGGGACAGCAGTCCTTGACCTCGAGCTGTGCAGGTTACAGCTTACAGGTAAGTTTGGGTCAGCTTTTAGGAAATTCACTTACCTCCCCCACCCCCTGGGATGACCTCAGTCTTAATACTGTTCTTGTAAATGTGCTAGGATTTTGTCATAAGAAGGAAAGCTGAAAAGTTTAAGTCTGGAAATGAAAGGGGATGCTGGCAAGTGCGTGCCTGGGTATTGTAGTGAATGATGGGTGGTATCAAGTCTCTAACATCACCTGGTACCTGCCATGGGCTCAGCTCAGCCCCCTGCTGATAGAGGTATGGCCCTGGGGGCAGTCTGGAAAGCACTTTTGTGCCAGAGCCTGAGAGTTCAGTTGCTTTCGTAATACCAGGCTCAGGCAACATGCTTGGCTGTCCTTTTTCTCTGACAGCCTAGTGGTGCTGCTGTGGCTCTGGCTCACTGCCCTGTTTGGGTCAGGGCCAGTCCAAAAATCCTCTCTGGGCTGAGGCTGACTGGTGTCAAGCAGAATCCATGAGAAGACCTGCCTCCTCTTTGTCATGTGAAGCTAAAGCCCAGTCATGCAAATCTTCTGAGGAAACATGTGGCTTTAGCCTTTCCTGTGGGGCTTCCCACACCTGTGTGATTGCAGGGGGCTGGGGTCTGCACAGCAGGTATCAGGACAGATGGTGTTTCAAGAGAGAGTCTTTAGTGACTGATCGAAGCTGTGGGATGTGCTAACTGAAGGAAAAGCCACTGCTCATTCTTGTGCCAGGCAGATACACCTTAAATGCCACGTGTAGCCTTCAGTCAGACAGCTCTTTGCCAGGGGTCTCCTGCTGCTGCTGAGGAAAATGGCACTGTGCTGTGGCCAACAGATGACTGATCCTGAGAGCTCCAGGGGAATGCCTGGGTTATTGGGGAAACCAGGCTCTGTGGATTTCCAGGTCCCTCAGAAGAGCTGCCATAGACACAAGCTGTTCTCCTCTCCCTGGCAGCAGAGTTGCATTCCATGAAGTGCCAGAAGCGTAAGAGCATGTCTGCTTCCACCTCTGCCAAGGGGGTAGAAAGGCAGGACTTAGCAATACAGGCTTTGTGAAAGCAAGTTAGCATTATATTATACTTTGTTCATCTGGGATTTTATAACCTCCAGCATGTGCTGGGCCTTAGACCAGACCACAGACGTTGAGCACACCTCGTTACTGTCAGAGGTGAGTGATGAAGCTGCAGACAGATGGACACAAAGTTCTGTTTCTTCTTGCAACTTAACCTGGCTTATGCCCTCTAGTTCCTTGCTTGTATGATCCTGGCAATGATTTGACATACTAAATGGACGGTAAGGAGTGCCAAAAACACTAAGTTCCTAAAAGTTTCCTAAAGGCTGGAGCTAGAGAGATGGGAGGATGAACTTCCAGAACTCTTCCAGCAGAGCTGGCAATATGAATATACCAGTTACTAGGCACCTGAGAACCCAGAGATGTCTGAGAGGACAGGACTAGTGTTGCCTTTGTAGCTCTTGTTGCCTCTGTGCTGACTTCAGCTCTGCAAAGGCCCTGGCATGATGTGCAGTGGCTGGGAGCCTAGGATTGTGGTAGACAGGGAAAATATCCATGCTGCTTCGCACCTCCCTGGATGTGTGAAAGCTGTGTGTGGTTACAGCCAAATGCAGGTTCTGAATGCAAGTGCAGCAGCTGTAACCTCCCCTTTGGTGTTGAGGTACATCCTTTTTCTGTCCCCAAACTTGTTTGCTGATTTAATCTGTGTTTTCTTCCCTCTGCCTTATCTCTTGTTTTTCATGTTTCCCTTCAGGAACCTTTCCTGCCTCTGTCTCTCTGCATCTAAAGGATGATGGTCTTTAGTACTTGTCTCTCTGGCAGAGAGCAGGGGTACAGTGTTATGGTGTGTTCTGGAATCATCTGCTGGGAGCTCAGGCTGCAGAACTCCAGCCCAGTGCCCACTGCAGATCACCTGCAAGGCTGGCACCCCCTGCACGTACACACAAATGTTTTGTAGTCACTTTCCTCATGAGGACTCCAGTCAATATGCAAGGAAAGTAAGCATTTCTGATGGGGAAATGGCTCCAATGAGACATTTATATTCCCTTTGCCAAAGCAGAAGGGACAGATTTTCTTTCTAAGAAAGATGGATTTAGCCCTCTTTCTCCATCTGCTTGCTATCATAACACAAATTCTGCTCAGTGTCTAGGAGTTCCAGACAAGCGACCCCTGTGCTGAACATTTTCATTTTTCAGGATAACAACGACGTGATTCATTGTTAACACTCAGGATAGCTACCCTGGACTGGAGAAACAGGTAATTAAAGAATGTAATTTACCCGAGCTACTCGAGATATGCATCTTAGAGTAAGAACCTGAAGGCACTTGTTTCTCGCTATTGCTGTAGAGGAAAGCACAGCTCACCTGAGACATGAGAATTAGGCAAGATACTTGTATAAAAGTATTGGGCAGACAGGTAGGGGCTGAGAGAAATGAGGTAATGGCAGCTCCCTCTAGTGATGGACTGGGGAGGAGGGAAGAAGTCACAGCAGGGAGCTGTGGTCATTATTCAGCCAACAGACAGGTGATGGGTCCTCAGTTTCTCTCCAAACATAGCTTATGTTTCCGTGAAAATACTTCTGGGATGGATTCTGATCTCGATTTTGTTACCATTACCTGTATAACACCTCTGCATAAGAGTCCTCGGATGCTGGTTATCAGGATGGATCCACTCTGCTCTAACTGTGGTTTTCCTCCTTGTGCAGGCTCCTGGACTTCAGCCAGGCAGCTTTGCTGCTGCGTGGCTACTGGAGTCAACCATGCCTCACACTGAGGTCCCTGGTGTCTTATCCACAGTGTCTCTGAAGGTGTCTCCTCTAGTAGCTGTACCAAAAGCGAGTGACCGGGCTTCTTGGAGTATTTAGAGCAAAATCATTGCCACAAGGTGAGTCTTCCAGTAAAAAAAAAGGATAATGTGCCTTTCCACTTTATTGTGGTTTTGGCTTTCTTCCACAGGGACAGACCTTACTATCTGCTTTGTGTCACTGCCCACCCTCTCCCCCTGCCCCCATCACTGCAGGCTGACAAGCATAGCCTCTTCCTGTAGCTCAGAAATGTCCATCTCTGGGTTTTCAGGGAGAGCCCCTTCAGCTCAGAGTGCTTAGATTCTTAGAATTATACAATTCATTAGAAATAAGATGTTAAGGTCCTTTTGAAGTTGATGGCTTTTCCTGTAGCCTTTCAGGTCCGTGCTGAGATGTCTTTGCCTTGTGCCATTATCTTTTCTTTTTCTCTCTTCTTTCTGTCTCCTACAGTTCCCTGCATGGATGAATGCAGAAAAGGTCTTTTCAGAAAAGGTCTGTAAAGGTCTTTTGTAAGTTGCTATTCATTAAATTCCCTTTCCTCGACCCGACTGTGTACAGTGTTAACAAGACAGCTCTCAGGACCCTTGGGCACGGCACTGCCATCTTTAAACCCTCCTTTACCTTGTGTCAGTGGTGGCAGCAGCACGTTGCCAGAGTGTCACCTCTTCCCAGCTTGACTGAGACCCACATTTCAGCAGTGAGAGGTGTTCTCCAAGTCCCTGTGAGTAGCAGGGGAGTTCTGCAGGCTCTCTTAGGTGGAAGGTGTCAGGTAAAAGGAAGATAGCTGCTACTGTACTGAGCACATCCTTTATCAAGCCCTTCAGTGGCAGCGCTGAAGGGAGAGTTGCTTTCACAGTGAGACTGACAATCCGAGCACAAACAAGTGAGATGTGCTGTGTACATTTGCAGCTCTTCCTGCCATCTCTGTTTAATCACAGCGGTGTGCCCTGCAGGCTTTCCCTGGAGTTCACTGCAGCTCCTGCCTTTCGTTTGAAGGGAATTTGTTTGGCTCAGAGTAAACAGAACTTGGCCTTTCTGTGACGATAGCCAAGACACTGTCCTGCAGTGCAAATGGAGGATACCAGCAGCAACAGCCTCAGCACTGCCTGCAATGTGCTCTGCTCTCGTGGTGCTTGTGTGACAGTGAGGGCAATGTGGGGTGGTGGTGTCCAGAGTGCTCTACCCGCACCGAAGGAGGGTGAAAAGGTGACACATAGGAACCAGAGCATCTACTGCATGGCCAGGTACAGCTCTCTGGTAACTAAACACACCCAGCCCATCATGTTAATACCACATGGTAAGTCAAGGTTCCCCTGGCAACCCCTCAGGCCCCAAGCTGAGTTTCTCTGGGCACCTGCATATGGATACTTGAAGAGAGAAAAGATGCTTTAGGAGCTTCAAGAGGAACTGAAGCTGGCAGTTCTGGGATTCTAAAAAGGGCCTCTCTGGCTCTGCTGTTGGGCCTTGCAAAGCCACTGCTACTCCTGTGATCTCAGAGGAGTGGGAAAGAGGGAGTTCTTTGAGGCAGATGAGCAAAGCCTTTGATGGTAGGTGAGCTCTAAGTGCAGTTCTGCCATTGCTGCCTTGCTTTGTCATTTCAGGAGCACAGCTGTGTAATGGTCCCTCGTTGTTGGCAGTGCAGGGCTGGCTCTGCTCCCCTGGTGCAGAAAACACTTCAGTGTCCTGGCTGGTGAGGATGGGACTTTGTCTGTGTAGATGGTGGGGTTTTATGTGGTGGGGTTTCCCCTGGCAGCCCCAGTGCTGCTCTGTGGGACCTCCAGCCCCTCCCTCTTCAGCCCCAGCCCTGCGCTTGCCTGCCTACAGCTCCTGGGTGCTCTGCTCACTGCAGCAGCCTCAGGGCAGGGAAAAATCCATGCACTTCCAGATTCACACACTGCCACTGGAGAGGCATGTGCTTCCTGAAGCGCCTTGGAACCCTCTGCCTACCTCTGGGACTGGGAAACGTGGTTTTGTACACATTCCACTTGAGTTTGTTAGGAGAGCACCTCCCTGCTGCAGCCACTGGTGCAGTGGGTTTTGGGAATTGGAGTTGTCATTTTCCCAGCCTAGATGTATTTAACAATTGGTTGCAGCAATGGGTGTTTAATTCTCTTGCTAGCATTTCCAGGCCAGCTATTTAATTTTATTTTTTTTCCAAACCCTCTTGCTTCTGGAAATCCTGTAATCAACTCCAAGCTCTGTCAATCTAATTAGTTTTGAAGTGCAGAATCTCCATAACTTAGAGACCTAAATAAGCAGCTTAATATGAAAGCCTAGTTTCTCTCCCAACACATAACACCGTTCTGTATTCCCCCCTAGAAATTCCTCCTGAACAACAGCCCGCTGCGAGTGCTCTCCTACCCCTCTGTTAACCTCCCTCCTCTCCTCCCCGGCCTCTGCCCTGGCTGTGTCCATCGGGAACCGAAACAACCGGGCGCATCCCTCTGCTGCTCTGCTTCAAAGAGTCTTTCATCATGCTGCTTGCGTAAAAGATGCTGATGCTGCTTCAAATGCCAGCACAGAGCGGTCCGGGGGCGGCGTGGAGCAGCTCCTGGTGCTGCGCAGAAGCCGGGCTGGGCAGGGGGGCTGCACTGGGAGATTTCACGGTGACGTGATCGGGCCCTGCGTGTGCTGCAGAGGGGCATCTCTGGGATTTATGGAGGGCAGGCTGCACCACAGAGCGTGGCCTGATGTGGTGCAGGGAAGGGCAGCTGCTGAGCAGGGTCTCTGGGCTGTGGTGCTGCACCACTGGCTCCTCTCTGGGGTGCTGTCAGGAGCTGGCAGGGAGGAGCTGAATTAACTTCCGTGGTGCAGCATCCCTCCAGGTCCCCAGCAGCGTGTTGTCTCCTTCAGCTTTCCACTGACTGAAGCAAAGGTGAGATGTCCAGTAGATTTATGTCAGAAATGCACTGCTGGCCCGAACTACAAAGACCAGTGGAGCTATAGAAGAGTGAGGTTTTCAGCCCTTTTGTGTGGGTAGAAGATTTAAAAAAATAAAAATAAGGGGAAACACACAAAATGGAAAAGGACTTTTAACTAGGGCAAGATTGGGGTATGTGGTTTAGGCTTTGCTTATGTCCCATTGGCAGAGCAGGTTCAGAACAAGTGTTTTTGCCCGCTGCTGGGGCAGTGAAGCAGGAATAACCCATCCCCCTTTCCTGATGGTTTCTCTGGTTGGTTGCTTCTGCAGTGCCCTGGCCAATTTTGTTCTTCTCTGACCTTTTTTCAGTAGAAATGATGGTGCAAATGTGAGCAAACACCAGTTCATTGAAAAAGAATTGTGGGTGTTCTCAGCTGTTTGCTACTGAGCGTGGCCAGAGTCCTTAGAAGCTGCAGTTGTACAAGGCAAGTGTTTCTCTGCTTCTCAGCCAGTTCTGCTCTTAGATTTCAATTTCTATTGTTTGTGCTTTTAATTATTTGTTTTCAGTTGCTGTACTGCATTGTGTTTTTCCAGTGCAAACCGACCCCAACAACCTTTCTGTGCTGCTGTGGGGTTTTGCTCATGAAGACCCTGACCTCGCCCTGCGTTGGAGCCACGTCCCATGAGGGCCACGCAAGATTTGAGGAAAGGCAGCAAACTTTCACACCACCATGAGAAAAGGTTGTTATTTTCTTCACCTTTGCTAGTCTTCCCCCTTTTTTTTTCTTGTGGCTGTCTGGTTTTCCTGACAGGGGACAGGGACTGACAGGGCATTTGGCTCCGCAGAACATCAGTGGGGAGATCTGCATCCACCGAGATCTCGCCTGGCTCCGACAGCCCAAGGTGAAAGCCACGTGGCAGCGAGGCGAGCTCCCAGCAAAGTGAGCCTGGCTCCAGCAGGAGCTGGAGGGATTTGGGCATTTATGCTTCGTCAGGAGGTTTCTGGCCGTGAGAGCGTGCCCGGGGGAGCGCGGCTGAGCCGCCGGCCTTGGGGAAGGCAGGCAGCGGGCCGGCTCGCTCTGTAATTGGGGGCAGTAACCAGCTGCCTTTGATGTCTGAGCCGGGCTGAGAAAACCTGATGGCAGACTTCAAAGTCTGTTGCGCCAGCTCCCCTGATTATCTGCAGGCTTCTGGCGCGTCCCCCAAGACTGCCAGATTATCCCAGCTAATGCTGTGCTCTTCCCCGCGTCCCCCCACCCTGCCTGCCGCCAGCCTCTCGCTTTCAGGGCTGCAGCTTCCATCCCTCCCCGTCCTTCTGCCTCTCCCCAGTCACTGTAGGTACAAGGCAATGGCATTTCTGGGTGGGAGACAGAGCTCCTGAGACTTGTGAAGCAGGGGCAGCATTTTTGGAGAGCTTGCCTATAGCCTGCACCCCTGGGCTGTATTCCCCCTCCCCATTTGGTCACAAGAGCAGCCTGAAACGTGGGGAGCTCTCTGCAGCTGCTCTTTGCAAGGCACAGAGGTGTTTACAGCCACGCAGGCACCAGGTGCCTTTCCCTGCCCTTCCCCTCCTAACAGCCTTTGGGAAGCAGGGCTCCCACCCACGCTGCCTCACGGCATGATGCACAAGCTCATGAGGGCTGGAAGGAGAGGCCTGTGTTGGCTTTTCCCCCTTCAGCCTCTCTGCTTGGGACCTCGCTGCCTCAGATTCGTCCCTGGCTCCTTCTGCCACCTGCTCTGGCGCTTAGGGAGCCCCAGGCTGCTGGGAGAGATGTGATGGGCAGGTCACTGCTGAGGGCTGGCTGGGACGGAGCGAGGAGGTGGCAGAAGCCCTGGAACTCATGCCTCTCCCAGAGCAGCTTGCTTTCTCCTGGGATATTGCATAGCAATGACAAAATCTCATGGGGAAACCCTCCCGTTTATGAGCTGGGTTTTGTTTCCTCATAGAGCAAGCAACCTTGGCAGTGGCTGAAAACCCTTCCTGTGCAAGGCTGGATTTGCCTATGACCTGGTTTGAGGTCTGATTTCCTTTGCATGGTGGCATTTGTTGTGACTTTTCAGTGGAAGCCAGCAATGAGTGTGATGGCTGCAGGCACAGGAAACCACAGCTTCCCTAACCCCAGGCACCCAAAGGGGGTGAGGGAACTCATGGGAGCCACATAGCCTGACAGGGATCTGGGTTACAGCCATTCCCCTATGTTTGCCTAATCACTTTTGGGTCTCAACAGACTCTTCCCCCTAAAAATCAACACAGATTACTGAGTCACCTCCTTCATCCTCAACAGCTTCCTCCTCAGCATTTCTACCCTGATGTAGGGCTGATCCTGCCTTATTCCCATCTCTCTCCAGGCTCATTGCAGTGTGTAAGGTGAGTGTCAGCACCTGTTTAGCCAAGAGGTTTCCAAGTCACTGTGGATGTTGCTGATGGCTGCTCTGCTCTTTTAGGCAGAGCCTCCACCCTGGCGGCTCTGGGCTTGGTAAAACTTCCCATGCTGCATTTTTGGTGGCATTTTTCTGGAAAGCTTTGACCCGAAGTGGCTGAGCAACATCCAGAAAGGGTGCCTTTGAAGGGATCCAGGGAGGAAGGAGAACAGTTATGGAGGCATGCAATTAAAGATGGTCATCACTGGTGTGAAAGGCAAAGCCAGTGGTCTGGGCAACCCAATCTCCAGCTTTATGCTCTGGAGTGGGAGATGGTGGTACCCTAGTGGGGTGTGCTGAGAGGTGGCCCTGCTATGGTGCTGGCAGTAGCCAGGCTGTTCCAGGGGCCAGAAGCCAAGAGTGTTTAGTCTCTATGGGCCTGTGCAGCTCTTCACCAAGTGGGGTGGCTGGGCACATGCAGCACCTGGCTCAGAGGAGGCAAGTCCTGTGTTCCATGTATGTGCAGACAGGGACCCTCTGTGCTATCCAAGAAGCATATTTCCCTGTCATTTCCTGTCTAGTGTCATCCCCGGGAAAATAGGGCAAGGGAATCTTTCTTCCCATGGATTTGGACTCACTGATGTGGCTTCTAATGGCAGTGCTGTCTTTGTAAAGAATTCTCTGATCCCCTTCCTTCACTCTGCCCTGCTATATGTCTGGTTGCACTGATTTCCCAGGGAGGAGGAGAGCGAGTTTTAGACTGTGCAGTCCCAGGAAGAGGGAGCTGTTGGTTTTGTCCACAGAGCATCATTATTGCCAGGGATAGGGCTGGGCCAGGCAATCCTACTCTCCCCAGTTTCTCTACTGCAAATGTAAACAGCGACTCATGCATCATTAGAGTTGCAAGCTTGGAGTTAAACTGTCCCCAAGTGTGTGTTTTATCTGCACACTGACTGTCGGAAGCTCACTGAGGTTGAACTCCAAGTTTCCTTTCCATTTACTCTGTCACTGTAGCAGAGATGCTTTTGATGCTTTTCCCTCCTCCAGAGTGGTAAGTGGGTTGGCTTACTGTCAACAGGATGATCCCCCAGGGCACTGCTGGCAGTGGGTTGCTCTTGGAAAGCAAACCTCTCCATCCCTTTCCTTCTGAAATGGGAAGGTTTCATCCTGCGGCAGGGAACATGAGCCTACCACACAGTTATGGCTCTGTGCATGGCTGTGTGCTGCTGCCACAGGGCACAGGTGGGATCCTGCAGGGACCTCTGCCTGCTGCCACAGCCTATCCCTTTGGATTTGGCTTTCTGGAGAGCTGCGTGGTGCTGTGAGAGCTGATGAGGACCCAGCTGATGGAGAGTCGAGCCTTGCAGCAAGGGGCCTCTGCCTCCATCTCCCAGCCCCTCAGGCTGTCATATGTGTTGGTTTTATAAATGGGGAAAGGAGAGACCTCATGCTTGTTTTGGGTCGTTACATGAATCTCATTCCCTCTGGAAGCCCCCTGGGATGAAGCAAGAGGAGTTGTTTTATGGTTGGTTTTTGCTTGTGAATCCCAGAGCTAATTAAGTCATTCCGTCAATCCCTCTGGCAGCAGCAGGAGCAGCATGGCTCAGGGATAAATGCTTTGTGCCACCTGGGGAAAAAAAGCCCAACAACCCCAAAACAAAGAAAACAACCCCACCCCAAAAAAATCCCAAAACCAAAAAACCCAAATAATTTCAGAGAGTGTCTCTAAGCCCATCTCTAGTGTTTTGGCTGCATGCCTCAGAGGCTGGGTTTTCCCAGCCCAGGATGGGCCCCTATCAGCCTCTCACCGTGTCCCAGGACACCCCTGGCACCAGCCAACAGGAGCAGCAGCATGTGCCAGGCCATGCAGCCACAGCACTTATCTCTGGGAATGTGCTGGAGCCTCCTGACCTCGGCCCTCCGGTGCAGCTCCCTGTGGTCTCATTGCTCCTGCCTGAAGTGCTGGGCCAGGATCTCCCACATCCAGGTGCCTGCCCATGGGATGTGCATACAGGACAGAGTCCCTGGCCAGTTCCTCGCTCTGTGGTGATCCTTCAAGAGCCAACAAGCTGGCTGGACTGGCTCTTATGATTCTCCTGACCCATGTAGTGGATGGGCTGGTGGGGGTGCTGTGGGAGAGACACCCCACTTGGGATGCCCCACTGCCCCCTGAGGCAGAGCTGGATTAGCCATCTTCAAGGAGCGCTGTGCCACCCCAGCCTGTACCTAAGACATCATGCTGCTGTCTGCAGCCATGGGAAATAAACAGCTGCAGGAAGCTTGAGCCCTAGAAATCCATCCCTCCCTGGAATCCAGCCCCTTGTCCCCTCCTTGCTGTTAGCAGGGAGCAGGCTACTCCATGCAATAAAGTGGGAGGAGTGAGACAGAGGTTTAGCCCATGAGCTGCTGTTGGACAGCAAAGCCACAGCCAGTACGTGCCCACAGGTGGGCATCTGACACAGACACAGTGGCAGAAGGGGCTCTGGGCATCGTCACACTTGCCCAAAGGTGGCCTGGGGACAGGGTGCTGGCTGTCACCTCCCAGAGGGTGTTACTTTGCACCCTGCTCTGTAACTTCTCCCTGCCATTCTGAGCAGAGGAAACCACCACTGATAGACAGTTTCCTCCCAGCCACTTTCTAGATAGCGGAGTGGCTGTCGCCATCGCCCATGAGAGCCTACCACTGCCCCTCTGGGAGAGGATCCAAGCAGAGCGGATTCCCATGGGGCTGGCACGGTGCCTGGCGGCTGCCTTCCTCTTCCTCCTCTTCCTGGGTGAGTGCCCCGCCCAGTGGTTGGAGCTTTCTTGGAAGCGCTGTGGGGAAAGCAGAGCACGGGGGGCTCAGCCAGCGCTGCTCTGGCTCAGTGGCCATGGGAAGAGGTGCATCAGCATGTGCTCCTTCTACACTGTGTTTCCACTCCAAATGAGAGCCCAAACCCTGAGAGGGTTTTGGTGAGGAGATGTGCACATCCCTGTTAAGTGGCTGATTGGGGTGTGGAGGGTGTTACCTTGCTCCCTCTTGCATTGGGAGGGAATTTCTGAAGGTTTCCTAGGCCGTGCTGTGACCAGCTCTCTTCCCTGGCCACCATGGTTGGTTTTTTGACTCAGGACCTTTGGGCATTCTTCTTGGTGCGCATGCCAAGCACCAGATAGAGCAAGTGTCACCACAGGGAGCTATGTGGAAGGGGAGGGTCTGTGGGTGGCAATCCCCAGACCCTCTGCAAGCAGAAATAGAGGGGGCTCTTGAGGCTTCCTGGTTCCCCCTGCCTTCAGAGGAGCTCTTGCTGACCCCCTCTCCTGTGCTCTCCCCCATTTCTGCCTATGGAGCATCTCTGCAGCAGCCAGCCTGCTGCTGACCTCCACTGTCCCATGTCCCTCAGCTTCTGCATTGCATGTCCTCCTCTGGCAGTGATCAGCTCTGCACCCCTGCTCCCTTTCCCCCACAGTTTGTGCAGGACCTGAGAGCTTGACCCTCTTGATTTTAACACACCACAAGCTTCCTCCAGTGATCTCAGCCTGGTTGCTGCTTCCTCTGCAGTGCTGGCTGAGAGAGGCTTTTCAGGCACGAACGGGCTCGGCAGCCCTCTGGCCATCATGCTCTGGTCTCTGTCGTGTGACCCCCAGTGTGGCTGGAGACAAGAAAGCTCAGGGCTATCTTGTTACAGGACTTGTTCTTGTGATTGTACCCTTACAAACACCGTGTGTGCTGACAGGTCTGACCACTGGCCAGCGGGAGGTGACTGTCCAGAAGGGGCCTCTCTACCGCGTGAGGGGGACCCACGTCACCCTGTGGTGCAAGGTGAGCGGCTACCAGGGCCCGGCGGAGCAGAACTTCCAGTGGTCCATCTACCTGCCCTCGGCCCCCGAGCGGGAGGTGCAGATCGTCAGCACCGTGGACCCCTCCTTCCCCTACGCCATCTACACCCAGCGCGTGCGCGGCCGGGGCATCTTCGTGGAGCGGCTGCAGGGGGACGCCGTCCTGCTGCACATCACCGAGCTGCAGGACCGCGACGCCGGCGAGTACGAGTGCCACACGCCCAACACCGACGGGCAGTTCCTGGGGAGTTACAGCGCCAAGACCAACCTCTCAGGTGGGTCCTGAATGGGAGCCCTGCTCCCTGTGGGCTGCTGTTGTCTTCTCAGGTCAGGGTTTGGGAATTGACCCAAGTGGGATACCCACAGATGGAAGAAGGTAGCATCTCTTGCAGACCACTGAGGAGGGAAGGCAATGGGGTGGAGAGACAGAGGGAAAGGCCCTACTGTAAGCCCACCAAGTCTACATGGTGGTATGGTACTTCCCCTTGGTGTTCAGCCCTGTTTTCTCCTTTATCTTGGTGTTGCACCAGCCTGCATTTGGGATAGTGAGGGGATGGATTTTAATCTCCTTGGGATTGCCTAATTAATACTGGCTGTAGTTTGACCGAAGATGGCACTGCAAAGAGATTCACTGTTTTTCTTGCTTGCTGAGGTTTTAGTCACCTCAACGTAAACAGATGGAAGCCTTGTCAGTCGGCTACAGAAGATATTTCTCCTATGCTGTCAGATCCTTTAGGCCCTGGTTGCAGTTTCTTGGGAGTTACCCTACGCAGGGACAGGAGCTGGACTCAGTGATTCTTGTGGGTCCCTTTCAACTCAGGATATTCCATGATCATCTGTTTCTCCCCCATGCTCAGTGATTGCAGACACCCTCTCGGCTTCCATGGATCCTCAGGCCCTCACCCTCACCGAAGGGGATGCGGTGGAGCTCACCTGTGAGGTGTCCAAGTCCACTGCCCAGCACACCCATCTCTCAGTTGGCTGGTACCTTCTTCAGGGAGCAGGAGAGCACCACGCCAAGGAGGTCCTCACCCTCTCCAAGGACTTCATCCTGAAGCCAGGGCCCTCTTATGAGCAGAGGTTTCTGGAGGGGGACGTGCGGNTCTGACCACTGGCCAGCGGGAGGTGACTGTCCAGAAGGGGCCTCTCTACCGCGTGAGGGGGTCCCACGTCACCCTGTGGTGCAAGGTGAGCGGCTACCAGGGCCCGGCGGAGCAGAACTTCCAGTGGTCCATCTACCTGCCCTCGGCCCCCGAGCGGGAGGTGCAGATCGTCAGCACCGTGGACCCCTCCTTCCCCTACGCCATCTACACCCAGCGCGTGCGCGGCCGGGGCATCTTCGTGGAGCGGCTGCAGGGGGACGCCGTCCTGCTGCACATCACCGAGCTGCAGGACCGCGACGCCGGCGAGTACGAGTGCCACACGCCCAACACCGACGGGCAGTTCCTGGGGAGTTACAGCGCCAAGACCAACCTCTCAGGTGGGTCCTGAATGGGAGCCCTGCTCCCTGTGGGCTGCTGTTGTCTTCTCAGGTCAGGGTTTGGGAACTGACCCAAGTGGGATACCCACAGATGGAAGAAGGTAGCATCTCTTGCAGACCACTGAGGAGGGAAGGCAATGGGGTGGAGAGACAGAGGGAAAGGCCCTACTGTAAGCCCACCAAGTCTACATGGTGGTATGGTACTTCCCCTTGGTGTTCAGCCCTGTTTTCTCCTTTATCTTGGTGTTGCACCAGCCTGCATTTGGGATAGTGAGGGGATGGATTTTAATCTCCTTGGGATTGCCTAATTAATACTGGCTGTAGTTTGACCGAAGATGGCACTGCAAAGAGATTCACTGTTTTTCTTGCTTGCTGAGGTTTTAGTCACCTCAACATAAGCAGATGGAAGCCTTGTCAGTCAGCTACAGAAGATATTTTTCCTATGCTGTCAGATCCTTTAGGCCCTGGTTGCAGTTTCTTGGGAGTTACCCTACGCAGGGACAGGAGCTGGACTCAGTGATTCTTGTGGGTCCCTTTCAACTCAGGATATTCCATGATCATCTGTTTCTCCCCCATGCTCAGTGATTGCAGACACCCTCTCGGCTTCCATGGATCCTCAGGCCCTCACCCTCACCGAAGGGGATGCGGTGGAGCGCACCTGTGAGGTGTCCAAGTCCACTGCCCAGCACACCCATCTCTCAGTTGGCTGGTACCTTCTTCAGGGAGCAGGAGAGCACCACGCCAAGGAGGTCCTCACCCTCTCCAAGGACTTCATCCTGAAGCCAGGGCCCTCTTATGAGCAGAGGTTTCTGGAGGGGGACGTGCGGCTGAACAAGGTTGGGAACACCACGTACAAGCTCTTCATTGGGGGAGTGAAGCCATCTGACCAGGGGCAGCTGTACTGTGAGGCAGCTGAGTGGATTCAGGATCCTGACGAGACGTGGAAGGACATCTCCCGCAAGCAAACAGAGAGGACCTCGCTGGCGGTCGTGAGCCAGGGTAAGGCCTTGCAAACTCATGTTGGCTCCAGCTCCCCTGTGCATTCAAGGCTCTACAGCAGCAGATCTCAGTGCCCCTTCACCTGCCTCTGCTGCAGCCCAGGGACACAATGATGGGTCTGGCTGGGCACTGAGAGGGTGGGCTGGGCTGGGCTCAGCCCCTGGTTCAGGAGCTGTTGGTGCTTTGGCTGTTCATGCAGCCGAATCTCCGATGCCAGCAGCAAGCCCAACCTCACAGACTGTGTGAGGTGTTAGCAGAGGGCGCAGCGTGTGCCTGCAGCAGCCTGGCTCCTTGGCAGTGCTAAACTCCAGTGTGTGGAAAACAGGGTTGTTACACTGCCTCGAGGCTCTCGTGGCCTTAAAAAAGTGCACCCCAGTCAGCTGCTCATCACTGTGCCTCAGCCACAGGCACGGAGAGACACGGGGATGGACTGTGTGTGCTGCACAGCTCTTATTGGGGGTGGCTTGTCTGTCCCTGCTGCCACCAGCCTGCTTGTTCCCAGAGCAACTGGTGCTGCTGTTTGTTAGGCCATTCCTCTGGCCATTCCTGCCATCCCTCCTGCCACAAGCCTTTGCTGGCTGTGGTCCCTCACCCTGCTCTTCCCTCAGATGCGTGTGAGCAGCTGTGCCCAGGGGAAGGGAGAATCTCTCTCTCACCAGTAAGCTTTACCTCAAACCAGCCAAGACAAGGCTGTGGCTAGCTGGCGTCCTTTAACATAGTGTGCGGTAAAATGGGAGCAAGTCTCCCACTGAAACCCTGCCTGTGGAGGTGGTGTACCCTTTCCCCACACCTCAGGGCGGGTGGAGGAGGCTACAGAGCAGAGCTGGGGCAAGGAGGGGAACTGATGTCTCGTGGGAGGGTGGTGAGTCAGAGCAGGAAACCAAAGAAACAGATGGGTGAGAACTGAGCACTCCGTACGTGGCTCAGGGGAGCAAGGTATCAGGAGGAGGAGGAGTGAAGTGTGATCTCTTGTCAGAGTCTGTTTCCTGGAACCTGTGTGATGGGCAAAGCTTTATTTCCCTCATTGTGCACTGTTTGCAGCAAAGGCTTTCCAAGCCTGCTGCTGCTTGGGGAGCAATGGCAGTCAATGCACTTCCCTGCATGCTCTTGTTGAAGAGGGCTTGTCATGACTGGGAGTGTGTGGCTTCAGGCATCACTGCCATGGGATCGTTTTGAAATAGAGAAACCTTGTCAGAGTTTGGTGTTTGCCCTGTGGTAGCTGTTAAAGGTAGAAGGGAGGTGGTGGTGGTGAGAGGACATTATGGTGGCACTGTTGGCACTGCTGGTACAGCCGTGGAGGGACAGCAGTGGGTGTGCAAGCCCTCCATCAAATCTGCAGGGCTGGTTTCTTCCTCCAGCACCCAGTGGGGGAGCCCAGGCTGCAGGACTGAGCACCCCATCACACCGAGAGCTAGTGACCATGCTGACCGTGGCTAACTGCTCCATCGGTTTCTATACACTCTCCAGCAAATATTTAGGAATGCCAAACATATCTGCAGCAGCTGGGATTCCTGCTCACAAACTGTTTATGAACCAGTGTTTAAATTCACAGGGTACTCTGCTTTCAATAAATTATTTGAGTCTTTCCAGTTGTGGTCTGAGAGCTGCTCTGTTTTACTTCCAAACTACAGCATGTAGCCTTTCCCTTGTTTTGAGACTCAGGGGGCACCAGAGTGACCCAGGGAGACAGAGTGGTGTGAGCCAGGGATGGGGCTCAGTCCTTCCTCCAGCTTTTTGGCCATGCCAGTCCTTTGTGGGGTCATGGCACAGGGTTTTGGGGTACCCAGTGGGTCTCCTGCCTGCAGCCACTGTCCAACCAGGCTGATGCCAGGAACCAGGGGCTTTGAGTGCCCAGCGAGGAAGGTGAACGGTGTCATAAGACCTGGAGATGGGTTCCTTACCTCAGACACAGCTGCCAAGGGGAAGATGACTTTAGGTTCCCCCTGTCGCTGCCCTCTTTGCTCAGCAGCTACTGGTAATTGATATGGGGGACAGGATCCACCTCCTCTTGCTTCCTTCCTACCTCCCCATGCTGTGACAGGTCTTGACATTTCTGCTTTCTGTAGAACCTTAACCCAAATCCTCTCCAGCTTGGAGAGCATCTCTTGCCCACAACCCACAGTAGCCACTGGGGACTGCAGCACGCAGGACCAGCCACAGCAGGTTCAGACAAGCCAGCCCTTCATGCACCTTTTTCCACCACAAGCAGCAGAGTTAAAACCAGCACTGTGATAAAACCCCTTTGTGCCCCTTTCTGCCTTACGGGATAGGTGTTCCATGAGGAAACAGCTCCAGGAGGTGAGACAGAGCAGCACCTGCAAAAGCCGATGCCTCTGAGCTAGGGCAGCCCCCAGTTTGGATGCCTGAGCTGAGCAGGGGGTGGCTGTGGCCCAAGGCTGTCCCAGTGAATGCTCTGCTCTGTGGGGTTTATCTGCTCTGAAGGGGGGAGCTCAGCTCCCCGCGGCTCTGGCACTTCCCCCACCTGCGACTGCTGCTTAGTGCCTGGAGCTGGCAACCCTCTCCCCAGGGGCTAAGTTTTCCATCCTGATCGCTTTTCTCATGAAAGAAAACGTTCCAACAGAGAATTCCCTGCTGCTGCCCTCTGCAAGGCCGTTGGTGCTGCCAGGCAGGAGGGAAGCATGGGCCGGGCCACTCACCACCCTCCTTGTTTCTGATTGCCCACAGGCAGAGACCTCTCCGTGGACATCGCTGCTGCTGAACGCTCCCTTTCTGAAGGGGACACCTTGCAGCTAAATTGTGTGGTGGGAGCCCAAAAGAGCAGCAGCAGGAACTTTAAAGCGATTTGGCTCCTTGACAGCATGGAAGTGGCCACGGTTGGCCCCCGTGGGATATTGAATTGGAAGGAAGGATACAAGGAGAGAGCCAAGCTGGGGCAGCTCCAAGCATTCAAGCAAAGCAACACAGTTTATGTCCTCACCATCTCTGAGGTGGGGCTGAAGGACAGGGGTACGTACCAGTGCTCTGTGTTGGAAATGAAGACTCCTGGAGACTCGCACAGCATCCGGACCAATGTGTCATCAGGCATACAAGTCAACGTGCAGCCAATAGGTGAGTAAATCCTAATAGCTGCTGTTCTGGCTAACGTCTGCAGGATCCTTGACTGGGGAATGCTTTAGGTCTGGCCTCATCTTGACGGGGGCAGCAAGAGTGCAAATATGCCAAAGTTTTTGATAGATAATGGGAAAAGCATTTGCTTTAGCAAATATTAGCCTGACAGACACAGTAGCTGTCAACAAAGTGTAAACCTTTAGCCCAGTCTCTTTGCAGTACGTTTTGGGGCAAATAGGTAGAATTCTGAGGAGTCTGGGTCCTCCTGTGTCTTTGGTGCTGAAAACTGTGAGCAACATCTGTTGCTATACCTGAAAATCACAGGAAAACCCAGCAGAAGAGGTATGTCTGGGGAGGGGGATCATTGTCATTTCCATCATGGTACTCTCCCTGTTTTGGATGGATGATTTGTGAGACACCACTCTAAGAAAAGTGTGTAGGAGGCTCTTGGTTTCCTTGTCATAGCTAGATAATGGTTATGATGATGTAGCAGGAGCTGCCTGCTGGGACTCTGTTTCTTAAGTAATTCTTTATGTATCCATGTCCCAAGAAAGACATTAAACAGAAAAAAAAACCCCGAACCAAAACAAAAAAACACAACCACAGAGCGTTCTGCAAATTTACAGGAAAAGGCTGGTTGAAAATTTCAGACAGTGCCCCAACTCCTTTCCTTTTCCAACGTCAGGATTTATCCAGGCTTTCCATTTAATGCTACAGCATCTCTGGCTTTTTCCAAGGAGCACAAGATCCCCCCCTCAATGTGATAACTGTTGTGTTGCAGAGAGCCGCATGCGCCTGTCTGTGTCCACCAGCACCCCACAGGTCACGGCAGGAGACCCCCTGATCCTGCACTGTGAGGTGCAGGGAGCCACCGGCCCCGTGTCCGTGCGGTGGTGGCACCTGCCCCCGCAGCACCCGGGGCAGAGGGTGCTGGTGGCCACCATGGAGCGGGACTGCACCCTGAGCCTGGGCAGCGCCTACCGCCATGGGCAGACCCGGCGGAGCCTTCGGCTGGAGAAGGGGAGCTCTGGCACTTTCACCCTGGTGATCCCCAGCACACTGGGCGAGGATGACGGTGGGCAGTACCGGTGTGAAGCAACACAGTGGTCCCGAGGCCGGAACTGGACAGAGAAAGGGGAGGCAGCAGTGATGGTCAGCTCCATGGGTAAGTTCAGCCACCCCTGTTTCTGGGCTGGAGGCAGTGCTGGAGAAGCGAGTGGACACATGTCAGTGGGACATGGGCCTGCTGTGCACTGGGCTCTGCTGCTGCTGCAGGCTGACCTGGGGCTGAACACTTGGCCCTGCAGTGCTTCAGTTTCCCCATTTCTACCAGGATGCTAGAGTCCTACATGGGGTGTTTTGGGAGAGACCAGTGGGAGACAGCAGCTAAAATGCTCAGAGACCTGAAGGGCACTGTCTTGCTCGGCAGGTCTTTCTGTCTCCTTAAGCTGAAATACAAAATATCTGTTGTAGCAGCATAATTACTTGCACTAATTAAGTTCAACAAAGCTATTTGCTGAGTTGTGGGGTGGTATTTGTCAGAGATACACCCCTGGTGCTGGCCTCTGATTGCCCTCCTGCCCTCTTGTCTGAGTGCAGAGCTGCAAACCTCCATGGTGTGCAGTGCCCACGTCCTTTCTTCTTGGGTCCTTTCTTCTTCTTTCTTCTTCTCCTCTTCTTTATGGAGAGGCAGCTTTTGGCTGTGATTTAGGGTGGTTTTCCTTTCTTGTTGCTGGGCTGGGTGCCTGAGAGCACCAGTCAGGCCACTGGAATTGTTCAGCTTTTGCGGAGGGAAGCAGCAAACAGGACAACAGCATCAGCAGAGGATCCCTGGCTCCTCTGGTGTGGGACTGGGGAAAAGAGGGTACTGAGGGTTTTCTGGGAAACTAGAGGTGGGAAAGTGGGAGGTAGGAGAGGGCCAGGGGCTGCATGGGGCTGGCAGAGCACAGTGCAACTAAGTGGAGAGTGGCACTGGCAGAGGGGCAGCAGCACTGCCGGTGCCATGGCCCTGCGGTGCCTGGGGCAGCGGGGACGGGGCTGTGTGGGAAGGGTGGCGGTGAGGTGGCACAGGGCAGCACTTCTGTCCCGATGCCAAGGGCTCTCTCCTCCCGAGCAGGTCTCGGTCTGCACGCCACGCTGAGGAGCCGAATCGCCACCGTCAGATACGGGCAGAGTTTTGAACTCGTCTGCCAAGTGAACACCAGCTACACCCTGGAGGAGGTGCCGGCGTCTGTGCGGTGGCTGTTCCAGCCCAGCCCCACTGCTCCTTCCCAGGAGCTGGTCCGGGTCTTTCCCAGCGGCGCTGTGGTCTGGGGGACAGCGCAGCCACACTTCCAGGGGAAAGCCCAGCTGGAGAAGGCTGACACCTCCTTCAGGCTGCACATCCACCGTGCCTTGCCTGCCAATGAGGGGACGTACCAGTGTGAGGTGGAGGTCTGGAGGAGGAACACCCTGCCCCTGGGGCAGCCAGCAGCCAGCACCAAGTCCAATGTTGTGGGGATAAAGGTGGTGCTGCCAGGTGAGCAGAGCCTTCAGCAGAGGTCTCTCCTGCAACTTTAAATCCATCAAACATGACCAGGGGCAACCAGGGCCACTGATGTCTAGGGTGTCCCCAGCGGGGTCACCTCCCAGGGCTGCAGGAGATGGTGCTGCCTGTTCTGTTGCTTCCTCAGCACGTGACGAAACCTTGGAGGCAAATTTGGTGTTGGCAAGTGGCAAAATCTATTTGTTTGCAGATCATGCCAAGCATACTGGGATCAGCCTTGCCACTAGGATTTTAAGCCTGGTTTCTGGAAAGAAGTAGTGCCCCTCAAGAAACCCAGCTGAGTATTTGGGGTACAAGGTACACCCCATGGTGTGGGCTTCTGGGAGGCAGTGGAGAGAGCCCAGCCCCTGAAGCTGATGCTGGGATATGTCTGTGTTCCCTGACCAGAATATTCAAGGTATGCTGAGAAAGCATCAGGCTTCTCTGCCAGGCTGGGAGCCAGCACTGAGCCTCAGGGTGCCCAGGACGCCATGGGGAGGTATCTCCTGCTGGGCACAGCCAGGCTGCCCTGCCCAGGGTTCCCTTTTATGGCCACCCCTGTGCTGCCATCCCTCCTGCCAGCATCCCGCTGGGAGCCTCATCCTCTTATGGAAGAGAGATGTTGCAAACAGACCTCAGCCACCCTGCCATGCGCCTGCTTCCTGCCGCCCCTGGCAGCACCACGGTGTCAGCGTGCCCTGCTCACAGCTGGGGCTGCTGCAGGAGCTGCAGGGTTTGTCCTGGCCAAAGCCTCTGAGCCTGTGGAGGCCGGTGTGAGAATATGGGTTGGTTTCTTTTTTTGCCCTCGTGTCTGTTCTGCCAGCAAAGGAGAGTTCTTGCTCTTTTTTCATGGCATTAAGTGCTCCTTCCTCTAAAATCCTTGGATATTCGGAATCACAACCCAGTGAACTGAAATTATGCATTTTTCATGGGTTTTTTTTAACTGATGGGTTTGCTGTGGCGTGAGGTAATACATTTCCTTCCCTGTCTGGGCTCTTATCTCTGGTGCTCTCTCTGCAGTTCCTCTGTTACTCTTTCCTCACCCCTGTGGAGCTGACTGCTGGGGTGCTCTGTGTAACACCTGAGCTACAGCCAGCTGGGGCAGGGTGGCACTGAGGCGAGGGGTGACAGTAATCAGCATCTCTGAGCACACATCTCTAGTGTAAACGGCATTGGGATGGGCAGGTGTAACTGCAGAGCATCTACACACAGGAGATGGTAGCAGCAAGAGACTACGACATTTGGCTCCAAACGTGTTGCAGCTGTTGCTGGATACTGAGACACTGTAAAGAGGGTGGGAACTGGGAGAGGGTGATGCACAGGGGGAGGCTGCTGCTGGCTCTAGTGCCACCTCTCTGGGAAAGGCAGCACGAGCCAGTGAAGGATGTTTGGGAAGGTACAGAAGTCTGGGGAGGGAGCCAACTCAGGCAGCAGTAGGGTGAGGTGAAGCTGCAGAAAATGAAGCTGCAAATCATGAAAATCACCAGCCTGCTTCTTCTCATATCAAACCTCGTAGCTGGAGCCTGCAGAGATGCTGGAGCTCTTGACTTTTTGCTTCAGCACTCTGTTGACCTTAAAGCACTTGTCGGTGCTTTAGGAGTTCACATGCTGCTGTGGTCTGTGGACCATCTTCAGATGGGAGGGACATCCATGAAAGATTGTAACAGACAGGGAAGGAGGACACATCTTTTCCATTTCCAATTTTTTGGGTGGAGTATCATAATTATTGCTCCATGAACCTCTCAGTGCAGCTGCCTGCTGTGGCCTCCCCCACTCTGGAGTGAGCTGCAGGGCCTTTTTCACCTCGTGTCCCTCGGGCCAGCAGCCCACATGGGCCATGCCCTTCTGCCTGCTCCACTGCTCCTGAGCCAGGCAGAAAACAAAGCATCAGCAGGCAGGGGTCACAGGGAGATGGGCAGAGAGATGCTTGGCTTGGTTAATTAAATTGAAAATGAAAGGGAAAACAGCACCATGGCTTTATGTGAGAAAGGAAGAGGCAGGAAGCTGCTCTGCCCTTTTGGTAATTGATCTTTAGCAGTAGAGAGAGGAGACCTGGAGCTAAAACAAAGGGGCTTTGCAGCAAGTGCTCTGCTTCCTCTTGAGGTGATCTCCGAGAGTGTAACAGCAATTTTCCTCATCAAAATGAAGTGCTCAAGGCAGTGGTTCCTGTGCATCCTCTCTGAGATCTAGTAGCTTTTCCTTCTCTGGAGCATTTTCTGCCCCAGTGGGTGTCAGGCCAAGCAAGACCCTACCTGCCCCTCATGCCCTGGCAGTTCATTGACTGGCTGAGTGGTATCCTTGGTACTGAGCAGATGAAGTTAAGAATTAAGTGTCTTATTTTTTCCAGTGTGACCAGTTCACCTGTCACAGAAACACAGGATGGTGGAGATTGGCAGGGACCTCTGGGGGTCGCCTGGTCCAGCTCCCTGTTGGACCTAGAGCAGGCTGCCCAGAACCATCTCCACATGGCTTTTGAGTATCTCCAGTGTCCCCCTCTGAAGATCTGTGCTTCCATAGAGCTGGCTCTGGGATGGGTATGCTTTTAAGTACTGAAGTTTAAGACATCAGCTTGCATCTAGTTCCCAGGTGTGCTCAAGTCTGTGTGATTTTTGTGGTGGATCTGATGAATTTGCACAGCATCCTAATTAGGGTGACTGCTGTCCCTTCTCTTCTGCTTTTTGCCCATACCTGTTTCTTCAGAGCAGCAAATATGCACTGTGAAATGCAGGAGAGAACTTTGTTGATCCCTTGGGAGCATCCACCTCCCAGACATCCTGGTGAGTGTTGCTGTGGAAATCCAAACCACTGAAGTGAGGCAATGAGCAGATACTGGGAGTTGTGCAAGTGCCTCTGAGGAGGAAGCTGTCAGCCTTTTGGTGAAAATGTGTTTGTCTGCAGAGAGAAGGAAGAGCAACGGGGTACAAAGAGAAAAGCATAAGCAGGGAGGTTTTGTTGGCAGATTTGACATAGAGGCAGAGGCTTTACAGGGATGTAGAGCCATCAGTTGGGATATTTTGCTTCGACCAGACTCAAGAGAGGCAGTGAAGACCTCTGAAGTGGATTGCTTGAGTTTTGAGAAGAAATGCTTGAAGAAAGGGGAAGTGTGCAAGCTTTCTCCTGCAGTGTCCCTCTTCTCCATCAGCCCCTGTGGGAGAAGCTGCAGCTCCCTCCTGTCCCAAAGCCCTCGCCACAACCTGCTGCCATCACATCCCTTGGGAAGGTGCTGTGAAGGAGAGTGCCCTGCTGAACCTGTGGCCAAGGCTGGGTGTCTGGGACATTCTGAGGGACCATCTCAGTGTGTCCTCTGCTGCCTGTCCCCAGACCAGCACCCAGGGGCTGAGCCTTAAGGGACAACAGTTGTCCCCAGCCTCTGTGGCAGAGGGTGTCCTGCTGCTCAGCTCATATGCAAGGAAAGTGCTAAGAATGGAAACTCAGCCTACAGTCTCTTAAAACCCTGATGGTGTCTCCTGCTGAGTAATTTCTGCCTACCCAAGGGCGGATACCTGTGTGTGCTCCTTTCCCTGACTGCTGACTCCATATGACAGAGGTGGTATGGGAGGGTGGAGGAGAAATGCAGGTGGTTGGAGGACCTTTAAAGATACGGATTTGCAGCCTTTTCACTGCTGGAGGAGAGGTTCCAGCAATAGGGGATGTGCTGTGGGAAGAGAGTCCCTCAAACCAGGAGCAGCACAGACACAGCAGGAGCAGCAGCACCCACTGCCGGGGGACAGAGCTGCAGGCAGCACCACAGCTCTGCTCTCCTCAGCTGCACAGCATTGAAACATCCCTGGGTGTCATCACAGAGGGTGTGCAGGACCCTCTGTGATTTTGGATCCTCATGTGGTTTTGGATTAATAACCACAGCAAACACCTGAGATGGCAACTGTTAGTGAAACCCACATGGGCTCTGTAGTCTCTCTGAGATAAAAGACACTTGTTCGCAGTCTCCAAAGCCAGGGGCTGGTTTTGTCACATATGTGTGAGCCTGCTGATGGAAGCAGTGGTAGACAGACACATTTGCTTCAGACAGAGGCTTTGCCTCCAAGCTCCAACACAATGGCTGCCTCCATCCCCCATTCCTGCTCCGTGGTCTCCAAGGCACCTCCTCTGCTACTCTCCTTCCCTGTGACACCCAGCTGTGATTCCCTGCTATTGTTCAAACAAGGGCGTGTGGGTTTGCTCTTTCCCTCCTTCCTCCACCCCTCTGCTCCAGCATGCCCTAATGACTCTTTGTCCTCTGTGCACCCTCTTCCTCCCTCCTCTTTCAGTGGGTTTTTCTCAGGACAGCTTTATTCCTCTCCTTGCCAGCATCCCTGTATTGGCAGCTGCATCTGGCATGATTGTTTTGTTTCTCCATTTCAGAAAGCAAGCTTCAGGTTGCTACGAAGGACAGCTCTGTGGAAATTGCCAGTGGTAACGCAGCCATTGAGTGCAGGATTGTGTTTGCCCAGAATAATTCGCAGGTTGCTGTTACCTGGTACCTCCTGCCTCCTCTGGCAGGTGCAACCCCTTTGCAAATCATCAGGGCCAGCTACAGCAGCATACTGGAATATGGGTCTGAATTCAGCTCTCCTGCACAGAAGTCCCGGTTCCTGAGCCAGAGGGTGTCCAGCAACGTATTCCAGCTGCAGATTCTGTCTGCAAACCTCGGGGACCAGGGCAGGTACTACTGTGTGGTGGAGGAATGGCTCTGGCTGGTGGATGGCTGGTACAAGCTTGGAGAGGGAACATCGGGAAGGACCACGCTGAAGTTCAAACTCCCAGGTGAGCAGGTGTTATCCCTTGTACAGGTGCTGCTGGAGAAGGCTGGATCAACTTATGACAGGCCCCTGCCAGGCCTCTCCTAAGCTGGCAGGGCTTAGGAAAAGCAGCAGCTCCTGTGTTGGATCTGAGGCTTAGGGGGATGCAGGAGTTGTCAGTGCCTCTCAAAGGGAAATAGGGAGTTAGGAAGATTTACCACGTCCTCCCAAACCAACCAAGCTGCTATTTTTGCTACTGGTAGATGTAGTCGAATGCTTCATAAAAAAAGTGAGTTGTGGCCTTTTCCTTTTCCCTCCAAAGCCAGTGCACTTGGTTGGTTGTACAATGCTGTGAATAGAGAAGCTGCCCTTTGCTGGTACTCCTGAGCATCCTGAAGCAAAACACTTGGATTTCCTTACCCTGCAGCACATTGCTGCTAAGAAACAAGACTGAAGGTTCAGCTGCTCTCACCTTAATCACTGCACCACTGGGGTGCATGGTGGGTCTCCCTGGCTCAGTTCTTCCCCCTCTCAGCCTCACTCCAGCCCTAAATAAAGTGGATCAGAGAACTGCAGCTTCATAAATAGCTTTTGGTCCAAATGATGCCTTTATCACTTATTTGGAGGGGGTAGGGAGTATTACAGCACAGGGGGCAGAGATGATGGGAAAGGTGAGGACACGATGCCCCAGGGAGAGCGAGTCACAGGAGCAAGGGGCCTGTGGGTGTCCTGCAGAGGCTCCTGCGGGAGGCCATTCCAATCCCTCAGGCTTTGCTCCAGAAGGTTTCTATCAGCCTGTGGGTGCGGGCAGAAGTGTTTCTCCGGCAGTACAACACCACAACATCTCTTTCTGCTTGCACCCTGCCCCAGAGCGCGAGCTGCGGATGGAGAGAACCAACCACAGCCTCTCGGCGAGGGAGGGCGAGGAGGTGACGCTGCCCTGCCGGCTGCAGAGTGGCCCCCTGCCCGGCACACAGCTCTCGGCCACCTGGTTCCAGGTGACGAGCAGTGGCCGTGACAGTGCCCTGCTGACCCTCCGCTACGACGGCACCATGGAGTACCCCCAGGAGCGCCTGGCAGGGAGGCTGTACCTCCGCCGCCCCGCCGCTGGCGACTTCAGCCTGACGCTGAGCAGCGTGGAGAGGGGGGATGCCGGAGCATATTACTGCCAGCTGCAGCAGTGGCAGCAGCAGAGCGAGGGGAAGGACTGGGCTCTGCGAGCCTCGGCACGCTCGGGGTACACCCAGCTCACCCCCATCCCGCCAGGTAACACTGCTGGGTGCCAGGGGCTGCTCGCCCTGCGTGGCTCGTCTCCTCATAGCCACGCTGAATGGCTCATAGCCATTCCCCCTAAATGTGTTGGGGGAAAAATTCTTGGTGTGAATTTTCTGGCAAGGCTGTCTCCAGTGAGGTCTCTAAACACAGCCTCTGTTCTCTTTGGGGCGAGTTGGAATGCATGCTGGGTGCAAAGGTAGGACTGGATTCTGCAGGCAGAAGTTTAAGTAAATAAAAGCAAAGGTTTCAGTCAGGTGCACGCAGTGTTTTTAGGAAGGTAATAGGCAGGAGTTGTTGCTGCTTTGGGCTAATAGGAGGCTCAGATGACCCATGTGGAGGAAGAAATATAAACTGTGAAATCAATCACGATGCACCCAGCTGAGAGGATCTTGCAGTTGTACTCATGCCTTCGGCTCTGGAGCTGCCACGCCTGAAGCCAGCCTGGGTGCCTACACGGGTTCTGGCTTCTGCAGCAATCCCCAGTGCTGACCAGCGTGGAAAGGGTGACCCTGCAGAGCCCTCCCCTGTGCCTGCTACTCCCACAGTCATGAGCCTGCTCTCATGACTTTGCACCTACAGCACAGCTGATCTGGATTTAATTGCACAAAGAGGGACTGACAGCACTTCATCCCCCCTGCTGTTGTATTACTGCTGTTGCCCATCCTGGCTCCCTCTAGCACTCAGATTTCTCCTCCATCAGCTCCCTCTGTCTCTTGTTAGCCATCACCGGTGGAGTAACCATTGCTAAAATTGCTCAGTAACTGCTAGTAAATTCTCCTCCAATTTTTGAATAAGTGTTTTTGCCAAGTGGTTTTCATGGTTTTCACAAAAGGGAAAAGATTAGCTGGGTGGTTGTTCCTTCTCCCTTCTCTTTTAAATTTTTTTTTTTTTTTTGGAGGGGTGGCCATGTGTGTGCATGTGTGTTCCTCCAGCGATGCAGGTATCTTTGAAGTACCCAGCAGCCTGAACCTCAACTGGGGAGCTGTTCTGCAGGAGCTGCCAGGGATAAGGATGGTGCTCACAGCTGCCTGCAGCTCAGTGGGGATGAGATACAACAGCAGATCAGCAGTAACAAGGAGGGGCAGGTGTCTGGGGGGGACAGGGACCTCTTGGTCTGGTTTCCTTTGCTTTCCTCTTGTCCCTTCTTGCTCAGTGGTGCAGCCTCTGACAGACTTGTACCTCACCCTGCTGTCACTGGTGTCAGGCAGGGTGTGTTGCTTTTCCTTACTGAGCCCAGTCTGGAACGGGTTAGCTGAAGAACTGTGCAGTTTCTGTTGGGATGTTTCAGATGAACAAGCCAAGGCCTTATCTGACCTCCCCAGACGAAAAATTGAGGCAAATTACCTGGTTTCTCTCCCCTTTCTCCTCAGGTAGCCTGCATGAATTCTTAAAAATTGGTAGCTGTTGAAGATTGAGGGAAAAGTGTTAAGAAAATAGAACTCAGAGAAACAGTAGGAGAGAGAAACTTGATCTAGCTTGGGGCCTCACTTTTTCTTTCTTTTTTCCTTCAGAGTCAACTGTTTTGTCTAGGATCTGCTCATCCCCATCACTGCTGAACTTCATCTTATACTTACCACTGGTTCTGATCCTTCTCCTGGCCCTTGCTGTCTTCTGCTGGTACTGCAAATTCAGGAAGAACAAGAAGGGCAACATCACAGGCAGCCAGCTGATGGAACTGAAAGGGGATGGAGAGGTCAAGAACATTTAGCTGCTCTGTAGGGGCAGATGTAACTTGGAGGAGCAGAGCTGGACAGCTGAGGAGGACTGAGTACTTGCAGAGGGGCTTTTTATTGTTTCGTAGCAGCTCTTGCAATAAATCCTTGAAATTGTGTGTTTGCTTTTGATGGAATGAAGCAGCTTTGAATTACTGAGCAAAAAGGGTTTTCATAACAAGTTTTCCTGTCTTTTAGGTAAGGTACTCACCCATTTCCCACTCTGCTCATTGTGGTATATTTGGGGTCCTTGCAGTATGCATCTCTCACTGTGGATGGAAGTGGTGTTACTCCTCTGCAGGAATTAGGGAAAAAACAGCTCTTTCTGCTCCGTGACACAAAAGTACCACATTTCTACTAATTTTAGGCATCTTGACAAAATCTAGGTTTTATCCAGGCTAAAAACCAGTGGTGGAGCTGGAAATGGAATATTGGTGTCCTATTTAGGTCATGGCCCTTGCCTTTGCCCACCCTTTGCTGGGGAAGCTCTTGGACACCGCTGTTTTCTCATTCTGAGAGTGCCTGTGCCCAGAGCATCATCTCCAAAATGAAATTCATCTTCAACACAAAACCTGTCACAGGATCATGAGGACTGAGCAAGGCTGGCTGGGCCTGAAGAAAGTCCAGAGGAGAGGAATCACAGCCAGCCACAAAAACCAAATCCCACTGACCCAGTAAAGGACTCGCATGGAGTCTTGGATCCCAGAAGGAAGATGTGGACACCAAACCATCTTGGAGATGAGTGAACAAACTTTCCAACTCCTTCCTTTGCTTCTGCTGTAGGAGGAGACAGCATCCAGCCCCTGGTACCTGGGCTGTCTGTGGGTCAGGAAGCTGCACAACTGGGACCTGGTATTAGACACATCCAGGTTGTCCCATGTAATAAATAAAGCCATGTGTGTGCTTGTGGGACAGCTCCTCTATACTCTGGAATCCAGCTCAGGCTCACCTTTTCAAGGCTGAGGAGCTCTGCTACCTGAAGACTGGCTGGCTGATCCATTAGAGGAAAGGAGATTTCTATCCAGTCCCTTTAAACCAAGGGATGCTCAACCCTTAATTGTGCAAAATGGGATGTGGTCCCAGGGAGTTGTAAGGTTCAGGTATCAGGACAACACTCTAAGCACTGTCCTCAGACCAAAGCAGCTTTATAGAAACCACAGTAGACGTTTATGAACCCGCTTCCCATGACCACAGAGAGATTTGGAGACACCACAGCCCCTCTAGATGATCTGTTCTTTCACTTTCTTTGCAATTAGGAAAGCTGCCTGACTTTACCCCGAAGAACAGGATAGGCGCTTCAGCCCCTTGAAAATGCAGTTTTTGCACACATCTGAAGACTTCTGCTCCTGTTTCCCTGTTCAGCCGCCTCTGTCTGTGCTGGCTGGCTCCAGCTCGCTCAGCCTTTCCCTGCAGGATGTTTTCTGGACCCCGTGCAGCTTTTCCCTTTGCTGTGCTGACCCCGGCTGCCTCTCCCACAGCGTGAGCGCTCAGAGCCGCACGTGGGGCTCTCCGCAGGGCTTTCCCCCCTGCCCTGTGGGTTGTGTCCCGTTTACACATCCCGGTTGGATGTTTGATGTTCCCTGTGCGTGTGACGGCGCTGTTTGTGCTTGGCTCGTGATCGTCAGGCTCCTCTCCTGCAGATTTGCTGTCTAGCAAGTTGTGTCTCCACTGTGTGTTCAGGCTGTTGACTTTTCCTATCTAAGTGAAGCCCCGTTTGCATGGGGGTGTTGAACAGCTTTCTGCACCAGTTTGTGGGAGATCCTGCTGTCTGCCTTAGAGCCCTGTCTTCGTAAAGCTTCAACTCATGGGCCAGTTTCAGTCTGTTTGACAGAGAAGCAGATGCTCCCAGGATATTAAACTCCTACAAGTTGCATGGAAAGTGGTGGGTGGGTGAAGGAGAGGAGGCAGGAGTGTTGTCCCACCAAGGGAAGGCTGCAGTGTGAGTTGGCCACCTGGTGCCTGGCTTGTGTTTAGGGGATATGGAAAGGAGATGGAGGTGTGCTAGGGCACGGGAAAGGAAAGGAGGAACTGCTTTTGACTATCAACTGTTAACAATAAATCTATGCACATAGCTTATCTGCCAATTTTGTGCTGTTCATCCAGGTTTTCATTTGGATTGTTTCCTTGGTTTGCCCAAGAATACCTTGGGAGCCTATTCCACAAACCTTGGTAAAGTCAAGAATAGATGATGTCTGCTGCTTATCCCTTCCTACAAGGTTTTAGTCTTGTTGCAGGGGAGATAGATAGGTCTGCTTTGGTTTTGTTCAAAACAAACAAAAAAGTTGTGGGTTTTTTTCCTTCCATTCTTTTTAGTACTTTTAAGTACTTTGTTCCTGTCTCTCCCTGGGGATTATAGCTGAAAAGATGGTGTTCAGTTTCCACTTCATTTTAAACATAATTTTGCCCTATTCTCCTCCCTTGGTGTCTCACACCTCCTCAGATATTACCACAGCAAACCACTAGCTGATGGCTTGACAGCCCATTCTTTACATGGCTTAGGATGAACCTCATCAAGACCATCTTTCTAGTCACAAATCGGAATTATTTAGGTTGCTACTCATTACCAGAGTGCTGGGTACAGCCCCTACCCTGCTGTAGCAGTCACATGCGTGGGTCAGTCTCCAAAAGCTGTGTGAGCTCTCTGAGTGACCTGACTGGGTTTGGTGCATCCCCCAGGCTCGTGCTGTCCCCTTGCTCAGCCACCTCAGCAGCCCATGGCAGGTCTGTGGAGGCATCTTTTCTGCCATCTGGTCTGCACAGAAAACACTGCAGGCTGCTGAAACTTGAGATTTTTTTGTCTGGTGGACTGGGGGAAAAAGGTGGGCAGAGAGAGGGAGGTGTCTCCATCAACAGGGCACTTTCTTCTTCTGTGCCATTTTTGCTTGGTTAACCACAGCCCCATGTAAGTAGCAACTTTCTATTCATGCCAGTGTGGAGGTTTTAATTTAAGTTTGTGAGTGTGCCTTGGGCCTTGATGAACGGGTCTGCAAGAAGAATGTATGGGTTTGCAGTGGTGAGGCTTTTTCCTCTTTACTTTTTTTTCCTGGCTTTGCTGGGCCACCACCAAACCTTTCAGCTGTGTTTTTAAGATGTACTTTTTTCCATGAGTGAACTTGGAAAGAGTTGTAACTTATCACAGCAAAAGCTCCAAAACAGTCCTATTTTTAAAGAGAACAATTCTGTCAGCTGAGGTAAATGTATGAGAGGGAGAGGGATGTGTGTGCTTGGTGGGTCAGGGGGAGGGTGCTGATTTTGCTGCTGGGGCTCCTGACCACCTTCACCCACCCCCATCACCACCTTTTGTTCAAATTCAGCCTGTGATGTAAATTAGAACAGCTGATGAAATATATATTTAGCTGTTATGGCCATTCCCTACCTGAAGGGGAGGAAACAGTGCAGCAGCACAGCAGTGCTCCTGCTGCACCCTGTCCCCTACATGTGCCCGTGCCCAGGGAATGAATGTCCTGTGTGAGGGCAGCATGTGGCAGGGAGATCCAGGGTCCTTTCACAGGTTTTAAAGCAGCTTAAAAGGGTTACAGGGCAATGCAGAGCTTGGTCCATGAGGAATTAATCTGCTGGGAGGTGGTTGCATGGGGCTATAAAAACAGAGATGCTGTATTGTGTGTGGAAGGTTTTCATAGGAAGGTGTGGAAACTGTAAGGCAAGGGGAGAGCAGCACAGCACTGCCTTCCAGGCAAGGCAGCACACTCCTGCAGCTTGGATGGATGATGTGAGGGCGGGATGGATGGGAATATAACCCCTGCATTGCATATCCTTCCTGGAATGCTCCTATGGCACCTGCCTTTGGGCAGGAAGAAGGCCAGCGCTCAGTGATTTTTCCAGACAAATGACCTGGAGTTCTCCTGGGATGCCCCCTCTCAAGCAGCATCTCTTCATTACTTCCTATTAACTCTGAGTTGGTTTTGAAATTTGACATTCAGTTTTCTCCCTGTGATAAAATATTTAAAAACTGGAAATAAAAGAAGCAGTTTTGATATGTGGTTTGCTCTCACTTGATGCCATTTTTCATTCCAGCTGGTTCCTGTAGCCCCTGCTTGTTTCGTGTGTCCTTTGGCCTTGGTCTTTGGCACCTTAGAGAAAGCAGAACCACTCACAGAACTCTGAACCTTCCTTAACCATTAAGAAACTGCTGCTCTGGATCTGCCTGCTGCTGGGTTTTTCGGTCCTTCTCAAATCATCTGCTCCTCCCTCTTTTCTTCCAGCAGATAATATGGCATTGCAGTCATAATTGTTGTTACAGTTGCAGTTACACTTAATTGCAGTTGCACAGGGCAGGAAAGGAGTAATGCTTTGCAGGGCAGAAGCAGTACAGCTGTGAGGCTCATTGAGGTGGGAAGGATGTATGAGAAGTGGTAGTGGGGTATATGGCTCAGTTTGCTCCCACAGCAGGCAGGAGGGACCAGCTCAGTGTCCTTTTAGCCAGCTGCACTCACCAGAAAACGTTCTGGTTGTGGTGGGGTGGGACTGACAGATGAATGGTCCCCTACTTGCTTGGGTATTTAAAAAAAACCCAAACAAGTAAAAATCCTTTCATGGTAATTGTTTAAACCAAACACAGGAGTGTTTCCCTAGCAGCTCCTATTTGGAAATGTGAACTGGAAAGCAAAGTTCAGATGCTCCTTGCTTCTGGAATCTGGACAGGAAGCCGAATACCACAAGCCACAAATTCAAGCATGTGCTCATCTGGGCTTTCTTACTTTTATTCATTCATTACATTTTTTTCCCTGTGTATTTCTGAGGAGAGTTTTATGTTTATATGTGATGCTGGCAGGGAGCTAGCTAACCTTCTTCTACAGCCAGTTCCACGGCAAACCACTCACCTCCATCAGCAGCTTTATTTAAGCAGAATGATCTGAGCAGAGGGTATTTTGTCTTTTAATTGACACTGAGCTCCTTCCCCCTGCAGGCACTGGGTACAGGTCCAGCTGCTGGGCAAAGCGAAGGAAAAGGGAGGGAGCTGCTCCTCCAGCGTCCCCAAAGCCTGCCCTCCCCGTGGGTGCTGCCCTCAGACCTCCTTGGGGACCAAGGAAGGCAAAGCACGGTGCTGTGGAGCAGAGGGTGGCCTGGTTTCTGGCCTTTCCTGTGCTCTACTTGCTCCTTGTAGGGGTGAGAGGAACATTCATTTCTAGGGCTGTCGACTAAGTGCGGAAATTGACCTGCTGGGGGGAGAACACCGGTTTTTTCATCATTTTAAGCATGAGGGAATTAATGGGTGAATGCTGGAAGCAGTATGGCATACCAGGAGGGGCTGTGACTCCTCCCAGCCCCCTCGTGGGATGCTAATAGGGAGGAGAGGTCCACTGTCCCATTTGAAAGAGAAGGGCCATGACCAATCGATGTTAAATGTGGCAGTAATGCCTCACGCGGTGGCCGCGGGATAAAAGGCAGAGGCAGCCTGAACTGTAAAGACATTTCATTTCCCTGGTAATGAGGGAGACACACTGTGGCAATGAAACCGGGGAGAGAGAGACTGCGAGATGCTAATTTCTGTTCCTGCTGCCGCTGCTGCTTTGATCTGAAGCAAATGCCCGTTTTAAATTGCAAACGGATGCAAGTCAGATATCATCCAGCCAGTGGCTTACAGGCTTAATGAAGTGGGACGTTCGCTTCTGCCTGGTAGTGTTAGGAGAGGCAGGCAATTCAGAGAGGAATTACTGAAGGTCTAAAGAGACAGGGAGGCAGGACAGGGGGGATGTCACAGGCTAGCTCTCAGTGTGGCACAGTGTCCCCTGCTTTCTGTCCCTGGGAAGCTGTGCCCGTGGCTAAGCCCCCTCCAGCCCCTCTGTGCCCAGAGAGAAAGCCTGAACGGGCTGTCCTGGTGTCACATGCCCGTGTTTTAAGGCACACATCCCGTACAGGCGATGCAAGGTCATCCTGCTCTTTGGTCTCAGAGCGTGAACATCACTTTGGGGGCGTTCTCCGGGTGAGGCAAAGGTATGGGAGGTTAGGTGTTGTTCATTTTGTGCTATCGTTTGGGCATTTAATTGAACTTGAGCAAGACAACGACAAAGCTGTTCTGGGACAGAGCCAGAGGCTCCTGGGGATGGAGACATTAATCCAGAAGCAGTGGCTTGGGAGCCTGGGAGCTGATACTGGGCAATGACAGCTTCTTGAGATTCTTTTGGGCAAGGACCTGACCTGTCTTGAAGAATGAATGTCTAAAGGCTTTTGGGTCCTAGGATGAGGCTGGATTTGTTGAATGCCTCCTGTGGGTATTCAGAGGTTTGACTGTCTCTGCAAGCTGCCGTGCTTGACCAGGCAGACATGAGAAATGTGAGGGACCTGCAGGCACCTGGCAGGATTGACCTCTGCACTAAGCAAGGAAGAAACGGTCTGGCTATTGAAAAAGGCAGGCATGGCTCACAAATCTATTAGGTTCTTTGAAGGAGTCAGCATGTGAATGGGAAGAATCTCGTGGTTGTAGTCTGCGTGGAGCCAAAAGAGACTCCGCAATGTCCATTATTATTACAGAAACTAAGTAACTATAGGACAAAACTGGCAGCTCCTTGCAGGGCTGAGCTATTTGTTAAAAATACCAGGCAGGAAAGAAAGTAAATGGTTCTGACAGAAGAGGGAGGTCACCAGCGATGAGACCTGTGCTGCTCAACGAACACAGAAATGGTTTGGAAAAGAGGATGATTGCGAAACAAAGAAAGATAATATTAAGTTAATCAAGGCATTAGCAACAAGGGCTGACTCTGATGAAATGCACAGGGTGTTAGGAGTGGCTGGGTAAGGAAACAGGAGGTGACATTTGTGTAGGTGACTGTAAAGTGCGACATGGTGGCAAAAATTAATCAGTCTCAGCTTCACGTATGAAAGGGTGGGCTCAGAGCTGACCACTGTCATTCACAAGCAAAACCTTCGTGTGAGAACAGTCAGGTGTACGTAACACCTGCACGATGATCAGAGCAGCCCAGGTAGCAAAAAAAGAAGTGGGTTATCAGGAAATAAAAGACAAAAACATAATTTTGCTGCTGTTTTGCTTTTTCCCAGATTTTGCACCTGGGAAGCACTCACACCTTCTGTGCAGGGCTGTTCCTCCACCCCCAGAAAGGACAGCACACCCAGCCAGGGCACAGGGAGGGCTGGCAAACAGTTTTGGGTTTTTTTCCTAAATATGCATTTAAAAGCATTAGAATCCCCTTTCAGTTCAGTAAATCATGTTAATCTGTAGGCCACTAGGCAAGATGAAGCTTTTAGATTATCCATTATCCTTTCTTTTTCTACAGCATCTTCTATTCAAGGACTTCACACTATCACAATAAGATAGTTGAGAATTTTTTCTGCTTAACAAATGAGGGAACTTATACATAGTGGTTTGCTGTGAAACAGGCAAAGAAATAGGAAATCTGTTTTATTAGAATATCTCTAGAGAAAGAGACAAGAGAAAAGACTGGCTCTTAATAGTGAGAATCAAAGGGAAAAATCTCTCTGCTGGATCCAAAATAAGTTTCCATAGAAACAGATTTTTCTGAGAATGAATTACTGCAGTATGAAATTAAGATTGTGGATCCAATTCTGCAAAATATTTAAGCATGTTCTTTGCTTATCCCTATTCAGCTCAAGATGCAAGCATATGATTTCCATGGAGGCTTATGTGCTTTATTTGATGGAGGTAGAAATAAGGATAAGCTGCACTGAAGTGGGATCCAGGTTTTCTTGTGCTTCCTTGTCACTGACAAACTTGCAACTTATTTTTTATGACAGTCTGTGTTGCTTTGCTGCCAACAGTGTAGGCCTCAGTGCCTCAATTTGAGAGTTCAGCACAAAGTTCCATCAGACTCTTGCCACTGCTGGGGAGTGGAGTCAGCAGAGTTTTTACATTGCTGGGTGCTTTATTGTTTTGTTAATTAACTTTTTTTCTATTTATGTCCAGGTTTAATTTTAAATGGGATACTTATTCTGTAAATGAATGCCATGGTGATTATCAGATAATTAATTTGAGAACTGATGGCATAAGAGGTTGAGATTTGCTCATAATCTGTCTTTTGTGCACCTCTATTTGTGGCCCATAGATATTTTAAAGACAGGATAGGTTCTTAATATTTTGCATGCTAATTGCTTTTATTGTAACTGTGTTCTGGTAAATGATTGGGTTTAGTTTAAGCTATTTAAGATTGTTTTGTATATCTTTTTTTCCCCCTCTCTGTTGTGACTTCATTCTTAGCTGAATTAATAGGTTAGTCAAATAGTCAAATAGTCAAATAAAGTTTGACTCAGAGTTTTATGTTCATTTTCTGTACTTGAAATAGATGAAGCTCTTGTGCAGCCAAACTGCAGCTACTCTTCTTCGTGCAAACTTTCCATGTTCTTATTCCCTCTTTATTTCACATTGTCTTCCAGCTTTTTATTTGGGGAGGTGTGTATTTGTAGACCCCCTTCCAAGCATTTCCCAGCAGCACTACAGAGCCCAAAAAATGAACTTATGCCTAGTGATAATAGTGCTTTGGGACTCTGTTGAGGAGATGCAGAACAAATAATCCTCATGGAAATTGTATCTAGTTCTTTTTGTTCCCTTCTCTGAGCCCCTGTGCTTGTCCCAGCCAAAATAAACTCTCAAGGCATTTAAACGATCCATCTTCACTTAATGTCAATGTTCCATCTTAACGTGGAAGCTCTTGACTTCCTTGGGTCTAGATGAAATATTTCCCCTGCTTGTCGCCCACCAGGCCACCAGTGGTGTGGCTGCAGGAGGTTCTTGCCTGCCCTGGGGTGGTGATGGTCACTGATGGTGAAGCTGGTGCTGGAGCCCAAGTAGGGGGGCAGCAGCAGCAGCTGAAACTGTCCCCCAGCACTGCTGGGCTTCAGTTTTCCCTTACAGCTGGAAACTATTCCCTCTCAAAATTTCCTCTGACAGGGAGATGGAAGACACACTTCATCTCCTGGAGATTTGGTGCTTGCTGAGGGCCACACTCACTCTGCAGGCATCCTCCCCTCCTCCTCCTCCCTGCTTTGGGACAGATTTTTTTGTTTAGTCAGTGCCTGCCACGCTGTTTCCATCAAAAGGGCACATTAGTGATGGCAGAAGCTATGCCTCTCCTTTGATGGTGGTTTTCAGCTCCAAGCTTTTCTAGGTGTGAGGAAAGGATGCTGCCAAAGGATATTACATTCCTGCAGCAAAACCACTGAGGGGAGCCTAATGGACAGTTTTTCTTCTCAGATGATTTCAAATCCCTGAGGAGACCGTGACCTATGTCAGAGGACAAAGTGTTGAACAGATTTGCATGAGAATAGCAACTTTTTGCCACCCTTTTGCTGCCTCCTCAGACCTCTGGCCCCACAAGCCCAGCAGAGATGGGCACCCAGTGCAGGCTTGCCCAGGTGCCCCCTGCGAGGCATCCCAAGCCCAGGAAACAAACTGTGGAGCTGCACACACCTTCCTCTGTGCTTCAGACCCAAGCCAGGTGAGTACATCCCCACGCAGACCAGCTCTGCTGGCCCCCAAGCCGGGCACATTTCCCCTCTGAGCCTGCAAAGCCTGCTGTTTGCATGCCCAGCTGAAGCAAGGAGAATGGATAAAACCAATCTCTTTTTAATCCAGTGTGAGATCTCCTACTCTTGGCTGTTTTTTTCATAATTGGTTCTGTTTTCTGCTAATGATCTGAAATTTAGCATCTATTTCTGCCTGGGATGTTTTGATAACTGGAGTCAAGGAAGAAGATTAAGACTGTTGTTAGCAGTGAAGGCTCCAGGACATATGGATGCTGCAGACCTGTGAGTGATAGACAGAAAGTTGTTTGGAGGCAATGGGACAGATTGTCTGGGATTCCTGGCTTAGTCCCAGTGAAAGGCTGATGAGGTAAGTAGTGCTGGGAAAATCCTGTTAGGGAAGGAGAAGAGCAGACTGGAGCTGAGAGATCACTGGACACGCTGTATTCAATATGCAGTTTCTCTACAAAACTGAATTGAATTTTGGCACAAAAACAGGATTCGTATTTCTCTCTCTGGTGCACTTGCTTCACTAGCAGGCTTGTAAGGCACTCTGAACTTTCCAGCTTTTAGTAATGGATGAAGACCAAAAACTCGTTCTGAACCTTTGAGGCAGTTGGTTCGGGTTTGGATCAGACGTTTCTGCCTCCATCCCATTCACAGGTGCCATAGTGTGGGATGGAGGATCCAGAACAACATCCCCAGATCTGGTGCCTGTTGATATGATGGAGGTCAGCAGCTCCAGTGTAGAAATGTTCCTTGCTGAGCTGGAGGGGAGCTGTTTCCAGATTCAGGCAGGGCATTTTGGGCAGTGGGAATGTGTGCACACACATATGGGGAAACCACTGGGTAACCACCAACACCATCCCTCCAGCCCTGGGAGCTGCCCCGTAGCTGCAGTCTGTGTTTCCATGCTGGCCGTGTTTTACACTTCCCTGGCTCCCTTTGGTCCATGAGTGATTTGTGCCCCTTCCTCTGCAATAAGTAGATTAGCTGTGATTTATTTGGGACAGGGTTGGGACTGGTGATTTGTGTGCTGCTGTGGGTGTAGGAGCTGTGTGATCTCATGCGAGGGGTGATTGCTGTGAAGTGCAAAGGGACAGACTAGGATAAATGACACTCTGGATCCAGGAGCTGAATGGATATGTGGGTGGGATGTCCAAAATCCTTCAGGTGCGTTCTTAAATACATCCTCTTCCACTCCCTGCAGCCTTCTGATTAGGGACAACAAAGTGGCAGGTTTGTCTCCTTTTAGTCTCTGCTTTTTCAGGAGGAGGTGAGAGGAGAAGCAAAGGAACAAATCCTTCTGCAGAAGAAAAGAAGCAGAAAAGGGGTCTGCAAGCAGAGACAATGCTTCTCCTGTCAAGGGCACGTGCTGTCTGGTCAAGGCACAGTCATGATTCCCTCTAGTAGGACACAGGGGAAGGAATTCCGGGAGGATTGGATGGAGGTATTGTCCCTGGGTAGCAGGGGAAATGCCTGGCAGGGGGCCTGGACAGGGGTCAGGAGGTGCAAGCACCTGGAGGGAGGCTGGAGTCTGGAGATGGGATCAGTCCCAGAAGCACAGAACAGCCCAGGTTGGAAGAAGAGACCTTGAAAGATCATATGGTTCAACCTTTCATGGGAAAGAGAGAGTGTGGATGAGATTCTCTGGCACCCTGTCCAGTCACATCTTGAAAACTTCCAGCGATGAGGCTCCACCACATCCCTGGGGAGGTTGTTCCAGTGATTGATTGTTCTCACTGTAAAAAAATATATATTTGTTATATCAAGATGAAATCTCTCCTCCTGCAACTTTTACCCTCTCCAGTGGCTCCTTGTGAAGAGAGAACCTCTGTCTAATTTGTAGCCATCCTTTAGGTCCTGGAAAACTGTGATGAGGTTCCCCCCTGAGCCTTCTCCAAGGAGAAAAGACCAAACTGCTTCAGTGTTTCCTCATACTGCAGGATCTCCAGCCCTTTGGTCATCTTTGTGGCCTCCTTTGGCCCACTTCCACTCTGTCCACATATTTTTTTTTTTGCATTGTGGGGACCAAAACTGGATACTGTATGCTAGCAGTGACCTGAAAAGCACTGAGGAGAGTGGGACAATTGCATTTGTATTTCTGCTGGGAGTGTCCCTGTGGATGCAGCCCCTGGTCTGATTTGCCTTTGTCACTGCAGTGGTGCACTCCCAACTCTTACTCAGCCTGTCCCCCTGTCCCTTGAGTGTCTCTGTGCAGCCAAAGGCAGGAGAGCCCCAGGGAGCAGCTGGTTTGTGTGCAGGGTTTGTGTCACTGCAGGGGCACTGCCACGCTGCAGGCTGGGCATCCCCCCACAGAGAGGGGAGCTGGCCACTGGCCATGGGTGGCAGGGCTTGTTTGCACACTGAAGGTGGACAAAGCAATTGCAACAACACTCAGGAAGTTTTTGATCTTGCAACAGGAACCCCGAGGCGCCATGATGTGTCGCCTCCCACCCCTGCAGAGAAGCAGCTTCTCCTTTCCCATGGGAAGTGGCGGGGCTGGGGGGGGGCAACACCACCCACACCGTGGCTTCTGCCTTGCAAATCTGCTGCCTGCTGCTGCAGGCCCTGTATTTACACATCTTCCAGGCAAGGCTCTGTCCAGCTGGCATGGGCATTTGGAACGCATTTTCCTGATGCTTGTAAAATGCCATTTTCCTTTTCAAAATCCCCGTCTTCCACATCTCTGAGTGGCAGAGGTGACCGCCAGCATCCTGAATCTCCATATGGAAGCATCACTCTCCTGCCTGCCTGGCTGTTTCTCAGCTTTCCATGCATCACGGGAGCGAGCGGAACGAGAGCCTTCCTGTTTCCCTTGCTGCAACTCAGCACCCTGCCAGCTACAGCAAACCTGCAAGAGGCTTGGCAGCTTTTTGATACTCCTGATAGAACCCAAATCCGTGTGAAAATCTGGCATCTGCATGAGCTGCAGGCTCAGCAAGGTGAGCAACATCTGGCACTAGATAAATTTGGCTGGAAAGACAACGCGGAAAATGAGAAATGCTGTTGGGAACATAGGCACATCCCACAGCATCCAGCAGGCTGTGGTGGAATCGGGAGCTGCCCTGCTCCTCTTCTGCAGTCAGAGGGGAAGCAGAGTCCATTGGACACCTATCACCTGATGGAAGCAATGCTTGGACTCTGCAGTGAGATTTTAGGGAATGCAGCCTGTGCCACCCTCTCCACAGAGAGGTAGGATGGTGGGCAGGGAGGAGTACCAGAATTCCACCTGAAGTCCAATGGCTGTTACCAGCTCAGCTGTCTCTGGAATCCCATCCTTTCCTTTGAAATGAAAGAGGATGAGCCTCTGCTTTTGAATCTTGTCCAGGAGGAATTGAAGAAGCGTGGCTTGGAGACCTGTGACAGTGGCCCCAGAGCCATGACCCACAGAGTAGTAAGGAGTGATCCAAGGAAATGAGGGCCTTTTTGTGGCGTCTGGTTAAGAAACAGGAAGGCTGCAGGGAGATCTACAAGAATGTCGAATTAAAACCATGGTTTGTTGCTTCAAAATGCTGAGAATCACCAAACCATGGCAGAACTGGAAGAAATCACCACCTGAAAGAATCAAGGGGCTTTTGGTCTGCTGGTCAAAACCAACATTATTATCAGCAGGAACCTGACAGGCTGAAGGGGTTCATATCTAAAAATCAGTATTACCTCCCAGTTCATGAGCAATCACTAGAATTAAGTGTTTTGCTGGCCTTGGGCAGAGCTCTGGAAGAGTATCTGGCCTGGAAGAGTATGTGCTCAACCCAGAGCTCAGACAAAGTGCCACTAGGTCAGGAGGGGCACAGTGTGAGACACAGTGTCTGTCCTACAGCACAGCCCCTGGCTCTCACTGTGGCTGGGTTCACAACACACATGGTTATTGCCCTGCCAGGCAGAGGTCCTGTGTTCCCTGGGCTAGTGTCCGACACCTCTTACCTCTGGACTTGTCTGGGCACCACAGCGCTGCTCGGGGGCTCGTCACCCAGCCACTGGCTGACCAGCCTTGGCAGCTGTGTGTGCTGGGAGCTGAAGAGCAGCTGACTTGCACCCAGTGCCACTGCCACTGGCTGTCACTGGTGGTGTCACTTGCAGCTGCTGCCTGACAGACAGCTCAGCACTGTGGTTGTTTCCCCACCCCGTTACCAGCCCACACGTCACGTATCTCTTTGTCACCTTCTAAAGGCTTTTACTGAGGGCTCGCAGCTTTTGGGCCTTGGTTAGCCCTGCCTGCACATCATCAGATGGCCACTGATGATGGGGACCTGTGAGGGACCCCCTGTGCTGGGATGGTGACAAGGGGCGTCTTGCCCACTCCAGTTCCCTTCGGGAGGTGTAGGAGAGGAGAAGCCATGTGTGGCCATTATCCCCACTGCGTGGCTGCTCACAGAGGCTGGTCTGACTGGGTTCCTGGAGGAATCCAGGAGGAATCCTGGAGGAATTCCTGGAGGAATTCCTGGAGGAAGTGGGGGCCAGGGGAAGCAACGTGTGTTGGAGGGAACTTGTGGGATGTGGAGACAGCAAGGCCTCCAGAATGTTTTGGCTTTCCTCTTGGATACCTCGTGTTAGACCTTGATAATGTTACAGTGATGGAGAAGTTAAGGTGGAGAGTCTCCATCCCTCCTCTTGGAGTGAACTACAGTGGATAATTACCTGCCCCAGCCAAGAGCACATGGCTTTTCTGACTCTAATTTTCAGTCACTGAATATTCTTTTACTTTTCTCCACCAAATTCTTAGACTGTTCTGAAAGCAATTGCTCAAAGTGTCTCACAACTGGTTTTGGACAACTCAGACTAAGCTTTTCATGCTCTTCACTGGACAACATTTTTTCCCAATCTTAGAAGATCAAAATGAGTTTAAGCACGCAGAAACCTTAGAGGTGTAAAAACACTGATTTCCCAAGTAACCCACACCAGGAAGTCTGCCTAAATATTTGAGGATTGAGTCACCTGTACTTAAAAGAGAGCAATTAAGGAAACTAAATATGTTCTTGAAGGGCTGAATAATTCCTTCACATCAGTCTCCACTACAAAGATGGCTCTGGAGGTGCTTACGCAGATCTTGCCCTTTTCTGCACCAAGAGCAAATAGCATCAGAGACTGAGAGAGGAGGAGCTGGAACAACCAATATCACTAAGCTTCCAGGTCATGATGCTGTACAGCCAAGAGGTCTTGGAAACATGAGGATGAAAGGGCCTCATCTCAAAAAGAAATATTTCTCTCATTGAAGAAGAAAAGAGCCCCACACACACTTGAAAAAAAAATTAAAAAAAAAAAAGAAGAAGAAAAAAAGCAGTGTTTGATAAGGATGGAGAATGTTTTACTCACATTTTTATCAGCTCTTGGGCTGATCTGGAGAATTATAGGCCTGTTTGACATGCATGCAAATGAATGCAATGCCTAGCAAATTAGGAGAATTGGCCATGAAGCTTACATGGGTAAGACTGCTCGGAGGTGCAACCCGCAGAGATTCAGAAGGAAACCACATTTCCTGCATTCGTGCAAGTCTTTGAACAAGCCAGTGAACCAGCTGAAAAAGAAGAACCGCCTGACCTAACTTAGTCACCTTTTTTTGGCAGGCTTTTTGCAAGTACACATTCCAGATGTGGCTGCAGACATCTGGCCAGCATCACAGGAAGTGGCTTATCACTGTGGCTCTGACACCAGCCAGGACATGGATGAGCAGATGGTCAGTGCTGGTGTGGGATGAGGTGTCAGTGACACACCCTGATAGCCACAGTAACCTCTGGGGACAGGGAGAAACATGCCAAAGCTGCAGTGAAGCTCAAGAAGGTCACTCAAGAAAGAGGAGAGGTAGATGGAAGACCTGAAGGAGGAAGCAATGGATTCAAAGGGGAATCTGTGCCCAGGATGGTGCCATAAAGAGGTACTGAGGGATGAAAGTTGTTTTCTCCTCAGCATTGTGTGTTTATGTCCCTGATGCTGAAGATCTGGGTGTGGGGGACACCAGCAGGGACAAAACCACTTTGCCAGGCAATTTCAGGGGGCCGTGTTAGACCAGTCCCAGGGGAAATGCTGAAAGAAATCCAGAATAGGAGACAACCCAAAAAAGCAGCATTCAGGGGGAAGAGAGTACCCCCTTCTTGGTAACATCTGAGTCGATAACCTCCAGGCATAGCGGGCCGGGCTCTTGCTGAGCCACTGAAGCACATCTGATCAATAACTCAAAGTCCCGACTTGTACATTAGCAGAGTCAATTATCAGCTCTGCCCTCTGCTTCCTTGATTATTATTTCAGCATGTAGCAGCTGCTTCACAAGCGTTATGGCCCATCACACTCTGAAGGGACTGAGTTAAATGCAGATTATTGACCGATGAGGCCATAAGAATGTACTGTAAAATATACAGTCATGTTCGCCCATAAATCCCCAGCGAGAGTGCTTTCCAAAGCAATTCCTCTTGTGGTGGGACTCTGGGTCACTGTCAAGGCCATGAAAAATGGTTTTTTCACCTTATTCCTGCCACCTCTGCTGCAGTGGTGTTGTCTCTCTTGGCTTTGCACCTGCACGTGGATGTGGAGTTCTCCCCACCTCGAGCTGCTCATCGGGACCCCTGGGTTTCTGCAGGGACACTTGGGGTATGGCTGACTTTGCACATGGGCAAGGTGAGCTGTATGTAATGTTTCTGCTCTGGCCCCAGGTTTTCTGCTGCTCCCGAGTTTCCCAAGTTCCTTCAAATTCCTCAGTTTTGGCTGAGGTTGTGGGTTTATGATTGGCAGCAGACTGAATTCAGGTGAGCACAAGCAACTTGAATCATGAGCTGTTCAAATATCAGGTAATACAGCTTTCACTCCTCTGCCACTCTGATATACTGCTGGCCATCGGCCACGTGCTTCGCCAAGGCCAGAGGTGCCCTGGTTGTTTTGGTTTGCAAATCTCCTCAGCTTCTTCAGGATACAAACCCGTTTCAAGGGAGGGGATGCATGTCTGTGGTTATGAACTGGGAATGCTGTGTGCCTATAAAGAAAACTTCTCTCCACTGAAGACACTGGTAGATGGGCCAGCAGTGATGAGGTGCTCAGCAGCTCATTACCTCACTGGTGCCCTTCATCTGAAACCTGAGAGGAGTCTGGGCTCATCCTGGGCAGGTTGATGGCCATGGCAAGCATAGCACACACTGGCAGCTCACGTCCCTCTTCGGGGCTTCAGAGAACATCACTCATTTCGACCACTGCCCCCAGGCTGAGACACCTGCTGGTTTACCCCAGGCAGTAAAGTTTCGTGCCCTTGAAGGTAGATCCCTGCTGCTGGCAGCCTGCTGAGGCTTCCTTAGTGCTTCTAAGGATTTCTTGATCTGCTTATCCCTGAGGTGCTCCCCTTCCAAGGACAGGAGAGGATTTCACATGCTTTGAGCTGGAGAGATGGTTAATTTGGAGCTTGACATGTTACAAAAGTTTGGGGGCTTTTAATATAATTTTGATGTGACTCTGGGATGGGTTTTTTTTCCTGAAGCTTTCTCAAGTGCAGCATCCTGGCCACAGATCTGGCCACAAGTGTTTTAAAAACCTTTCACTGCTGGAGCCACTCAGATCCTCAGGGCCAGGCCCTCGTGAGTTCCCAGGGAGGCCTGAATCCACCAGGATGGTGCCAGCAGGTGTAGGGGGGCTGTGCTGGCCACAGCTCCTGGAAGCTGGTGCTGAGTCCCAGCTCCTGCAGCACCTTCATGTCACACAGATAAAAGCACTACAGGAGGCAGGGGAACGTAGGGTGTTCCCTGTTGTGGCAGGTTTGTCCCGGCGAGGCCGAGCACAGCAGCTCACAGCATGGCCACAGATGGCAGAGCGGTTGCTATAGGATCACACCACGTCCTCGAGTGCTGTGAACTCCCTGGTGTCTTTGTGCTTTAGCTCACTTTTCATCTCATTTCGTGTTCCTGTGTGTCTCTTAGCGCACACGCTTGCCTTCAGCTGTGTCATGCACGTTTACTTTGCACTGCCAGGGTGAATGTCTCATACCAGCCCTACATAACCACCTCTCCTTGTCCCCCTGCTTCTCTTCCATGCTCTGCATACACCTGAAACACCTTTGTTTAAATATCAGCCTGGAAAAAGAGGTTTCCTGGTGATGGAGCTGTCTCCTTATCAAGGCTATCATCGCAGCAGGGCTGAATTCATCAAGGAGGGACAAAAACTTTTGAAGACTGTCCAGGAAAGGACCACTGTGAAGTGACCTCTGTCCCTTCAAAGGCCTGAGGTGTAGGGAAAAGCCAACAAGCTACTGATGTTTTTTCTTGCTTGTCATTGTCACAGAAGTCTAGCCAGCTCAGAGCTTCATAATTGCCTCATGTAACCCGTCTGGAGCTCCAGACAGTATCTCCAGCACGTTATGTATGCACTAATGTTCACTGCTGCCTTTGCCTGCTCTAGAAATGTCAGGCTACATGCAATGGTGTGATGTGAAACCTCAACATAAACTGCAAGCAACTGAAACCACACTGCACCAGCACAAGCTGTTCATGCCACTCTTCCAGTCCTGCAGCAGTGTTCAGAATGGCTTTCTCTCACTTCTTTTGAAACCTTTTGTGTCCTCACAGTCAAAGGTTCATGTGCTAGGCCTAGAGCTGTCTCCTGGCTAACGATGATGGGGCCGTGCCAGACCTACACCAGTTTATACAGTGATTTTCAGGCTGAGTCCTCTCTCAGCTCCACAGATGTGTCTCACTGATCACCTTGGATATGTTCTTTGCCTTCAACTACCTGAATACCAAGGCACAGGTTTGAAATTAGATATGATTACGTTGGCACTTCCAGGGATGCAGGTTAGGCTCCCATAACCCTAACTGTGTGCTTTGAAAGCTGAGGGATGTGAAAATACTTCAGGTTTTGAAGAGGAGGAGGCTGTCAAGGAATACAAAAGAGGTTTGCTAAGCCACACAGGCAGCAGACAGGGAGTTGTTCACCCAACCCTGCAGCACAGCCACTGTGAGACACTCACTGAAACTCCTACACTTCTTTGGAAGAAGCTACAAGAGGAAGCACATCTTCATGCAGCAGGTCCTGGACATGTGGCCCTCTGCCCCGCAGAGGCAGGCAGCCCCAGCAGGTTTGGGCAGGGTGAGAGGCATTTGAGGACAGCAGGCTCAGGACTGGAGTACTCCAAGGGATGGGAAGTGCCCTCTCACACCCGTGGCTTTGAGAGGATGGGAGCTGTGGGAGAATGGTGGGGACAGAACCCAGGAGTGGTCAGCCCTGTGTGCTCCTTCCCATGGCTACAGTGGGAGATCAGGCTAGACAGCCCATCAGTGTGACCTGCACAGGCATTTCCTAGGAATCTAATCCCTAGATTTAAAGCCTTGAGAGAAATCTCCCTCTCTCTGAGCAAACCTGAGGATTTGGAAGCTGAGAGGTAATACAGACAGAGGGAATTATCAGGAGGTTAAATATGTGAAATCACACTGGTGTCCTCAATTTTTCTGCTCCCGATTTCTCCGCTGTGGCAACGTCCAAGCTTGAGCATTTTCCTGCTGGGTGATGTCTCACCTTTTCTCACTGCAACACGGAGGTCGTGGTTTGTGGTTGAGGGCCCCACTGGTGGCAGTGACCCAGAGAGAAATGAACAAGCTGAAGCCTCTGATTAAAAATGCCCCTGTGGGGAGGGAGGGATATACTTAACTGTGCCCTGGAGGGCTGTAAGTGCCTAGTGGCAGCTGGGCAAAGGCCAGCGTGATGGTGGGGGTCTCCATCTTCTATCTGCTTACCCATATTCGTGGAAATATAGGATGTAAGTCAGGGGGACTTTAATATAGCTGAGACTACAACCCTTTCAATCAAATTTCACTGCAACTTGAAGAAAGGGCAGTGAGAACACATCCATGGGGAAGGGCAAAACGCTCTCTTAGGCCTCCTTACTGATGAAACCAGCCTGGGAATAAACCTTATCTGGAGAGAGGCTTCATTCAGGGCTGCTTTCGAGGTTGGCAGCTGCAGGGTGGCTGCCAACACCTCCCAGCACTGCTGGGGTGGCACTGCCTGCCTGCTGCCAGCCGGGCTGGTGCCTGCACTGACACACAAACCTGCACAGGCTGCAGCTGCCAAGCACTCGATCAGATGTGTCAGCCAGGAGGGGCTGGAGGGGAGGGAGAAACCCCAGCCGTGGGGCAGAGAGCCCTGGCAGCCAGAGGCACCACTGGCCCAGCCTCTTGGAGAGGCAGGGATGTTTATAAAGCAAGGCTGAAGCACCTGCATTCCCCCAAAAAGCAGGAAAGCATTGTGGATGCTCGTGCCTGTAGAGGGCAAGGCAGGGGAGAGGTAAGGTGGCTGCATCCTGAGGTCAAGGCTGGAGGGGCTGGGGACACAGAGCTGAGTTGCCTACTTGAGGAGAGGGTTGGGACAGTGCTGCTTGGGAGTGTGTACAGAGAGAAGAGAGGGGCATGGCTACTGTGTGTGTGGGAGGGCTGGAGCTGTTGTGCTCCTTGGCCATTCCAGCAGCAGCAGCTTGGTTGTCAGATCTGGGAAGGTCCTCAGCATGCAAAGCCAGCTGCTCCAGCTGGCAGGCTTGGGAAAAGCCCTCAGAGCAGAGAGCAGGGCTTGGTGATACAATTCCCTGCATGAGGACCTGGAGCGGAGGGGAAGGTGAGGGCGCTTGTCAGGAAAAGCAAAGCTGGGCAGGCAGTTCTGTGCCAGACAGCTCCCACATTCAGGCTCCAGCACAAAGTCCCCTCCTGGAGCGCTGGCTCTTGGTCCCAATCCCACTTTCCAAGGGGGCTCTGCTCACTGAGCTCTCCCAGGCTCCTGGTCACAGGGGCGTGCCTGGAACAGTGCTGTCATGGTTTTAATGACACATGTGTGAGCTCAGCTGTTGGGCGTAGATGAGGAATGGGTGGGCGCTCTGCTCTGTAATTTAAAAGCTGACTTTTGTTTAGCTGTGACTGCATCACCACCAGCTGGGAGCACCAAAGCCCATGCGGATGCTTGAGGTCAGCAGTTTTCTGTCCCTGGTGTGCAGTTCCCTGGGGACACCTGTCCTGATCTTTGGGGTCTGAGGCCCGTGAGTCTGCTGTCTGCTGGCAGTCCTGCTGGACACTTGTTGGCTATTGAGTTATCCCCTCTGGCTGTCCCCGAAACACCTATGTGGCTTCCCAGGCAGCTGCTCCTTGAGATGGTACAGCTTCCTGCATCTTCACCAGCCTCTGGCACAGTCCTGCTCACAGACAGGTTTGGGAAAGCATCACTGAGGCACCTCTAAATAGCCCAGGGATCCCTGTGGTCAGCAGGAAGGGCCTGTTGTCTTCGTGCCGGAGTGCACGGTAAAGTCTCTGCACTACCTCAGCAATGAAACTCCCTCTCCCTCCTCTGCTGGCATTTGACATGGAAATGATCCTGATTTATTCTGGAATAATAGGATGAAATGGTGCAAAGGAAAATTTTACACTGAGGATCGAGATAAATTGCCCAAAGCAAAGTCATCCAAGAGAAGGGAGGGGGGAACTGCACTGCTCTGGTCACTCCGAGGAGCAAACACCGCAGTGGAAAATAAAAACATTGGAAACAACGAGATGCTGGCCAAGGAGCACTGGCTGAAGGGAAGGAGGTGGATGCCGACCTTGTCACAGCCTCCGAGGAATTCCTACCGCTTGGTGCAGGGCCTCCCAAAATCTCGCACCCCTCCTTGCCCCTCGCACCCCCGCTGGCAGGCAGGGGCGGCGGGCGGCAGCTCCCGGCAGAGCCGGGCCGGGCTCCCGGAGGGTTTCTGACAGTCTGGCACCATCTGCTGGGGCTTCCCGGGACACGGAACTGGCTTTGGGAGCGGCGGTGCCCTGGGACAGGAGCTCCCGGGGCCGTGCCCGTGCTTGCTCCGCCGGGGAGCCGGACATCCCAAAATCGCCGAGCCCTTTAGGCTGGAAAGGACCGATAATGTCACCGAGCCCCGCCGCCGGCCCAGCGCCGCCGTGCTCACCGCTACACCGAGTGCCGCATCCACACGCCTTCCGAACACCTCCAGGGATGGTGATATCGATGATTCCCGGGACAGCCCGTGCCAGTGCCTCACCCCTCTTTCAGGGAAGAGTTCTCCCGGTACCCAGTCCGGCGGGGCTGCTGCGGGAGGCCGGTTCCCTCTGCCCGGGAAGGTCCCGAGCATCACTGGGGCACCAGCGGCCAACAGAGCCATGGTAACACAGTGATCACCATGTGATCAGCATGGGATGGATGCCCGATTGGCACTTGATTGGCATGTGATAACAGCATGATCGATATGTGATAGTCATGTGATGGTCATGCAATCAATGTGTGATCGATGTGATGGTCATGTGATCGTTGCCTGATCATTATATTATTGTTGTGTGATCTTCTCATGATCGTCGTGTGAATGGCTCACGATTGACACATGATGGGTGAGTGATCAGTGTGTGATTGGCACCTGCTCTGTGCACGACTGGCTTGTGATCATCCTGTGATCTACTTACAATCATCCCACGATTGGTGCTTGATGAGTTTCTGATTAGTGCGTGATCGCCGTATGATAGCCGCAAGATTGGCCTGGCACAGGCGCCTTCCCTGGGGCTCGCCACGTTTTGTGCCTGGCTTTGTCCATAGCATGAATTCGCCCCTCTCAAGCAGGCTTTTCCTTGCCACCCAGGCAAGTGGTTTTAGTCTTCCTGACTCTCTCATTAAAGCTCCCCGCACGCAACCACTTCCTCTTGTCTTATAGCTTGTTACTTCACACTCTCCTCCTCCTCCTGGTCACTGCCTTGCAGTCAGTGTGTTCTCAGTAACACAGTGGCAAAGGTGAATCATGGCCCATTTTTATGGACCCAGGGCTAGCTTCCAGCTTGGGTCAGCCTGGTGACTCCTCACTGGTTCACCTCGTTTAGCCGAGGGGCTGGGGCCATTCACATTTGGAGAAGGTGCCCGCCTTTTCTTGGGCCTGGCAAGGTCAACTTTCTTGCTGCTGGGTTTCCTTCATATCCTTTCCCTTTCTCTTGTCTCTCCTTGCCCAAAGGTGGTGGCCACTCCTGTCCCAGGCCCTGGTTTGCTGCCCAAGCACTCTTGATCTGTGCTCTGAAACTGTGTTAACAATGGGAAGGCATCCCAGGGCCACTGGGATAAGGAGGGTCCTGGGAATGATGGAGTGAACTGAAGGAAGTTCTTCCTCTGCCAGATGGGCCCCTGCTGAGGGGGTGTCCTGGGGCTGGCACTGCTCCCTCGGAGAGGTCTGGGAAGGAGCAGCAGCAAGGTGAGCACACATTGAGGAACACATCCCTGACTCGTGATCTGGCAGCAGGGGCTGGGCACGGCTGTGTTTGCAGAAACCAGCCTCCTCTCTTCTGCCTGTACCCTGAGGTAGCTGGGCAGCAAGAATACCTCCCAGCTACAGCTACACTGCCCCTTCCCGAATTCATCCACATCTGCTGGATGAAGCTGTGCCTGGCCCCAGCCCCTGCCCCACACAAGCAGCAGATGAGAGATGTCCCGGATTCACATGCGCTTGTCCTTATTAGAGGCTCCAGCGAAGCAGGGAGGGAGCGAGATGGAGAAAGGCAGAAGTCTGCCTCCAGCAAGACGGTCTGCACAAATGGACTGGCTTATAAATGAATTTATAAGTTGAAATTGGCCTATAATGAGAGAGTTACTGAGAAAAAGAACTGTGCACTGCAAACCACTTAGGAATCGCAGATCTCGGTGCATTATGCGGAGCCAGAGGGGAAGTGCTGGGTCCTGTGAGCAAAGGCATCACAGACTGCTGTGAGCAGTGACAGGCAAGCTCAGGCCAGTTATGCTGGAGCCCTGGAGTCCTTTGCTGGCCCTGAATGCCTTCCCCAAAATGCATTCCCCTCTGATAAAATTGCGAGAGCACTGGGCTCTTGAAACTGCTGCTAAATGCCGTCATTAGAAACGGTTTTATTTCAAGGCAGCTTTTACTAGTAATGGTTCTAGAGTCAGTTCTCCAGAGGAATATGGTTGTTTTAAGTGTTTTCTTTTTTCTAAAAATAAAGCAGTCTCGCAAGCCCACTGCTGTGGTTGAGCTTTGTGCTTACAGGCTTCTGTCGACAGCTTACTTGATGAATGAAGATGTGAGGGAAGAAGAGGTTTTCAATGAGGAGGCTGTGTGCTTCCCAGGGCTGGAATGGTAAACAAGAGATAGGCAGTGATTGAAAATATGACATCCTGCACTTGGAACTCCCTAACATATGCAGAATCAATTTCACCTTTTGAATTCCTTGGAACCAGAGAAGAAGTTGCTGTGCTTCCATGCATGTAACCCGTGGATTATCTGGTTGGGAAGCGTGTGAAGATTCAGGTTTCTCTGAATTATGTGCAGCCAGGAGGTGTGGGGAAAGTTCAGCCTGCAATTTTCCTCCTCCCTTCAGCCATCTGACCCCCAAAGCTGTCCAGAAACCTCTTGCCTGATTTCATCTTCCCCCAGCAGCTAACCTCCACCCCAGTGCTGCCTTTCTGAGGTGCAGGGAATAAGCATTTCTCTCCCTTGAGCCTGGAATGACGTCAGGTGCCATCCCCAGCTGTGCACATGAGGTGTTCACACTGTCCTGTCACCAGCTGTGTCTCACTCCAGTGCCTACAGCCGAGAGGGATGGAGACCAAGCAAGCTCACCAGGAGGGTCTGTTGTTCCCTCATGCCCCCACACTCATTCCATGGTAAATCCACTCTTTGCATGAGGAAAAGCCACATTTTTCTTAGAAGTTTAGCAAGCCTGGCCCCTTCCTCACCAGGTGCGCCACAGGCATGGTGGTGACCTGCTCTCCTTGCCTGTGCAAAGCTGCTTCTCCTTGGGGGGCTGCTGCCTCAGGGAAGCTGCTGCCTTTCCCACAGCCTGGCCTGGCATTTCTCTTCCCGTGTTGGGAATGTATTAGCATATTTTCTCTCCTTACTGTCACATGCAGCTATAAAATCTGCTCTCAAACAATTGGCCTGGGAGCTTCCAGAGACCACTAATAGAAAGAGAAAAACAGCATCTATATAAAGAAAATCAGCCTCAATATTCAGCTGGCATTGCTCGAAGCTGAAGGGCTTCAAGCCTCCTCTGCACCAGGGAGGTCTTAGGCAATGAGAAGAAATGCCAAACAAGGAGTAAGAGCCAGGAGCAGCAGCAAACCTCCTGGGATGTCTGCTGGGTCCTGTTTTCCCAGGGGGTACAGAGTGCAGAGAGACATCAGCTTTCTGGTGTCATTTTTAAATGAGTTCTCCCATCAGAAGCGGTTCCCTGGCTCCTGCAGGATGAAAGGGGACCTGGAGGATGTTGGTGTGCATTGACCCAAAAGTGAACATCAAAGAGGATGAGGATGCATTTGGTATCAGCCAGAAACCCAACAGAAATGTCTTTGTGGGCGCAAACCTCCTGTGGATACACGTGAACAACCAAATTTCTCTGGCTATAACCTCTCCTGGGAATAGCTAAGATAACACAGAGGAGCGATTTTTTCTTCAAAGTGCAGCACATCCGTGTTTTCTGCTGAGGTCAATTAGAGCTGTGGGAGATCAGAGGCTGATGAGAGATGAGTGCCTTGCTATTGTCTTGCCTCCTGAAGCAGCGATTCTTTGTTTTCTGAGTTACAGTAAAGCACTTACTTGGGAGTCACGTGAAGAAGAACTCTTGTCTGCTCCTGCCTCTTCCCCAGGGCAAGGAGGCAACCAGCTGAAGGAACACAAAGGGATGGCAGCCAGTTTGGTTGGCCACCTTTCCTCCACCCCTTTCCCTATGCAGTAGCACATCCTAGAGGGCATCATCCTGTCACTTGTTGGGACTTGCTTGCCTCGGGGGTGCTTGCCCCTTTCGTCCTGGTTTCTCAGCATCTGCAGATGCCACAGGAGGCCCTCAGCCTTGCAGGAGGCATTGGTGCAGGAAGCACTGGTTCAGGAAGCACTGGTGCTGCTCTGGTGTTTCCACTGTTGTATTTTTGTAGAGGAGCTGATGCCCAGGCTCCTCCCAGCAGCTCACTCTCTCATTAGGTGGTGTGACCCCTGGGATTGCTGCCCGTGTCTCTCCTGGCTGCTCTCACAAGGGCTGCCTTCCTCTCTGCATGGCTCCTCAGTGCCCTGGAGGGGACGAGGGAGGGATTTGCCTCAGCACTGATGTGCCTCTGCTCTTGGACATTCACCTGGGGGTACAGCAGCACCTGGAAGAGCACAGTCCTCCCCCCAAACACCAAGGACCAAGCAGTGCTTGTTGCTTGGCTCACGCCGCATCCTCCTGCTCCCTGTGCCAAGGCTGCTGTGTTTTTGTCACTGGGGGAGAGCCAGGCAGCTGTTTGCTCTATGACAGTGCCTGGCTGACATCCCAAAGTGTTTTGCTGCTTTCTTTCCTCTCCTGACAGACAAATGAGTGGGATTATTTGGCTGAAGGAGGTTTTTTCTAGCACCAGCCCCCCTGGTTCTGCCTTCCCTAGCACTGACACATCAAACACGGCAGTCCTTTGGCTGGCATCAACCTCCTGAATTCCACCAGAACTGGAGACACCCCTGTACTGATGTCAAGGTTGGAATCTGCCACCTTTCTGCTCAAGGACACATGAGGGGATCCCCTGCCAGTTCTGGAACCCAGAACTTCTGGGGCACCTGGGAGAGGCAGGTCCCCTGCTGCCATGCTGAGGCTCTGCCTGGGGTGAGAAAGCAAGGATTACTCAAACCTTGATGGGAAGGAGGTCCCCAGCATGCCAGAATCAACTGTGGAGGGACTTAACACTTGCAGTGCATTTCTGAGAAGTTCCTCTGCTTGTTACCATGCAAGGAAAGAGTCTGGAGAGCTGGCTTTGGCTAGAGCCATGTATGGAAATCTGGAGATGCAGCTGCTACTCTTGAACCTAAGAGACAGGAGGGAATGAATGTCTGTGTGGTTTTGGAGCATTTTAGGCAGGTTTTGTCCTATTCTGCTCACAAGTTTAGTAACTGTGGTATCTGCAGGCATGGAAGGAGGGCAAAGCCCTTTTCCTGCAGGCACAGCACTGGCAGGGGCTGTGCTCCTCATCACTGGCCTCGTGATGTTTGCCCCTGGGACAAGGGGGCCCTGCAAGTCAAGGAAGCTGTGAGCCATCCGTGGTGCACGGCAGGGAATGCCAGCAGGAAATCTAACTAATGACTCTGCCCCGAGCTGGCTTTTGTCACCTCAGCCTCCTGGCACAGGGGGCCTGCAGGGCTCCAGGGCTTGGCACCTCCCTCCTGCTTCTGCTTGTGGTGCCTGGAGGACAATGCCAGCGTGTCACAAGCTGGCCACAGACTGGACAGGCTTTAACACGTTTTTAATGCTTTGTAAAGCCTCCCCTTCCCCATGCTCTATCCACAGCTGCCAGACAGGCTCCCCTTCTGCAGCTCCACAGAGCCTTGCCCATCTTGTGTTTGCCTGAGGAGCCCAAAGCGTGTGAGTGGGACAAGCAGCAGAACAGCCCTGGGGTTTTGGTCTCAAATGCAAGGGGAAAGCATCAACACTAATAGTAGCAGGCAGGCTCTCTGCAGCTTAGCTCCCCCTCACAACCATCCAGCAGATGCATGAGACGAGCCTCCAGTGAGGAATGCTGGAGGTTGGGCACCAGCTTGGCCCTTCTGCAGCCTGCTCCTCTGCAGCCTTTCCCTTGCACCACTGCTCCACAGCTGGCACCCAGAAATGGCCATAAAATCGGATGGGATGTGTTGTTTCTCTGCTTGGAGCAAGAGGCAGGGCCCTTTCCGGGGAACACGTGGCTCTCTGCCCGTGCCGTGCTGACTGTGTGTCAGCCTGGTTTCTCTCTGAATGACAGTGCTCAGACAGCAGAAATCCAGAGGAGAGTTTCATCTGCTGACAGGGTCTTTCTGCAGCTTTTTGCACAGGGTTTAGAAGCTGTAGCTGCTCCTGACTGGCCAGGGAGCCTGTTAATCCCTGGGGATGTGTCCCCTTTTGCTATGCCCTGGTGGGATGGTGGCAGTGTGGCTGTGCTGTGGGGTAAAGGCAGTGCTTTGTGTTTACAACTGGGGTAAAAGCAGAAGGGAGAAAACCCCATTTCTCATGAAATACTGATAGGTAGGTAGGACAAATGAATCTGTACCTCACATGTGGGTGCTGGGTGTGGCAGTACCGACAGGTGAGGGCACTAATCAAGGTAAAGCAAGTATAAAGGACATGTGGGGTTGTAGCCTGATTGGGAGTAAAGCATATGCCTGCTAGGGGTTCAAAGCTGTGCCAGGGGGAATTTAGACTGTGCTTTGGGAGGCATTTCTTTACAGAGGGGGCAGTCAAGCACNTATATATATATATATATGCTTTTTGTGTTCAGATGCTGGAGAAAGTAAAGCTGGGGAGGAAACTTACAGACAGGAATGGGAAACACTGCCCTGGACTAGCAACAAATCAGCTTTGAGTCAGCTTCCAGTTCAGGGGCTGCCTTCTCTGCCAAACCACAGCAGGGAATATCCCCCTGGAACACAGAGCTGTGTGGTGGGAAAGGGATTTCTGCCAACTGGAGGTTACACTGTAGTAGGGGCAGGGAACAAAAGCTTTGGGGAAGGGATGGATGAAGTTAAAGGATAGCTGCTGGCATTGCTTTTGGCTCAGTGAGGCTGGAGCTCATTCTCACCCCTTTTTGTTGATAGGCCCTGTGACTGCTAAATGGTTGCTGTGGGTGCCTGGAAAGGTGCTTTGCTCATTCCAACAGGTGTCTGTACTGAGGGGGAAGATGCTTAAGGGAGAGAAAGAAAGCTTTAGATGGTCAAGGGGGTCTGCCCTAAAAAAGAGCAGGTACTCTTTGAATACCACACTACAGGTGTCAACGGGGTGAGGGTGGGAAAAAGGCTTTTCTTACACTTGTCACTCAGGTATTATAAATGTTTCTTACTGCCCTGTGGCTCAGGCAGATCACAGGATGCTCTAAGCGGGGCAGTTGGTGTTGTGCCTGCCCTCCTTGTGCCAGGTGAGCTGCTTGTCAGCCCCAGCTACTTCTTATCCTTCTTGTAGTGCTGTTTCTTCCCCACCCCTTTCCTTTTGAAGCAGACCAGAATTAAGGGTAGGGTTTATCACAGCCTGCCTCTGGGAATGGTAGATTTGTAGGGAGAAGACTCCTTATGCTCTAAAAGGTAATCACACCTAAATAGAGAAAGAAGAAGCTTTAGTTCTTCCCGGCAGGGTGAGGTCTAGAAGAGCTGACAGCCTGGGGAGAGAAAGGTGTGGAGAGGAAAAGAAGGCTCCTGGAGGGAGGAATGGCCCCCTGTCTGTTTTTGCATGGCTGTTTTGCTAATGTAGAAGAGGAGCCCTCAGGCCCTGGAGTCCTAAATCTTGAGCTTGTTATTAAACCCTAATGTACCCAGCACTTCACAAAATAAGAGGATGCCTAGGCTGCATTGTCAGGGATGAGTTTGGGAGGCTCCTGTAGTGCTGCTCCCAGGGGAGGTGTGTGTCTGTGCTTCTCTTTGCCCCTGTCACCAGCAAAAAACCCCTCCAGCAGTGGGGGGAGGCTTTCTTCCAACAATCCTGATCCGTGGGGACCAGGATTAAGCTACAGTACTCCACGACTCATTTACCACACTCCACCAAACAGCCTTCGGTTGGTAATAATTTTCACTCACTGCAGTTTTGTGTTTGGAGAATTAATTGCTTTAATAAGGAGCTTAATTAGAAGTGCAGAAGTAGAACAAGCAGCAGAAACGTTGGAGAAGCGCTGAAGACCATTTCCGTAAAGAGAAATGCCGCCCTGCTGGCAGGAAGGGGTGTTGGGTCAGGGGATTGCATTGCTGTGTCCTGCAGCTGGGCTTCACACCTGGCTGCTGCTGCTGCTTCTCCTGACAAAGCCACCCAGCCACGGTGTGCTGCTGTGCTGGGGGCAGCTCTGATGAGCTGCTCGGTGACCAAACAGCATTTCCAGGCTGCCAGAGGCTTTCCCAACAGGTCTCTATGTGCAGTCCCGAATTTTTTAATGTCCTGGGATGTCAGGATACCAGAGCAAAAGCAGGGACTGTAGCTTTTCTCATGCCAAAGCATAGAGCAGTGCACCTTTGCCACCCCTCGCCTCCAGGCTGTTTGCACAGCCTGGTCATTCCCACAGTGAAGATGAACATTTCTGACTCCAGCTGAGTTAAAGAGCTTCAAGAACAAATGAACTCCAAGGCAGAAATAGGCTATTTTCTCTCCACCCCCCTGAAGCAGCTATCAGCAAGGAAAAAACCCCTCAATTTTCAGGGCAACTGAATCCATTTGCAAATGCATGTCAAGTGCGACAAATAGTTTGGGCTTAAATAATGGAGGGTGGCTCTTTTTTTCAATCTAAATGTTTTATTCCCACAGTTCCTAAACAAAATACTTCCCTTTCTCATTTTGAAATAATGTTCTGTTTTGAAATACGNCATGAAATACCGATAGGTAGGTAGGACAAATGAATCTGTACCTCACATGTGGGTGCTGGGTGTGGCAGTACCGACAGGTGAGGGCACTAATCAAGGTAAAGCAAGTATAAAGGACATGTGGGGTTGTAGCCTGATTGGGAGTAAAGCATATGCCTGCTAGGGGTTCAAAGCTGTGCCAGGGGGAATTTAGANCCTCAAAATGAAGTAAATGGCACTGAATTTTTGTGTCAAAAGCAAGGATTTAGCCAACCCACTGTGTTTATTTTTTTCCATGGTAGGTGTCAGCAAGCAAACTGGAAAATCTGCATTTCTGGACAACCTGAAATTATTCTTCTTTTCCACTCCTAACAGAGAGCTCAGAAATCAATTTTCACAGGTTCATTTTCTGAGCAATCTCATCGCTGCTGTCAAAATGATCTCTCTGCTCTTATTTGTACCCAAAACGGGCAGATAAAGAATATTCTTGAAGCAGAGGTGCAATTCCTCTTCCTATGTCAGTCAAGCCCATTGGCATTGTTCTGATCTAAACAAGATGGATCTTTTTTTNCTGTGCTTTGGGAGGCATTTCTTTACAGAGGGGGCAGTCAAGCACTGGAATAGGCTCCTTAGAGTGGTTGATGCCCCATCCCTGTTGGTGTTTAAGAGGCATTTAGACAATCCCCTTGACAACATGCTTTAACCTTTGGTGAGCCCTGAAGTGATCAGGCAGTGGGACTAGGTGATCCTTTTATGTCTCTTCCAACTGAAATACTCTATGCTAGCATGCTCATGCACAGAGAGAGCAGGGGCTCCCTCCTGGCAGAAGACACATGTTTTCTGCAAAGATCTTGTGTGCCCAATAATCAAAATAGCACCCCCAGGCTGGTGTAAGGATTTGCTTGCTGGCTATCTCACATGGCCACTCACCCCTCTCCATGGGACAACGCCTGAGCTGGTGCAGAAGCAGGGCTGTGACAAGGTAAATCATGTGAGTGANAGGGCAGCTCACGTTTCAGGTGGTCACAGGATCAGTGCCATCACCTTGTTCTCCCACAGCACCTGAACTTCCCAGGGCCCGTATTGTTTAATTAAGCCTTGCAATGATGCTGTGAGATACACAAAGCACACACAGTGATTGCTGCCAAAATCCTCATCTGTCAGTGTGCAGTCTTTTCTCTGGGTTTTTTTTTTCTCCTCTCTCAGCCTCACTTTGCACTTGGGCTTTTCCAGCCATCGCTGCCTGGTTCCTTTCTGACTCCGTGGGCAAATTGGCTGATGGCATATCTATCCCGTGCAGTCAGACAAATCACACTGGTGCTAACTATTTATGGTCCCCTAAGCGTTGCTTGATTAACTTACTTGGCTGGCATGCACGGCCGTCTTGCCAGCTGACAGAGGGAGCCGATGGCACCAGGTACTTTCATTTGCTGTATCCCTTGCAAGCCTGGGGGAGGCAGAGGGCTGCCCAGGAAGAATCACAGATGAAGCCCAGCCACCAGCGAGCTGCCGTGCAGCTCTTGAGCCAGGGGCTGGCACGTCCCAGGCCAGGGCTTTGCTTGGGCAGCCTGGGGTTTTAATTGTAGCCTGCGGACTGTTCCAGGGGGTTCCTGCCAGCCAGGACCACGGTGCGTTAGCTCTGCTTTTCAGGGGAAGTAGCTTAGGAATTCCCTGGTTTCAGAGAGAGAAGTCTTCCCCTTTCTAGATGTTTCTCTCAGAGGCTGCTGGGCCAGCTGTGGGGGTCTGATCCTTTGCTGACAAGCACTCACTGCCCTGCTCTTCTGGCTGGTACGGGCGGGTGTCTGATGTCCTGCATCCTGTACAAACGCAAATGTCCTGTTCCACACACACCGCGGGGGAAAATGCAGGCCCGTATCCTCTTCTCTTTGTTGCTGACACTCATCCCTCAGCTGACAGAAAAGGGCCCCGTGTCTTTCCACGCTCTGGATGCCCGGGTTCACGCTTGTTTCTTTGCTTCTCTGTGGCGCTCGCTGCTGGTCCCGGTGAGCATCCCTGGCCGTCTCTTGTTGTGAAAGCTGGTGGCTGCTGCAGTGAGAGGAGTGAGGCTGGCAGTGCAAATACAGCTGCCAAGAGATGGCGCAGAGGCACTGTCGCTGGCGAGGCGGGCTGGGGACGAGCCCGAGGGGCTCCGCAGGGGCAGAGCTACTCCGGCACACGGGGCTGTCGCTTCTGCCCCTCATTTCTGTGTGTAGGCACGGCGAAAGGGTTGGTGCTTTTGAGAAGGGCTGAGCAGTACTTTGTGGCTGCACAGCCCGGTCTGCTCCAGCATCCCAGGTGGGCACCTGCCTACCTGTGCCTGGAATGATGGAGAAGCACGTGCTCTGTTTCTCCATCATCCCAAGCATTCGTGGGCTGCATGTCTGTGTGGAGCAGGCCGCTTGTGGAGGGGCCAGAAGAGTGCTTATCCTCCCAGACCGCCTGCTGGCTTTCACACTTGCAGGGAAAGTGCAGGAGTGGGATTTGGGGACAGCCGACCCTGTTTTGTGCAGGTTGATGATTGCAGGGCAGGGCTTTCCTCGCCTTTCTCTCCCCCAGCCTCAGAGACAGGGGATGTCTGTGTCCTAAACTGCCCTCTGGTCGTGAGCCACGGCCGTGAATGTCCAAACCAGCTTCCTCTCTGTGGAGGTGAGCCCTGTGCCAGGTCCACCTGCACCTTCAAGGGACAAAGCAGGGTCTGTCACCAGCCAAAGCTCCCATCCACCCTCTAGGCTTGCATCAGCCACGCTGGTGTCACTCCCTGATGGAGCAAACCAGCCAGCTGCTCTTTAAACAGCTATCTGCACCACTGGGACAAACAGCAACATTTATGGAAATGTATATATTATTTAAGGTGAAGCCAGGGTCAGTGTGTACCTCGGAGGAGGATCTCAGCCAGAGCACAAAAAGGATTTCGTGTTGATTTCTGAGATCTTTCAGTGTCTTTTCCTTGAGAGAGAATACTGTGTTTGAAAGTGAAAACTAGGAAGCGAGGCTTTGCATTTGGGAAAAACCAACACAGGGTTTGCAACACCACTCATTCTTGCATCCCCCAGAAAGCCACTGAGCTCAGGGGCCTCTGATCTCTAGGGCTCTGCTCTCCTCTTTGGTAAGGGGTGACATTAATACTGACCTATGTGCTGGGGAAGAATGGTAGAGCAGGCAGCTCTCTGGACTCAGTCTAGCAGACCACAATAGGCAGTGTTGTGGCAATGTAATTTCAAATACTAGAACTCGGGATTTATGTAGAGAAAAATGTTCTGAGGTGATTCTTTGGATATAAGCACTGACTGGCTTGTCAGTGGGTTTTTGACAGTGGCTTGATGTTCCTTGTGTTTGAGTGACAGCATCTGGATGTACATTTGCCTGGCAAAAATTCACTGCTTTGATTTTAGGCTTGGGCTTCACATTTTGGAAGCCATGGGTACCTGTGGGATGGAAGGAGAGAAATGTGAGCTTGATCAGTGCAGTGAGGAAGGAGTCAAAAAACCAAGGCAGCCGTATTTGTTGCAAAGAAAACTGATGGAGGCTGCGGAAAGCAATCACTGTTAGGAGCAAGAGAGTGATGGCATCCAATCAGGAGACAAGGAAAGAGTTCATTTCGGAGCAGTAACTGGTGTTAGCTTCCCGTTAACAGTAATAATAACTATATCCTGGAGTGATGGCTGAATTCATTTGGACCAGATACAATTATTGCTTTGTGTGCAACAAGCACCCTCAATTTGCTGTGCAATATTAAGCTGGAGTCAGCTCCCTCACAGGCTCTGGTTTCCAGAGGCTGGGCTGCTAACAAAGTGCCCTCTTGCTTTCACACACCATCACTCACCACACGTTCACACACATCTGTACTCTCTGATAAAATCAGGGCCTTTGCAGCTAAATGCCAGGTAGTATTTCTTTCAGAAAAATCCCTGTCTTCCTGGCAGGAGCCCGGGAGTCCCTCGTTGTAGACTTGGAGCTCTCTGTGCTTTGGAAAAAAGCAGCCTACTTGTCCAGTCCCCAGCTCCCTGCTCCCCAGTTTGGGACTGGGGCAGTTGGGCTCTGTTGCAAGCACGTTTTGGGTGGAGAGTCTGGGAAAGCAGGGCACTCACCTGCCATTGGGAATGCTCTCATTAACCTTGGCAGCCTTGGTGCTTCCCCTGCCAAACTCAACAGAAGCCCTTGGGAATAATAAGACTGACACACCCCAAGCTTAAACTTGGACAAGCTTTTTAATACCCAGATGAAGAGATTACAGGAATGACCTACTTGTTTATGTGTGGCAGATCTGTGAAATGTGCAGAAGGCTTTCTCATTAGGAGAGGTCTGCAGGGTGGAGTTGCCCCACCAGCGCCAGAGCTGCAGCCAAGCAGCAGATTAGATGGTGCCTCCAAGGAGATGGGCTCTTTCATGTGTTTGGAAATTCCCCACGCCACCCCTAATTCCTAGACAAAGTGCTTTGTGTTGTGAGGCAGGGGTGGCTAATCCCAGCCTCCAAGGCCACCAGAGGTTTCCAAGCACTTCAGGCTCATCTGCACAGCCAGTGCTACCTTGTGCAGAGGGCCTGGGGTGTGCAGGCAGGGCAGCGGCGTGCTGTGCCCTGCAAGCCTGAGTTTTGTGAGTGCCAAGGCATGCCGTGGTGTAATCTGGGATCTACCACTCCTGCATCCTGATCTTCCATATTGGCATAAATTAAAAGTCTTTGGGACACATGAGACATCCTCTCTTTTCTTCAGTAGCTTCCATGTGCCCTGACTGATGCCCCAGATGCTCAATTTATGGATGACTGAATTCCTGCCTGGCACATGGCTCTTTGGAAGATGAGAAAATGCAAACTGGCACAAAAGCAGTTTCCTTAAGAGAAGAGGTTTTTTTCCGCTGGCAGAAAGTACAAAGACCTCAGGAGCATCACTACTACCCAGGGACTTACCCTGATCTGGATTTTGGGGACTTTCTGAGATGGGATCTACTGAAGGAGCCAGAACATGGGTTATAATTTGATAAATACAATAACTCAGGTATTCTGTGTGATGATCAACCTCTCCCACAGCATGCCAGGCTGGGAGGTGCAGGAAAAAGACTTCTGTGGTTCAGGTGATGGGAGAAGGTTGCCCAGTTTATCCTCTGAGAGCCCTGAATACCCAGAGGCTCTTTGAGGAGCAGAGTGGTAGGTTTGACTTCCTGTACACTCACCATTTGCTGGGGTGTTCCAAAGCGCTGCTGCAGCGACTCTCAAACCTCTCACGGTCTTGTGACTTTAAGGAGGATGGACACAGAGCTGGGACCTATCTGGAGATGTAAGTGTTGAGCTTGGCGAGTCTGTCAGCAGGGAGGGAGGGTCAGTGTGAGCCTTCCATGCTGTTAATCACCCAGAGCACACAAACACCTGCACCACTGCACTGCCAGACTCGGTGTTGGTGTGATCTGAGACGTGACTCCTGTGCTGTTCCCATTTGGGTCAGCCTGAGCCCTAATTCCTCTGTGCCTGCTGCCTGCCAGGGAGGCACTCCAGGCTGATACCGCTATGTGGGAAGGCAGGACAGGCCTGCTGGGGTATAGGTGGCACCTACAAGGGTTCTTATCCCCCTCCTTCATCCCAGCCAGTGAATCCAAAGCCATCCTGGCCAGCATTTGGCAGCAACAGCCCAGGGGTCATAGCAGCGCAGGTGCAGCCGCTGAGTCCTTGGGCCAGCGACAAGGAGAAAAAGTGTGTTGTTATAAATCCACAACCTGCTCTTAATGGCTTGGGGCTACAGGCATATAGATTAAATTTCAGTCCTATATTTCACAGAAGTCACACGGTGGCATGTCAAGGTGCTGCAAGTGAACAGTCCTCTGATGGCGTGTTGGGCGTCCGGCGGGGGGACGAACTAGAGCAATGAAATAAAGCATAACAACATGTAGACTGAAGAATGGGAGAATTTCATAGTGGTGAGATCAGGGCTGTAAAATAGCTTCTGGGGGAACTGATGGAAGCTTCTCCATGATTGGGTTATTTAAAAAAAAAGATTGGACAAATGTTAGATGGTGTATATTAGCCTAGTGGTGTGAAAATCACGGCAATTTTGTCAGAAAAAGGATGACAGAAGGGTATGCTGTTCCATTTTCAGCAGCGTTGCTCTGAATGCTGTTTACTTTCCTTTGGAGAGTTAGGAAGCAGGTTGTTTCATTATTTTTTGTTTGGGAAGAGGAGATTTGTTTAGTTGTCAATCTTATAGAAAAAAAAGGGATATTTTAATTCTGAATTGTGCACTTTCTTGTGGAGTGGAGAGGGACTGGAGGAAGGTAACTTGCACCCCAGTGGGACAACCTCTCCTAAAAGAGGTTTGGACATGGTCCCTGCTGGCTGTACTAAAGGATGCCTCTCTGCAGCTGTCAGATGCAGGAATGGGAGGGGGAGACTGGCACAGATTGGATTCCCATCAGCTGGTGCATGGCACAAGGGTGGTGCTCCCTTGCTGGGTGCCGCTCCGTGGCAGCTTCCTTTTGGGCTGCCCAGTTATCTCTGTGCATGGATGCACAGCAAAGCTGCAGCACAGCGGACAAGGGAAGCAACAACCCAGTGATCTCCCAGCCTTGTTCCCTTGTGAAGCCATCCCTGAGCACATCCTTACCCTTCCTGCCTGTCCCTGTTTCCCAGATAGTCCCAGCATGGCTTTTCCCAGCCTGTGCATGGTGCTGCCAGCTGGTGTCAGCTCAGCCAGGAGGAGAGGGCAGCAGGAAGCATTTGGCCAGCGAGCAAAGGCAGCCCTTTACTCCAGTGCTGGAAATGAAGGGTCTTTCTCTCCAGCAGCAGCCTCCTTCAGCCCACAGCCGGTTCCTGATGCTCCTCTCCTGTGTAACAGCAGCAAGCTCCTTTATTTTTGGACACCCTGCCCCACCAGCCAGCTCCACCAAGCCCAGCAGTGACACTGTGCCCACTGCAGGGACCAGCCCCTGGCCCTACGTGCCTGTTTGCACCTTGGCATCAGTGGTGGCACCTGAGACCTGTACAGTGGCAGCTGGCCAGGAAGGGGCCAGCCCTGCAGAGTCTGACAGGGCATGCACAGCCATGCAGTTTTGTCCCTCTCTTTTGGACAAACCCTTTTTTTTCTCCCTGTGCATCCAAAGGTGCCATCCCAGGGGCTGCCTGTGGGGCCACAGCAGAGCAGAGGAAGGTGCCCCTCACCCCAGGGAGCCTGTCTGGGTGTGCGTGTTGGGGGAAGCTCAGTCCTCGGTATAAAGTGACGAGCTGGTAATAAATATTCAATTTATTTAGAATTGCAAATACCAGGGGAAGGAAACCAGAAAACAAAAGAGGCCGCAATCGGCAACGTGGCTGAAATTCTGGAATGCTGGACGGCAGTGACGGATGCAGGAGGAACAGAAGGTGGCGAGTGGTCAGCCAGGCCTGTGCGCTAGCAATTAAAACAAATTCAAGTCTAAGAAAGCAGGAACTCAAAAGGAAGCTGCTTAAGTTAGGCTCTTCTTAATGAGAGACAAATACACTAGAAAATATTGCCTGCTAACAGTATTCATAAGCTGCTCCCAAGATGTTTTGATTAAACCACAGTTGTCTTTCTAGTGTACTAATGGTTTTTAATCTCTCTTGATGCCTAGGGGCGAAGGGGTCTACTGATTCACAGCAGCTTGGTGAGCTGAAACTCGTCCCTGGTGAATGCATCTCTCATGCCAGAATCACGGCTTTTAATTTTTAAAAATGTAAGTTTTTAGCAAAGGGAGAACCCGTAGCATGTGAGCGGGGCGTAAGTGCCGCGTGCCTGGATGTGAAGGGAGCTCCTCTGGGAGAGAGACTCGTGCTTCTCCCCCTTCTCCTTGGGGTGCACTGAATTGTAATTCTGGCACTGTTTCACTGCTGGACAAAATCTAATTGCACTTTTCTGCAAAAGTGGAGGGGAAGAGGGCAGTGCCATGAATCCTGCAGCTCCCATGCCAACCTGCTGACACTGGGCATGAACCACAGGGGTTGCACAAGGTGAGGAAGGTCGAGGCTCCTCTTGGGGCTTCACACCTCTCCAAAAGCCATAGGGAATGCTGCTGGGGTAGTGGGTGATGCTGGGGGGCTGCCAATACCTCTTCCTTCATGTGAGGCCTCTCCTAAGCAGAAGAGGTCTCCTGTGTTTGCCAAAGCATTGGGGGCAGAGGCACCACGAGGGGAAGTGTGAGAACACAGCCATACCCCAGCCAGAATTGCTGTGGGAGTGAGCTACAGGTGTTCAGCACAGAGGATTTGTGACAATCCCTCCCCTTTACGCTTCCCGTCTTGCCAGCAGTTATGGGATGGCCCCAAGCCTTAACAGGGCTTCTCATGTCTTGGAAATTTGGCTTCATGTTCCCTGGTTGTGCCACCCAGCTGGTTCATGGGCAGTGATCTGACTATAGAAATTTTTAGTTGGGAGATGGGACATGAGAGTGCTCATTTCTGGTGTTCCATGGCCCTCACATCACACAGGAGTGCTGGGAGATGAGGGCAGTGAGTTGGGCTTGATTCCTGGGAGATATGGGAAGGTAACCCTTTTTGTGCCCTAAAGCCATGCTCTGGGCTTACACCAAATTGGAAGCACACCTACCTGTCTCCCAGCAGGCTGTGTCTGTTTGGTGCCCAGCCTCCTACCGAGGTGTCCATATCTTCCTCCTTTTCACAGCCCTCCTGTTTCCACTCAGCATTCCTGGCCCTTTCCACTCAGCATTCCTGGAGGGTGCTCCCTGACATGCGACTCTACAGCTGGTGGGCAGCCAGGGCTCACCACCAGCCATGACCCACTCTTTCCCAACTCATCCCAAAGCCCACGGCCAGCAACGCATTCCCCTTCCATGCAGCTTTGTCTCCTCAGTTTCTTCTCCCATCCTCCTGTTAGTGGCTTTCACAGAAGAACAGCTGGGAAGGGAGGAAAGGCTTTTCTGTCAGCAGGTATGAGGGCAAAGCTCTGCCTGCCAGGGGCTTGCACGGCACATGGCATGGGCCTGCCTCCCACCTCCTGTCTGGGCTGGGCACCAGGGAGCATCCCTGATGAGAGCAGACAGTTCCTCTGTCCTCTGGGTACAGTAGCTGCTTGTTGCTCACAGAGAATGAAAACATATTAAAGTACGAAACTGCTGCACTAGTCATTTTCCAATTCCCCACTTGGAGAACTGGCTTCCCTGGAAAATAGGTCACTTACATAAAAAGCACCTTATTATCACACCACAGCAGTGAAGGAAAGAGATGGCTCAAGAGACACTTTCATTTCGAGCCCCTGTTCCCAAGTACTTAGATATTTCTGGAAAATTGACCCTTTGGGCTGCAATTTCTCATGCGCGTTTTCAGCCCATAAGGTGAATTTCAGGACCTCGTTCCCTCCACGGAGCTAGATGAAGTTAGGGAAGGAAATGTGTTACATCTTAACCCTTGGGAGAGCTGGGCATCCAAACTCACCACTCTCCACAGGGGTTGGGGTGAGCCATTATCCCTGATTTTTTATCAAGGATGAGGAAGACTGCCAGAGATGAGTAGACCTGTGTCCTTCCACCTCCTCCTGCCGTAACCCTGTCTCCCACCCTTCCCAGAGATTCATCTGCTTTTTCCCTCTAACCCTATAGTTCGTGCTGAGCCTGGGGGCACTTGAGATGTGGAAGGGGGTAAAGTGACCACAGGAACATGCCCTTGGGAGGAAGGTGGAAGTTATCTAGTTTTCATTAAAGGTACTGGAGCTGAAAGAGGGAAAATGGGTGAGTGGAGAGCAAGGAGGGACTCACTCAGGGCCTGTGTGGTTGGCCTTGGAATCAGATCTTCTGGAGAGGGAAAGGGGAGGTCTCTGTTGAACAACTTGGGCTTGGCTCACTTCAAAGCAGTGACATTGGCAAAGTGCTCAGTTCTATTTCTCCGAAGAAAGAAGCTCTGGCTTTGGTAAACAGGCTGCCTGAGAGACTCCAAAAGGCAATATTCACCTCCTTGGTCCCGGGCTGGGTGCTGTGTTCTAACCCCATTTCAGCCGGGAGATTCAAGCGCTGTAAACCTGACAAGGGACAGCAGGGAGGGTTTCCTCAGCCTCTCCATTCCAATGATTCTGGCTCCAGCCTTGGCCAGCATCCCCTTGCCCCCACTGTGCTGGTCAGGCTGTGGAGGAAGGTGCCTTCCTGGCAGCCCTGTACCCAGCTGGGCAGGCAGAACAGGGCCAGGCTGGGAGGGAGCCCCAGAAGAAGACAATGAGGAGCAGGAAGTGGAAGGAGGAGTGGGATGGGAAGGAGTGAATGCAATAATGGGGACAGATGGGACGGGAGGTCTGAGGGTAACAGCACAGCGAGAAGGCTGTGGAGAAACTTGGAAGCCAGGGAGGGCAGATGGAGAATGGGCCAACCAAAGAGCAGGCTGCCAGCCTTCCACCCTTACCAGCACAGCTGTCCCATCCCGAGGAGGAGCTCACTGCCCTGGCACGCGGTGGGGAACGTCCCTGCCACCAACACCTCTGCGAGAGCGGGGCACAGGGCCTGGTGCCTTGGCATGGAGGAGGTGCTTCCAAAAAACATCAGCAATTACCTCCGCAGCAGCAGCAGCAGCAGCCAGCGAGCAGGAGTAATTTACATAGTAAGAGCTGGGAGATAGATGGCTCTTTAAACCAGATCTGTCATTCCCAGCTCTCTCCCCGTCTCTGACGCTTTGATGTTCCTCTTTGAAGAGCTCTCCTCGCTCGCTGTTCCGCGCTCCCTTGGTGCCGCTCCAGCTCTCCGAATGCCTCTCCCCGTCTCTCTGCCCGTGTGCCCGCGCTGGCTGCTGCGCCTGCATCCCGGCAGGAAGGATGCGGAGCGGGTGACAGCTGGCACCCTAAACCAGCGCTGGCAGGGGGCTGTGGGGACGGGCAGTGGCTTCGGCAGGCGCCGAGGCGTTTGTTCTGCACGAGGTCTGATGCGCCAGCGAAGAGTGAAACAATAACAGCGATGATGCCAAGCAGCTTTCAATGGCTGTGTTGCCATCTGATGGGAGATCCAAGTGTTCAGCCCAAAGGTACGAAATACTGAAGGTGAGTAGGGGTTTAGAGCCCAGGAATTCCTGGTTCTCCAACCCTTCAAGGGCATTGTGGGCTTCCCAGTATTCCAGCTTGTGTGGCACCTCTCACTTCCCCTCTGCTTGTGGCAGGCTCAAGTTCCTGGGAAAGGAAGGGAAAAGAAAGAACAGATTCATGTGTGCTTTGAGGTGGTTGAAGTTAGAGGACACTCGGTGAAACCCATGGCCAGAGGCTTTTGTGAGCAGCAGCAGACATGGAGAAGCCTGTCACAGCAGCAAGGGCCAGAGCAGAGGACTCTGTGTGAAGGAGGCACGGGAAAACAGAGTGGAAGGTGGGTTAGAGGAGCTAAGTCTGCCTGCTGCAACCCACCTCCTGCCCTGAGCTCTTCCACCCTGGGGTGCCAGTGACTGAGGGCTTGTGTTTCTTCATTTTAGCAAAAATATCTTCACAGGCTGCATAAGATAAACAACAACAAAAAAGGCACTCTAATGCCAGAATTGGTGTTTCTTCAGGTTCTTAGTAAGGGATAAAAGCTGAAACACATAAAAGCAGTGCACTTCCATTGGTGAAGGGGTAAAGGGGCCTCAATATAACTATTTATTACACCAAGGAGATCCCTTATGTGTGAACTTCATAGCCCAGTGGGGTGTTACATGTGAGGATCACCTAATGGCTAAAGCTGGAGAGCAAACTACTGTCACAGAAGCATGGACATACAAATATCCTGTTGCTGGATATCTCACCTGTAAGACACTTTGAAAGGTTTATGCTTTGGGAATAAAAATCATTTCAGTGTAGGCACTGTGCACGCAGAAATCCTAATTCTGTCTACTACTTTTAGAGGTACTTGGGTCTATGTTGCCCTTGAGAGCTACACTTGAATTTTGGCTCAAGGTCCCAGGGCCAAGAGGTGTGAAGCAGATGTTTTGACTGCAGGCACTAAGCAAGAGTTTCTATTTCTGGTGCCAATCGGATGGTGCCAATTAAGCCCAAATATCCACCTGCCTAGGAGAGAGTGTGTCTCCTTGCATCCCTGTGAAGAGCCTCAGTCTTTTTTGGCAACACAGCCCAAATATCCAAAAGTGAGCTCTGTCTTTCTAGGGCCACTCTAAAGATCTAAGTTGTTTTAGTTCCTCAGACAAGGGAGAGAGCTGTTTGTTAGCTCTCAGAAGATTCATCTGCATCCCTTGCAGATGAGTTGCCCTGACCCAGACACTGCCTTTGGAAACGCTGGGCAGTGTCAGGAAATGTTGTGAACAGCCTGTAGTTTCTAAGCAAGGATCTCAGCCCCGTGAAGGGGACTTGGGAACACAGATCCCTCATTGTCAATGGAGCCAAGTGGAGGCAGTCCACGTCTCATCTCCCTCCCCAAATACTCCTGCAAGCAGGATTTTTGTTTCTGCTCTCTGCTGTAAGCAGCCTCTCTGGTTGCAGTACAGCCCTGAGTTCACCAGCTTGGAGGGATAAAGCCCCAGCTGCACTCTGGATGCTCTGGCTGTGTTCCCTGCTGTTAGCCATGCTGCAGGAGGCCATCGCTATTTCTCAGCCCCAGGTTTGTGTAGTTTGCTGGCTAAGCTGTGCTTGCAAATGCAGCAGAAGGGCTGATTCCCCTTCTGAAAAGTTCTGGCAAAACGCAAAGCACACAAAAGTGCTGTCTGGCCACACGGGGTTAGGCACAGTACAGCCAGGCACTGTGGAGGTCAGACACGGATGTGGGTGAGGAGCACAGGCACTAACAATCAGCAGGCTTTGAGCTCTTTGGGTTTCCTTTTTGTTTCCTAAATAAGGATTGTTGCAAGAAGAGGGGGTAGCAGTTGTTCAGGTGTGTGGCTGCCATCATTAGCACAAAACCCTGCCATGCTTAAAGACCGCTTTAATGAAAATCCATGTCAGGTTTCACCTGTGGTTTAGGGACCCTCCATCTGCTGCCAGCACTGCAAGTTGACTCCAGCCTGCCCCCCAGGTAAGCTGCTCCCCAGCAGGACAGGAATCCATGTGGCAGAGCAGCCAGGAGCAGGAGAAGTGGACTTGGTTTCTCTTGCACAAGGCAAGAGTCTCAAGAGCTTGAATTTCTCCATGTGGTCTTGGGGCATGATGAGGGCAGAGTCTGGAGAGGGCCTTGGAGAACAAAGTGGAGCTGCAGCACCATAACACAGCATCTCTTATTCCTACCAAGATGCCTCAGGGCCAAATGGCACCATCTGTGTGCAGGTTTGTGTTAGGGGCAGTGCCCTGGGGGGACTGTGGGGACACCATTCCTCACAAATGCGCCCTCGGTGGCCTGGCAGGGGTCTCCCTTGGAGAGGGGTTTGTGGCAGCGTGTCCAGCGAGCTTGCAGCACTAGGAGGGAGCACAACGCTGCTGCCTCCTTGCTTTCCTTATGTTTTCACTGTGGCTCTTCCTCTCTCTCCTTTGGGTTGCAGAAGATTGGGAAGTTGTGCCCTCGAGCTCTGTGTCCTGGGCCTCTGGTGTCACCTGTGAAACAGAAGGATTGTCCCTTCCTGACATGTGTCTGACACTCCCTGTGACCACAGCCACTCCAGCTGAGGTTAAGGAAGGGAGATGGCTTGGTATAAACAGGTTGGCGAAGGAAAAAAAAGAGTTATACTTCCTCTTGTGAGTACTAGTGAACAAACAGGCTGTGAGCACTGCCAAGAAAATCTATAATTTGTAGAAAAAGAGCACTCTGACATTGTCACCTCACTTTAATCTCCTCTTGCCTTTAGTGATTATTTTCTCCTTGGCCATTGGAGACTATCTGGCTAGCAATAAGTACAGCTTACTCTACTGTTCTGGTTCAACACTAACAGTTAATGATGTCAAGCTGTATTAAGCTTGAGCTACTCTGATCATCTCATTCAAAACCCCTTGAATGCCATGGAACAATTTTCTCTGTAAGAAGCTCTTGGTCAGTGGATTCATGCCTGCTTTGTCTTGCTGTTCTTGTCCTGAAAGGAAATTTTTGTGCTAAAAGCTGTAGCTGTGTATGTGTTGCAGGAACAGAAAATGCCTGAGATGCACACTGACCTTCACTACATAAAGTGTTTTTATAAAGCTTTACAAACAAACTTTAGGGGTCATCCTGCATTTTCAGAAAGGGTGGAGGGCCAGGCTCTTGGTATAAATCAGTGTAGTCTGCCTGAGAAGGGCTGAATTCTTCAGCTGAGAATTGGCTGAAGAGTTTTTGCTAGGGGTCTGCAAAATCAGAAATAGCATCAGCAAGAGGGCAAGCAAGGAACACCTTTGCCTAGCTGATGCCCTAGAAGAATAAAGGGGCACCAGCCAAAGCTGGAATGATGGATTGCTCAAAACAGCAGGGAGAAATTCCCAATACAAGGCACTGATCATCTGAGGACTCCTTGCCACGGTATGCTATGGGCTTGCGTTTACATGGTTCAAAAAGCATTTGGACAAGTCCATGGATAAAAATCTCCTAGGGCTATTAAAAACAAGAACATACCTTCTTGCTCTGAGAGGTATTTCAGCTCAGGGCTTTCTGAGCTGCAGGTTATGAGAAACCAGGGAGGAATACATTAAAGGGGGCTTCTTGGGCTAGCCAGAGCACAGAAAAGCAGGTTAGAAAAAACCAGTGAGGGCCTTTTAGTGTGTGGCAGAAGGTGATGTGGGAAAATTACCTCCCTGCTCATCCAGATTTTAGGCTGATTTTAAGGAGACACTTATGGCACTGCACAACTAAAGCACACCTGGATTTCTCTCCCACTCCCTGAGATGGGTTGCTCAGGCAAAGACCAGCCATGTTATCGGGGGCTGGTCCATCACCACAGACCTGGGAGAGCATTTCTGGCCACAGGCAAGATTTCTTGCAGGTTTGCTGAGGAGGAGATGAGGTTTGATCCATCCAGACTCCCTCACTTCCTTCTGGGAGAGGACAGCAGGAGAGAATGTTGATACAACAGTGGAGGAGAGAGGAAGAGGAAGGCAACCAGTGCAATGGTGAGGGAAAGTCCTCCTAGGCAGGGACTGCAAGCAGGAATGAGCCTCTGGCCAACCCATGATCTCAGTTTTCTCCTGAGTGAGGTGTTGAGGAATTTTAGCACCTAGAGGGCTGGAAAGCAGCAGCCTGATGTTAAGGAGTGAAGAGGAAAGGCTGTGTGAAAATACAGGCAGTACCCTGTCATGAACTATCCAGAAATGAAACTTCTCCTGGGGCGAAAGAAAGGTGAGAAAACAGAGGTGTTCTCCCTCCCTGAGCGAGTCTGACAGCCATATGGTGGTAAGAATCGTTGTCATCATAATTAATTCCTCTTTGACATTGCTCTGGCAGATGTCCACAGGTCTGCAGGAGCGGGGCTGTCTTCTTAGCAGCTGCAAAGAAGTGGAGTAAGAAATAAGTGGCAGGGAGGGTTCCTTTTGTGTTGCAGGCTAGCTGGGCTTGCATGAGAAATGAAGCTGATGGATTCTTCTGCCTCTGGCCCTGCAGGCTGTCTGAGGGACAGGGACTCCCTTTTCTCACACTTGTCACTCCAGCCCTGGATTGCACCAGCGTTGCTGAAGCTGGCACTTTAATATAAAGCAGCTTGTGCACTGCCACAAGGAAACTAAGCCAAATCAGAGCACCTATCTCATGTAAACATAACCTTCATGTCCAGCAGTCATTTGACACTCTCTGCTAAAACAACTCTACCTCCAATTAAAATCATCTGAAGTGAGGGCTTTGAACTGCTGGGCACTAAGATTACAGCTCCAGAGGGACTAGTTAATGCATATGGTTTCCCCCTCTTGCTGCCTTTTGCGTCCCCTAGAAAGAAGGGTTCTGCATGGGACTGAAGGAGGAGAAGAAAGGCACTTTCAGATAGTTTAACCTTTCTGTTTCTAGTGTATCATAACCATTAATCCCCATCTCTGAATTCCTGCATCCTGCCATGGTCCTTGCTCCCTGTGCTGTGTAGTAAAGGGGAGCCACGGAGGCACACAGGTGGTGATTACAGACATTTCTACTGTGCTTTGCATGCCATGGCTCTGGTATGTCCTGGGGACATGTCCAGCAATTGTGTGCTGGTTTGGGGTTGGTTTCAGCTACAACCCAGACTTGATGCAGTTGTTCTAGGCCTGGAAATCCTGAGTGCACACAGAGAGCACACCCCTTCAGGACACACACAGGGGACCAAGAGCAGTCTTGCCTTGCCTGAGCTACCATTACAAAGGATTTTTAAGAAATTATAGAAGGGATGGATTATTGGTGATTTTTAAAAATAGCTGGTTCTTCAAAAGAATCCAGTTTTCTACCTTTCATACAGAGCATTTCCCTTTTGTGAGTCGAAGTAGGGATTTTATTTTCCCTTCCCTTCATGTAATTCGTGTTTATTACACAACCTCTCCTTATTGACGTTGCATCTTTAGCTAATGCATCATTTATTGGTATCTGAACAGTTACTGGAAAGTGTTCCTGGGTAAGCTCTAGGGAGGCACAGTTGCCTCACTAATGGAGGAAAAGCCTAACAACTTCCTAAATCAATTAGCCCAAAAGGCCAGAAGACACGTCAGGCTGCTCTCCCCACGCTCACGTTCGCACACCGCAGTGGTCTGTGCTGTGGTGGTGGCACGGTACCCACAGACACTCTCACTGCTCCCCCTGTGGTCCCAGCCACGCTGGAAGTCTGCTTAATGACATTTCCTACTCAGAAATGTATATTCCTACATATCCATTCATTCCATACATCCCCGCTGCTGCACGTGCGCTCATAATTCACGGCCCGGCAGCTGCTGGTCCCCTGCCTGCCGCTGACCCACAGGGGATGTGTGCCTGCTATCTAGCAGGCAGCCCAGCTCTCAGGCTCGAGCCATAAAAATTGGTGTTGTTTGACTCTAGAAGTCCTCAAGGTGATGGTCACCTCGTGTGCACACATATCCATATAAAGCCTCTTTGTTCCTGCTCGCTGCATGCAGGAAGAGGCTGCCTGCCTGCTGACAGACATCGCTGGCACGGAAAGTAGAGGGGAATCTGGCAGAGGTCATTAGTGCTAATTGTTGGCGTTCATCCTGGGGTGAGACAGGGGTGTTGGACTGCAGGGGAGCACACCTGACTGCAGTGCTGCCCTCAGCAAAGCCAGGAGAGCCTCCAGCACTGAGCACAGGCAGGGCCAGCACAACACCTCCACGCTTTGGGAAGAAGTGGGGCAGGACATTTGTTACCCAGGCCCCTGTACCTCCTGGGAGGGGGAGAAAGAGCATGGGTGCTGTGGTGGAAGGGGTTGAGAAATGCCAACAGACTGCAAATGAAGCACATGTAAGGGAGAAAATGGACTGGTGAGTGTTGTGAAGTACAAAGGGAGGTTTCAGAGCATGGAAAGGCAAGAGAATGTTGCAGAACAGAATGGGTTAAACACGAACAGCGCTGCTAACTTGTTAAAAACGGCACAGCAGGAGCTATGAGAAAGATGCAGATAGAAGAAACTGTAGAAGTCACATCCTTTTGCATGGAACAGAACACCCTGGTGAAGGTCGCAGAACATCCTGCAGCAAGATAAGCAAGTACACCAAAGAAAAAGTAACATTTTAGCTAGCATGTAGACAGAACAAATGGAGATTGTTATAGGGAAGCTGAAACAGTATAAATATCTGTGCTTCTTTCAGTAAAATGTCCTTGCATCATCGATGCCTGGTCCGTGCACTCCAATCTCCGTCAAGACAAAGGGCTGAGCAGAGAAGCAGCTGGGATAGAAGGGGCCAAAATGAAGCCAAGACAAGATGCTCATCTAGAAAGGATGAAAACAAGCAGGGATTACTGGTAGGAGCTGGGCTGCCTGCATATGCTTTATCCAGGAGAGTGTCAACACTGTGACTCCAAAGCTGGAATACCTGGAAGCTGGTGAACGAAAGGAACAAAGAGGTCGTGGCACAAGAATTTCTTTAGTCACACAAGAATTTGTCCATTCAGGAGGAGGAAAATTGCTTGGAAGGGAGGAAGGAAAATGTAGAGCAAGACTGGGCTGGTGGCAGAGAAGGTGATTGGCAGATGTTTCTTCCATAGACCATGGCACATCCCCTGGCATCTCCCAAGCCCTTCATTTCAAACACCCCCAGAAAATCCAGATGTGTATGCCTGGAAAGGAATAACATGCTCTGGACATGGAGTGTGGTGTCCCATGGCTGCACAGCGGTCCATGGCCGACTCCTGGAGCTCCTGGAGAAGTTCCATTCCTTGCCACCTGTGACAGGAAGAAGATTCCCCAGCCTCAGGGTGCAGAGGTTGCTGCAGCCCAGGCTGAGGAGACCAGCAAACCCTATTTCCAGGGTTGTGCCACTGACTCTTGGCAGACACGAAAGGAAGCTGAGTCACCGTATTATAATTTCAAGCTCCATTAAAGAAACATGGGGATAGTGGAGGGGAGGAGAGGGCAGGGAGGGATGAAGAGAAAATTGAACAGAGCAGAGTAGCACTTGAAGGGGAAAGAAATGTTGCTCATAGGCTCAGAAGGGGGAATTGCAAACAGAGATGAGATTAAAAGGGAACCCTTGAGACTGTCTCTTTAAATACAGCAAGATTCACTTACTCCACGCTGAGCCAGGCTTGTTGAATGCTGGAGGCACGGTCCCGCTGAGGTTTGCCAGCTGATGGAGCAGTGGAAATCTGTCTCTCCCAGCATACCACCAAGTTGCCCTCTTCCACCTATGTTATTTAGGAAGTCCCACTGCTAATAAATTTACTGCAGAGTGAGCCTAGTGGAGAAGCTTTTTACTTGACTGCCTACCAGCACTGAGCATGTTAAATGGTCTTTTTATCCAGAGGCATACAGGCATGTCAGACTTGGTACCATGTGTCTGGGAGTGCAGTGTGGGGTACCTGGGTGCAGCTTCTCTTGTGTGGGTCCCACGGGCAGGGAGGAGACCTACAAATGGAAGAGGAAAAAACAGAGTCTGAAAGCATTGCCCATGGCAGATATCATGGAAGATTACTTTCAGAGCCAGGGGACAGAGCACTTTGGTGTAGAGGGGAGTGAGGTGTCCAGCCCCTCTAGCTAGACCCCTGACCACTTCATTCTGCTCGAGGGCAGCTGCAGGATGTTCACAGTGCAAATGTTGATCTGACTGTGACTTGGGACCAGTCTGGAAAGGCCTGGTTTGGCCTCTTACCTCCTGTAGGCATAATTTCAGCAGGTTTTTTAACAGCTCACAGGGGTTGGCCAGGCACAGCGTTTGGGTGGGAGGCAGATCCCGAGTTCCTTGTTGCTGTAATTGTTCCACAGGGGCTACAAGCTTCTTTTTCCTGCTCTGTACCCGGCTGAGGTCCTGTCCTCTGTGAGGGGTGGCAGTGCTGCTGACCAAATGAAGGGTGTAATGGTGTGGAGAAATGATGAACTGAATGAGACCTGGTCACCTGAGCCAGTCTTGTCAGTGTCCAAAGCACAGTGGTGTCCAGCCCGGTGTCCTGGTCAGACTGAATGTGTGGAGTGACATTCATGTTCCACCGAATCTCCTCACCCCCTCAGCTGAGATTTCAGCTCTTATCCCCACATCCCACGCCTTGAATTTTTATGGCTTTGACAATTGAAAGAGGCTGAATTCCTTGGGACAGCAGCCGGTTTCCATTTGCTCTGACAAATGCTAATGGAGCTAAATAAATAGCAAAAAGCGGTCATAATGTAACAGGGCGCTCATTACTGCATTTCTTAAGCTGTTGCCTGGTGCTGCTGTGTGCCATTAGGTGTTTGCTAAATTATGTCTTAGGAGCTCCTGGGTCTTTGGGGTGTTTGCTTTGCAGAAATGAGAACAAGTGCCAAGCTCTCCTGGCTCCGGTTTTGTCCGTACAACTCACGCAGAGGCTCAGGAGACGGGCAGCAGCCAACACTGATCGTGTTCCAGCCATGCTGCTCTCCTTCCCCACGGCCTTGCTGAGAGCTGAGCAGTTTGGCCAGGAGCTCAGGGGCTGACCTGCAAGAGGAGAGCTGTTCCTCCCCAGCCATGCCCACCACCTTCCTTCAGGGATGCCAGGGCAGAGGAGGGCTGCAAACCAAGCACAGGTGAGGCTCTTCTTTGTGCTGGGGGTTCTGGTGGACTTTATGATGTGTCTTCCTCGTTTCTGGACTGCCTTTTGATCTTGTGGCTGGTGAGGGAAAGGCCAGGATCCTCCATTAATCAGAAATAAAAGCAGTCCTGCTACACCTCTAAGCCTTTCCAAAGGCTGGTGGATCCCAGAAGGAGCAGTGTTCAGAAGTGGTAGCATTCAGGCACTAGGAAAGACTGAAACCCACTGGGCTAGAGACTCTTTTGTATTCACAACAATGCTTTTCCAAGGGAGTTTAAGCACACACCTTGTTCCCAGCTGCGAGTCTCCAGCTAAATATTCCCCACACCCAGGACAACTGCATCCTAATCCTAACAGAGGCCCCAGGGCACTATTGTAATGCAAATAATGATAAATAACGGCAATAATAAAACTCCACCAGCAGTTGCACCAGCTCCCTAGCAATCCCAAACCAGCCATAGCAAGCTCCATATCACCCAGGTTATGTAAAGGAGCGTGAGCAATATGAGTGGAGCTGTCAGGGAGGTGACCAATTAGCCCGTGTAGCTGCCTCCTGCAGGCAGCAAATCTGCCTGTGGCATGTGGGTTGCCACTGAGGCTGGGATGTGTTCAGGCACAGGGCTCCTGCACTGGCTCCCAGGGCTGCTCTGCAGGTGAGGGATGGTATCTCAGCCCAGTGCTTGGGACTGTGTTTGAGTGGATGCCCTCCTCCACCACGGGGAGGGGAGTCTGGGGGCAGCATGGAGGGTATTTTTTTGACAGCCAGCTCTTCATGAGCAGTGTGAAGGGGGCTGCTGAGTGCAGCAAGGGCTGGCAGCGGTGGCTGGAGGGTGTGGGAGAGCAGGGGGGCCTCCCTGGTGCTGATGTGGAGGCTGGAGTCAGCAGGCAGGCTGGCACAGGAGCCGTGGGTGCTGTGACCCGTGCTGCACACCCAGGCTGTCCCTGGGCCTTGCACAAGCACTGCTGCCATACCTTGGGCTCTTTGTTGGGCTGGCTGCACCTGCAGAAGGAAGGTTAGTGCAGCAGCTGACTGAGCTTAGAGGTGCTGCAAGAGCCACCTCCCAAATATTCTCAGGAGTTCATGGCTCTCAGTGGAAGCATCCCTCTGCGATGCCTTTTCTTCCCCAGAGTCACAGACCCCAATTCCATGCTCTTCAGACCCAGTCCTTCACACTGAGCTGATGAGTGTACAGGGGTAAGTGTTTTTATTTGGTAACATTGTTATAGTCTACTTATCTCTGTTGCTTTTAGCAGTTACTCTGTCTTGGCTGTCAAGTATAAAGTAATGAGAAATCATGCTCTGGTGTCTGGGTGCTTCCCACAGGAGTTTCTCTCCTTGAGAGAAATGGTTAGATTAAGAGAGATTAGCGTTTTAAAATTTTGCCCTTTGGCCACTGAAATCTACTGCTACATCTTTGGTCAGCCTTCTTCCACCTATCCAGTGGAGAGCAGCAGAGGGGAGCAGGCGGGCACAGATGATTGTTGGTAATCAGACTTCTCCTTCCTGCTTGCAGTTTGTCACAGCCCCACTTAAAAGAGCATGCAAATAGGCAGCCTGGGACCCAGGGAACCATTATCCTGCACTGGCTGTGGTGTGGTGTCAGGGAATGACAGGAATTGCTCAGGGAAGGGATGTATTGAGAGGGTTAAAGCAGGCTGATGTGTCCTTGGGCAAACCTTCCTGTCTCCGGGCTATAGCCAGTTCAAAGGCTTCCCGAGCAAACAGACGTGCCTGGACTCCCTGCTGGAACAGCTACACCCAGGCCCAGCTTCTGAGCATTTGTCCTGTGCCTTTAAGCCCATTCATGTCTCAGAATGTGAAACTGGATTATTTCTGCAAGGTACTCAAAAACTGAGGTGTTTCTGCCACATGGTGCCCTCACAGTATATGGGAGAGGTAGGAGAGGACTCCAGGCAGAGAAGGAGCAGCACAAGAGGGCAAGGGGATGGTAATGGTCACCAGGATACGTGGTAGGCTCAGCACAGCAGCAGCCTGGGGCTTGTGGAGTATTCTGCAGTCCCCAGATGTGCTGTAGTAGGGGTTTAGAGGAGAGGGGGGAGGCAGTGTTTCAGCTGTTTATGGGAAGTGTTCTCCAGTGTGAGGGACAACAGGGCAGAAAGCACCAGTGAGCGTGTCTGAAAACGCGACAAGCAAGCTGTAGGAGTTATTCTGGTGAAAGAGATGAGACATAGGAGCAGAGGAGGTGTAGAGTCCCTCTTATCTCAGATACCCAGCGGAGAGTTTTTTGGCAACTGTGTGGATGTAAGAGTTTATCCCCCCTGGGAAAAGAATCAAGCGCTTTGGGGAGTGGATAGGAGAGAACTAGAACATCCAATTACTCCTTGTTCCACCAGCACCCAAACCCACACCCTGAGGCCTCCCAGCAAAGGTGAGTAGGCTTCCTCTGTATTTCATTGTACACAATTAAACGGGACCCTTGAAGTCTGAAATCGGGTTGAGGTGTGAAGCTCATTTAGACAGATCACAAAGGAGGCATCTCATTTGGGGCAACCACATGGCAGGGCCGAGGCACTGGAGTGGTGTGGTGGCAGGTTCAGGCTGGATGTCTGGGAAGGCAGGGAGAGGTGTGAGCTGGGTGCTCCTTCTGGGATTCAGCTGAGTCCCACTCCTGGTGGGGCTGCTCTGACTCAGCCCCAGCTGCTCAGTCCTGGCTTTGTTTGAGGTCTTCTCTCGCCCCCAGGCTGGGGATTTCAGTCCTGGGACCTGCCTGTTGGTGCCATCAGGAGCCATAAAGTAGCGTGAGGGGTAAAATACATCTCAGCCATCTTCTCATTTAAATGGGGAAAACACACAGGGACACAAGGAAACTCTCCACAGGGACCTGCTGTCACCAAGACTCTGGAAACAAAGTGCCCTTGCAACAACCAAGTGTAATTAGGATGGGGAGGGCTCGGTCTATTAGAGGCACTGGGGAGAGGCTTTAAAGTCTCCTCTTTGACTGTGTCTTGACTGTCCCTAAGGGCAGCCCTTTAGGGGCTCTAGCACAGGCTGAGGTGTAGCCATGCCTTTGGGGTAAGGTAAGAGAAGACTGTCAGCTGTTGGGGTGGTTGTGTGAGGTAGCCCAGGGCTGCCTGGGCACCCACAGAGCAGCAGAGACCTTGGGGCTCCTCAGTCCCTACGGTCCCTGGTTCCTAACAGTATTATTTAATTCTTCCTAGGGGCTAAAGTCCCTCTGCTAAATAGGTCAGCCTTGCAAGGAATGCAAGCACTCAAAATACACCTTTTATAACATCATTCCCAGAATTTTTGTTCTCTTATTTACCTTGGCCAAACAGTTCAGGCCCCATAGGTGCCACTCTGTTCCCACATCTTTGCATCACCCCCCCAGTCCTATTTTTTCTCTCTGGTGAACAGTATTTTTGGGTCCCACCGGACCAGCACAACTTGTGGAAACTTCATGGGCTCAGGTACAGCTTTGTGCCTGGAAATCTGTCAGCCCTGGTGAGGGTCCTGATGGGAGTTATGGAGGCCATGGGATGCCCAGGAGAGCTCCTGTGCTCCCTGCCAAATGCAGAGAGGGGTGGGCAGCCTCGCAGTCGTGGGGCTCCTGTCACATGCTGAAGCTAAAATGCCTGGAAGAACAACTTAGCTGTACCTTTTCTTTACCCTTTTTTTTTTTCCCCCTTTGCCACACTTCAAATAATTTGATGTTGAATATTTAAGACTGTTTTGTTGTCTGCAGTTCACCTCATCTGACCTCACGATCTTCAGGGTAATAGCAGATGATGATGAGGAGGATAATACTCCGCTGTTTCATAGTGCCACTTCCCGAGACTCCGCGAGCTCTTCAGCAACATTTTCTTGTGAAGGCCTGCAAGCCATCCTAAGTAGGTTAATTTATTATTCCTGCTCTGTGTATCGTGAGAAGTTGTGACCTGTTCAAGTCAGCTGGAAGGACTTGTGGGCTTGAACTGAGGGGCAGGAACGACCCTGTGTGCTCTGAGCACATAGCGTGGCTCACACAGCTCCATGTCCCGAGGAAGGGCTCTTCCTGGAGCAGCTGGCATGAGGGCACGCAGGAGGTGAGGCTAACCAGAGAGGAGGGGAGGTCCCTGAGGAGCTGAACAAAAAAGCTACACGTGTAACAGTAGATAACAAGCTCCCAGACTTTATCAGCTGGAGATTCGTATTGACTGCTGCAAAAAGGATGGTGATGGAGCAGCAGGGTATGGATTAGAGGAGAGGATGGTAAGTGGGAGGCTGGGTGAGCTACCAGGGCTCATATACTGGGGGGCAAAATCCTCCATTCCTAAAATTAATGCCATCTTCCAGTTGCTGCCCTGGCCACCCCTCCAGTGCAGCCCAGCTCGTGTCGGCTACAAACCCTCGACCCCAAGAGCCCCATCTCTGCGTGGGGTAGAGAGGCAGGGATCAGGCAGGAGAGGATGCCCTGGCTGCTGTCAGCCTGAAGGGAGTGGCGAGGCTGTGGGAAGAGGGCAGGTCTCTCTTGTTTTCTCTGGGATGATGGAGACAAGCGGCACTGTGGATGGAATGGGAAAAGGGGCAAAATGGATCCTCTGACGGAGCACGGAGTGCTCGGTTTCTGCCCCAGCTGCCTGGCAGTGATGCCTGTGCAGAGCCTGCTGGAGGGGATGGGGGAGCTGCCAGCCATGTGGCTCTCTGGGGGGCTGTATACTTGTTTTTCTTCCCTGTGACATTACATAATGCGAGGTAGAAAATGTTTGCACGGTAGCTGTATCGGTCCTTGGGGCGAGGGGAGAAAGGAAGGAGGCGGCGGATAATTTGAGGCTCTTTATTAGACCAATAAATCATTTGTAATGCACCAGCTTTCAGGCTGGGCTCTTATTGCTCATGTCAGCCACAGGATGCTACCTGGCGACTGAAGCAGGCAGAGCATGGGCTGGCTCCCCTCAATCAGAGGGGCAGAGCCGAGCTGCACGGGCGTGGCGAGGGCTCACCGTGCTGGGGCAGGGGGGAGAGGACAGCTTGTCCTTCATAGGCCCTGGGGACAAACCCCCTGCAGCTGGTGGCAGGCACTTGGCCTTGCATGAAGCTTCCTGCAGCCAGAGTGAAGACAAAGCATCAGAAGCAAGTCATAACTGAGGGATGGAGTGGGCACCTGAGGGTGGATGGGTCACTTGCTCTCCCCACCTCACCTGCAAGCAGAGATAGCTGCAGATACAGGGGTGATACACTCTAATGCCCCCGAGCCTTGGCTGGTGGGGAGCAGAGGCCAGACNCCCAGTGCCCCTGAGCCTTGGCTGGTGGGGAGCAGAGGGCCAGACAGGTATTACTGGTGGCATTCCATCACAAAAGGGCATCCCGTGCCTCTTATCTCCGTGTTTTGGTGGAGCTTAGTGGGGCCTGAGGCTTGTCAGGCAAATATCTCTTGGATTTCAGTGTGCTCTGCGTGCCAGCGAGGTTGCTGAGGAGGAATGTCACCTGTCTGGGAAGGGTTGTGCTCGCCTAGGCATAAGCTTGTGGTTTGCCACATTTCACAGCTGTGTTCGGGTTGAAAGCATCAAGTCCTGCAAAACTACACCTTGCAATAGCCTGCCTGCATTCCCAAGTGCTTCAGACTGCATCAGTTGGCCTGATGTTTTGACAAATGATAGCCATATTGATTTCCCTCCTCCTCCTCCTTTCCTCCTCTCCCTCCTTCCACAGCAAAGAAACCACTTTTGATAACTAATCTCTGTAGGTAGGCAAGCACAGCAGAGGAGACAGATAAACTCTCCTTTCGGGGGAGTTCACACCAGGGTGGGCTCCCAGGTCATCTGAACATCCTTCCCTGCTAAGCAACCAAATGCTTTAGATAGAGGGACCACTGAATTGGAAGAGCATGTGCTGGTGTGCTGGGTTTCAAATCCTCTCCCAAAAATGCTGAGCAGCTTCAAAGAAACCTAAAGGGGTTCCTAATGGGGAGCAGTAAATGTAAAAAATCCTAATAAATACCATTCCCTCCTATGAAATACATGTTTGGGGTGGGGCACGCGTGTTTCTGTGGGATCTGATTTAACTGTGAGCTCTTTAATGTGTTCTTTGTGTCCTCGTGGACGGTCTGATGGAAACAGCAGGCTAAAAGCAAATCACAGGGTGAGAAGGTGAGTCTTGCTGGTGAGAATTAGCAGTGTCAGGAGGGAAATATCACACACCTCACCGACTGAATTATGCATTATGCTGCAAAATCCCCGATGTCAATACGCAAATGCTATTCCTGTTGTTTTGCCTGTGATGATTGGCAGCAAAGGAATTCAAATCACATCCACACAGCGATTGTCCTTCTGTAACTAAGTCTCTCCTATTCAGGCGGGTATGCTTGTGCAGGCAAAATCTATGCAGCAGAGTGGGTGCTTCAGGAAGAGGTTCGAAAAAGGGTGGTGGAAACAATTTTCATACGTTTAACAATACAAAATGTTGTCAGCGCGTACTGGATGTGGCACCTTCTCTGTTTTTCCTCACGGGCACTAAACTCTAGGTATTACCTCAGACCTTGGGAGGAATAAGAGAAGTCCATACCCAGGCACTGAAAGTGATTTCAGACATGTGCCTCCATGGAAGGACTTTTCTCTCACCAAACGAGGTAGGAGGATGGGAAGCAGAGCCAACCGAGATGTCATCCCCAATAAAAGCAGTAGTGGGGTCATCAGTGTCCCCTCTCCGTGTGGCTGGACTAAAAGCATTGTGAATTCTGTGTAACAAATGGTAAGAAAATGATCATTTTAATGAACACGAGATTGTCAGAATCTCCTGCTCTTAGATCTTGCTAGTGTGTTTGAAGAAGAGCAGATAACAAAGCTAGAAAACAGAATCTGCTTTATTTGCTGCTTTTGCCCCTGCTACCAGAAGACATAAATCAATTACTAATTGCACTCCTAGTTTGAGGTGCTGTGAGCATTCGCATGTTTAATCTGTCCCGGGTGCTTTTAGAAACAAGTGCACTAAGGTGAGGATGTTGCACAGAATTTTCTTGCTCCTGTTAATATCTTACCTTTCACAGAATAAGGCTGTGTGAAAATCTGTGGGCTACTTTTTTCTGCTTGGTGACAAAAATGAAAAATTTGGAATGAAGAAAAACGGATATCTGAGTTTTAAAATAACATTTTGTTTGCATTCTTCGGATGACTCTCTCTTTCAGAACATAACTTCATCTTGAACCATCACTTCAAGATGTTTGGGAAACAACTAAACAAATCCGAAAATATTTTACCAATAACCTGCTGCATTAGAATAGCTGCTGCAAAATGGAATTTTATTGCCTCCCCCACCCTCTCCAAGTGGAATAACCCATCTGCCTGAGGAATGTAGCCCTTCCCAGGTTGTGAGCTCCTTGGAGGATTGTGTGTTAGAAAAGAAAACATGGGTTTGATTAGGTGGAGAGTAAGACCTCAGCCCCCTGTGGCACAACCACTGCCCTCCTCCCTGGCTCCAGGAGGGGACAGGGAGGCAGGGGCTCAGCAGGGAGCTGGGAGAAAACGTGGCAAGCTTTGTCTCTGGGGCTGGGGGGCCTGCCTGCTGTCACCCCCACGGGGCTGGCAGGACCCTCTGTCACTCCACTCTGCCTCGGTGTCAGCCCAGCCCTCTGTGGGGCGTGTGGCTGCTGGGAGGGGGCGTGAGCTGGCCCTGGGGGGGGTCTGGGGTGTAGAGAGTTGGGAGAGGGGGAAAAGTGAGGGAAAGGAGGACTGAAGATTACACCTTGGGTAATGTTGGGAGAGTGGAAAAGGAATCTGGAAGTGCTGGAGGAGCCAAGCTAACAGAGGGTGGGAGAGGCTGCGTGCCTTCTAGGAGAGATCAGATACCTTTAGCACTGTCACACAGACAACTTAAAATGAGCCTTCTGTCGGGAGGAAAGAGTTAAAACAATTTTGAGCCTTGCAAGGCTCACAATCTCAAACTGTAACTGGTGAAGACTGGCAGCCGAGGATTATAAAGATAAGAGCAGGGGTAACACGCAAGAAGGAGCTGGTGGAGGGTCAGACCACAGAGTACTAATGACGACTTCTCACAGGGCAAAAAAGTGGGGTATAATCCCTGCTCCGAGGAGCATGGAAATCATCCCAATGCCTTTGCTCAGACAGAGCTCATCATCAGTCTCCTTTCCCCTGAAGCTGTGAGTGTCAACTTTTGGGGTGATGCTGGAGATGGGAGAAGCCCCTTGGTGCCTGCCCTTGCAGGGTTCAGCCCCCTGGCCCTGGGCAGCAGGTCATTGTGGGCACTCTGTGGCGTGGGCACTGCCCGCAGTGCTGGCAGCTGTGACCCGGCAGTCTCCCATGTGCCCACGTGCTCCTCAGCTGCTCCAGGTCAGAGCTGTCTCCTCTCATTTCAGCTGCTTCACTGCACGCTGAGGAGCCTGGAAAAAATGGGGTAATCCACATTCACCTACTGGTTTCCCACCTCAAATGCCCTCTCCGGTCCTCAGCCATCACTGCTTCTGCAAGCGCTCTGCCACGTCCCTGTCACCTGGCTGGCCTGGAGCTACCTGAGGGGTGCTGCTGGCCAGCAGGTCCTCCAGGTGGGCAGTGATGAGCTGAGGGCATGCTTCAGGTCTGTGTTGTAAGGAGCCCCGTACACGGTTGTCCCAGGGCAAGGAGACCATGCTGGTTTCTTCCGAAAGTGCCGGTGCCGCAGGTGTGCCTCTGTATCCTTATTTCTGGAACTGTACCCTCTTGCAAGGCAGTTTTTGACCCTGCCAGCAACCTGACCTCTCTGTAAAGATTTGTGCAAGGAGTCCTGTGGCTTGGATAGACCTGAGAAAATGATGGATTACATTAATCCTGTCTATTTCAGGATCTGATTTCTGCTGTTAAAAGCTGAGGGAGTAGTGGACATTCACATGGCCCAGCAAGAGACTTGTCAGGCTTTTCTCACAATCTGGACTGATTTTCCTGCACTTTTCAGACACAATATCAAAGACTCCATTATGGAAAGCTTGGAAGATGGCTCTGAGCAGAGGCAAATCTGCAGGTCTCCCACAGTTGCAGTAAGGTGGAATTGCTTGGCATTTCCCCAGGATCTGATAAGTTTGTGACTTCGATAGCACCTGCAAAGTAAAGGCAAGCCAGAGTCAGGCCTGTGCTCACGGGCAGAGGAAGAAACAAGCAGAGCTGGGGTTTAGGCAGTTCAAGGATGGAGAAGGGATGAGTGGAATTAGCTGCCCTCTGCTGCAGGTCACATGCTCACCCAGGCTATTCCATCCCCAAACTGCTGGGTGCTTGGCCCCCTTGTTTTCTCACCAGGAGAGACAAACCCAGAGGGAATGAGACTTGCAAAATGTGGGCTGCTGTTAACAGTGGAGACTTGTGAGATCTGCTGAGTCTGGGCAAGGAAGAGGGCAGGCACCCTGGAAAGAGGGTGCCTCATCCCTACATCATTCACCAGGAACAGCATGGGGGTTTGTGCTCCAGCCCTGCAGCTTTCAAGCAAGCTTAGGGCAGCAGGCATTTACCCCTCTGTTGTCTAACATGTCCTACTGCAGATAGAATATGTCAAAACTGTGGGGCAATCCCATGGATTTCTGACTCTATTGCTTCTTGACAGGAGCACTGTCACTCCAGTGACAGCCACGTTGCATCCAGAAATGTGTGTGGTGTGGGTGAGTCAGGGTCATGGTGAATGCTGGAAGGGGCAATGTGGATGTGTTTGGGAAAAGCTGGAAAGACCAGAACTGTGGACATAGCTGGGATGCTTTGATCCAGGCCCTCAGTGGAACAGCCCTCAGGGACCATCACACAGAATTGCCCAGAACACAGATGCCTATCGAGAGTCTTTTCTAGCAGTCCCTTTATGGAAAGGCCAAAACCATAAAGTACTTCTCGGTGACTGTGATCTTGCAGCAAGGATTTGCTCTACACCACTTCCCTTTTGCAATGTGCTTTTTTTGTCTTCACAAAAGGCTTCCTTGGCAAAAGGGAGCTGCCAGCTGGCCAGATCTGGCCAAGGGGCTAACAAAAGTATTCAGCTCTACACAGTTAACGCCAGCAAAATTGTCTATTCAAAGAAAAGTCATAGTTTTGACTCTGGTTTTTTTCATCAGGGTTTATTGCTCTAGGACCACTGCCAATATAATTATTTTTTTTTCAGCTAAAATAAATAAATAAATAAATGTCCTAACATGTTGAAGCTATACACTTTGAAAGCATCCCTCATCCTGGCTGATACCACTGCTGATTCCGATCCATGCTCTTTTTGATCCAAGTGGTCAATGCCTTAGCAATACCACTTTCTTTCTTTCATCCCAAAAGTGGAGAGAAATGGTGGCTTACCCCATTTCATTGAATTCTTATTTTTAAATGTTAAAAACAATTCAATTCCTGATGGCTATAATAACATCCCTGCCTCCCTTCCTCCTTCTCTTTTTAAACCACCTCGAAACCTTGGGGATGGAACTGGCTGACAGGATTCCTTTAATTATCCTCGCTCCCAACACTCATCTCTTCCATGGTGCCTTCAAGGGACACCACTATGAAAGGTTCTATACACACACGAGCACTACATCCAAATTGAAGCCGAGAACAAAAACAAAATGTCAGAAAAGCCACCCTTAAAGAAATTAATAGCAAATACAAGCAGGCACATTCCATCCGCCCCATTAGTCAGTAGTGCTCAGATACCATGGTGATGAGCTTCCCTATAAATATTTCCACAGCAGCAAAACTGCCTTAAAGGGGCCACACAGCCTCTCCCATGCACCTGGGCAGAGCCCTTCTCCAGAGGCACCGCTGTCCTCTCCAGACTGCGTGGCTGGCACCTGAGCCACGTGCCCGAGGAGGAAGCCAGCACCATCTGCTTTTCTTTTTCCTGTCGCAAGCACCGGGAGCTGCACAGCCCTGGCGTCGCGCCCGCCACTCTGCAATTCAACCCCAACATATTGCTGGGGAGGAGGCTGGTCTACGCTTTGCTGTTGAGCAGTTTCTCAAAGCCAAGGAGGCAAGGCAGGCACAGCATCCCTTATCTGCACATCCTCAGCATCTCCCAACCCGAGCCCTCACCCAGCACAGCCACAGGCAGCAGCTTGGAGTGCGGAGCCAGACGTGTGCTTGTTTATCCTCCCAGAGGCAAACGTTTGTGGGGCAGAGCAACACCTGATCAGGTTGTTGAGCATTTGGGAGCTCCTGCTCACAGATCTTCTAGAACAAAAAAGAGCCAGGCAAGAGAGGCAGGGAGAGGAGGAGAAAGAAATGCACGCTCAGATGTTTAGGTTGCTGCAGCCAACTTCTGCCCACGCTGCAGGAGAGCTTTGAGTTTCTTGCCCTTGATGTAACCACCACCAGAAGTTTGTTTTCACAAAACCTTCTTGTACTGAAAGCTACAGCTCACACCTCAGTACCTCATCTGAGGAGAAATGAGTAACCCTGTTATTAAGCTGTGGGCAGCATCACCTGGAGGGTGATTCTTCACACACCTGCTGCTCTTCAGAAATAGACAGGAAACTTTGTACTGCAAAACAATTTTCAAAGGACAGCAGCTCCAGTGGAATATGGGGCATGAAAACAGAGAGAAATGATCATGTGAAGAAAAGCTGATCTAGCCTCGATGCAGAAGACCCAATGTATGGTTGCTCTTAGTGCCCGCATAAACAAGGTAGAAACCACTTGGAGCTGCTGACTTACACATGATCCCAGTAGAAAGACTAAGAGAAGGAAGAAAAAAGAAAAGAAATATCTTTCCTATGACTTAATGAATCCCTTGCAGCAACAGGAAGGGGTGGGAACATAAGTTGATTTGGCTTGTGCCCTCCTTGGTCCCCCTCCCACAACAGCTGTAACCAGTCACAAGGTAGGACAGAGCAAGGCAAGGTAAAGGCTGTGTATAAATGCCTTGATGGGGGTTCTGGTGTAGTCCTGCAAGAGCACTTGGGGGTGAGCACTGAACTCTTTTGGTAAAAACATGACATTAACTGGTTGGACTGACTGCAGGGTGGGAGGAGATGAAGAAACCCACAGTCCTAACCAAGAAACTGCTGCTCACTCGCTCCATTGCTGCAGGCAAGTCTTTTCTCTCCCCTCTTTTCTCCCCCACTGCATCATGCACCCTTCCTGGTGTTTCCAGCCTGGTGTTTGTACAGTAGTTCCCAAACACATCCTGGATATATTTTGTTTCCCTTAATTGCACTTTTTAAATGTTACCTGGAGGTCCTCAGTAAATGGTGGCTGAGTGTGAAAGCAGTATGGAAACACAGTGCCTGCCAGCCCCCAGGTGCTGGGGTGTGTTGTTGAGTTGCTTGTCTGCCCTATTTACACGGAGACTAATCAGCTCTCCATGGAATTTCTGTTTGATCCTTTGGCCTGTCTCAAGGGAAACACAACACTAACTGACAAAATATGTATATTTTGGCTTTCAAAAACTATTACACTTTGCAAATGTCACCCAGACATTGAGCTTCGTGGTTGCCAGGGAAACATCATGGGAGATAACCTGATCGCAGCTGTGAACTGCATCCTTTCCTCTCCTGGTGTGAAACCCGCACTTCCAGAAATGCCCACTCTTGTCTTGGGGTATTTCATCTTTAGAAAGCAGAGGCTTGAAAAATAAGGTTATTTGCAGTCCAGAAGGTATTTCCTGACTATCTGGAGGGCTTGTTCCTTGGGCTCAAAGCACGTGTGGGGCAGTGGCTCAGCAGCAGAGGGTTTGTTGTGTTCCAATAATATCGGTGCCTGCTGGAACAGCCACAAACCTGTTCAGATAATGTGGCATAGGGTCAGTGGGGGGGTTGTACAGTGTCAGCCTGGGGTTTGAAAAACTCAGCCTCCCTGGAGCTATCAGCTCAGAGAATCTTGGGCTGGAGTCAGTGCTGGAGCCCCAGATAAGAAAGATTGGAGCCTCCTGTCCATGACCTGGCATAAAAAGGGCTGTGCTGAGCTGTCCCAGAGGCTGTCAGGGATCGAGTGCCCCTTGCAGTGAGGGAACCTCAACCTGTTGTTCTCATCAGGAATGTTGCTGTTCTCCCCTTATATACTGTGCTATGTGTCAGGTAAAGGTGTGATGTCAGGGAATCTACTCTGATTTCCCCTGTGTGCCAGGCAGAGCCAAGCTGGTCAGGAAGGCAAAACCACATCCTGCCTTGTAAGTGATAACAGCCCCGAGCATTTCTGCCTGTTCCTCCATCCCCTGAGGAGGTGCAGCACCCCTGGACACAGGTGGGGGTGAGCTGTGGGTTGGGGATGGGGGGGACACAGGCCATGGGTGTGCCACGTGTGCTGGCAGCAGCTCTGGTGAGGGAGAAGGAGGGGACGGGCACGTGGCCCCAGGGAAGCCTGATGTGTGTCTTCCCTTCCTGGTGTGGCAGAATGGCACTTTAAAGACGTGAGATGCAGCTCTTTTCCCTGACACTCAAAGAGCCAGTTGACAAGCTGCTGTCAGGGAAATGTTGTCTAACTCCCTTTCCCCCAATAATTTCCCTGGTAAAACTGCAGTGCGGTGGAATCAAATGGTGACAGAAACCAGTGGGGGAATAGCTGTGTTTTCTTTCTTTCTTTCTTTCTATTTTTTTTTTCCAAGTGTGCATCTGTATTGGGAGCCATGTGCACATCGGTAAATCTCGCCGGTTCAAAGAAATGTTTTTAGTGTTCAAATTCAAACTTTAGTGCTTCCCCCTCTGCTAAAGAAACAACAAAGCCTTGAAGATGCTCCCAGCTTGCATGGGATTAAAAAGACATCGTGGCTGAAGTGGAAAACAGCATCTCATGTTTTTCCTTTGGGTTACATGTGCACAAAGCCCCTCTGCCGCTCTTTTAGCTGGTGCTGTGAAAAGTCCTCTCTGATGAGGAAAGGTAAACTGCAGGTGGAGGAGGAAGAAAAGGGCTCTGGTTATAAAACTACCTCACAGAGCTCATGCCCTGCCTGGGTCATGCCGAAATAACTGTGAGCAAACCCAGGAGTGGGACTGACAGTGCTGGAGAGCTGCTGGGCACTTGGGCACGAGAGTGAAGCCTGGCCCTTGAGGGTTTAATTACCACTGACGCCTCCTCTTTGCCCCAGGCATTTTCCTTAGGTGGTTGCTGTGGTTCATTGGTGGTTCCTCTCCTCGCTCCTATAAATAGGAGAGGATATCCTGGGAGCACAGGGTGAGGGAAGGAGCAAGAAGGCTGCAGCTACCCACCAGCTTTGTGCAGTGCAGCTGGTGCTTCTCATCACCTGCTGCTGGAGTAGATTTGTGGCTGCAGGGCTCCTCCTGTCATGCACTGTCTTTCCTCTCTAAGGAAAGTCCCCATGATTTGATTTTGTTAGAAACTTTTACTCCAAGAGCCCATCTCTGCCATCCTAGCTCCTGTCAGGCTTCAATAAGGGTTTTTAGAAGCAGCTTTCCCTACTTTTTGGTCTTTAGTCTAAGCTCAGCCTGCTCGTGTCCCCCAGAGCTGTAACCATGACAGGCTGGTCAGTCCTCTCTTAGTATTCAAGCAGGGTGCCTTACTCATAGGATGGATGTAATTTGTTTTAAGGCAAATCCTTGGGGTTTCATTTTGCTTTCCAAAGTGTAACAGCTGCTTAGGCTACATTTGCTTGAGAGCTGAAAACCCTGCAAGGGTTTGCCCATGAGTTCTGGCTTGGGTCATTAGGATTAATCTAAGCAATTGCCTCGCCCTTTGCTTCAAAGGGCTTAGGCCCATTTCACTCAGTGATGAATTTGGCCCCAGAATTTAAGTATCTACTTCTTTTGTAGTTCCCATCCTCAAAAAACCCTAAAAAAATCAGATGTCCTTTGGTAAAAGGGCACCATAGTTTCTGCATAGAGCAAATAAGGCAGAGGGATGTGAAATTCATGAAATGCTGATTCTTGCCTTTTTTTTTGTTTTGTTTTAAATAAGCTACATCAAATTCCTTATCACTCAGTCCTTAGGAACTGCCTTAGCACAGTGGAAGAATTGATTGCATAAATGCCAGCTGTAACTCTCTTATTTTTGGTAACAAGGCATTACTAAAAGCAGAAAGGCAGATTAATTCAGTGCCACGCTCCAATGAGACCAGTGTCCTTTCGTCTGGGACTGGCTTAGGAACCCTCTGACACCTGGTTTTTGCTCTCAGCCATGCATGTGGGGACTGTAGTAGTGGTTCAAAACACATATCTGTTACTGCAGCAAGAAGTCTTGAAGGGTGTGCACATATAGGTTAATTGTCAAGGGAAGCCGACTTCAAGTACCATCAGACTGTTTTCAAATGTAATCATGACATCTAAGAGGATGATCTTTGAGAGATCAGAGAGTGGAAATTATTCTCTTGCTTTGCACATCTGAGTGCAGTTTGGCTACAGTCAAATTAGCTGTTTCAGCCTACACTGTCAGTTTGCTCTTATCTCGCTTTCCTCTTGTTGTATTATTAATAATAATGAAAAAAGAAAAGTTAAAGACGGCAGTAAAGACCTATCTGCGTGGGGCAGGGCTGGAGCCAGCCACTGCCTCGGAGTCATTGTGGATGGTGACCGGCGTTTGAGTGCCCCTCAAAGGGACGTGCCGGCCCCGGGGATGGCAGGAAGCTCTTTGCCACGCTGCCTGCGGGTGTTTGAAAGGCAGGACTGCTGGATTTGAGCTCGCTCGTTTGCTTCATCTTCCCTCCCCTCTCTCCCCTTGCACAGCTGCATTTGGTAATGAAGCTGGCAGCATTAGAAAGTCACTAGAAGTAACCCAGCTGCCTCCGCGGGTTCACGGGGAGAACGACTTTGTAGCTGCTCGCAGTCAGTCCATTAATTGCACATAATAAGGCATTTAGTGACAGAAGGATGGTTGATGAGCCCTAGCTGAAATAACAAGGGCCTGCCAAGAGCTGTGTCTCTTTGTCAGGGAGGGTTGTGGAGGGTCCTAGCGCTGAAGTGCGGAGTTGGAGTCGTGCAGGGATGAGAGCAGGGGGAACCTGCTGCTCCCTGATCTGGAGGGCGCACAGCTGGCCCGGCTCTGAGCAGGGAAGCACATCCATGCTGAAGGACTAGCGGGGCTGATCCGCTCTGGGGACAGCAGGTCCCTGCATCTCCGGCAGGGTCTGCCTGATGAGAGCCGTGGGGAGCTGCCCCACTGCCAGAGGGGCACCTGGTGGCTGCTGGCCGCACCATCAAGCACCTGATGAGAGATAAGCTGTTCAGAATGGGCTGGATGTGGGACCTCCATCCCTGTGAGAAAGAGCAGGGCAGGTTGCATGGAAAACCAGTGTGAACTGGGAAAATTCGGCACTCTCATTACCAAGCTGGTCCTCTTGGTTTTGATGGGAAAAGGAGTGTTGGGTTGAGGTGAGTGCTGGCCCCAGCTGTCTGACAGATTCTTTGTGAGCTGCCATGGGCGCAGAGAAGAGGAGGACAATGACACGGCGAGGGGATGCACTGGCAGCTGTCTCTGCAGGGAGGGGTGTGAGGGGTGTCTGTGTGATGCACACAGGTTTGCATGGGGCAGCTCACTCCCTCGTTAATAAAGCAGCTGCTCCCACAGCACCAAGCATTTCACCAGCATCAGCCCCTGGTGTTGTGGGGCTCCCTACACCTCATTCCCAGCTCAGCTCTGTGGGGAAGCAGGTCCAAGAGCTGTCACATCAGAGCCATGCAGCATTCCGTCTCGGTAGGGAAAGAGATAGTGACAGCATCCATGCTGGGAGAACCCGGCATGTGGAGGTAACAAGGAGCCCAGGGTGATCCCCCACAGCTGGGGAGGAGGCTGTGCATGTCTGTGCACACAGGCTGCTGCTGCAGTGCCTGTCTGGCCTGCAGTGATGGTCACCCTGCAAGGCAAGGAGTGTTTCTCCCCAAAATTGCCAATCACACTTGCAGTGCGCACGTGCAGGCGGTGCCTGGAGCCCACAGCTGGAGCATCTGCCTCAGTTTTGGTCTGTGCAGCCACCCAGCTGGTTGGCCCATCCCTCACCTGGGAGAAGGGCTGTGCTAGCAGTTGGCAGGAGGTGCTCCTTTGTCTGAACGAGCACTTGGGAATGGCAACATTTCTCCAGGCTAGTTCACTGTTCTCCTAACCTGTTTATTTTAATGTCTCAGTCCTGTGCAGCACTTCTTCTTCTCGAGGGTCTGAATGTTTCACAAAGGGATATGAATATTACCCCTGCATGGAGAAACAGAGCACAGCAGCACAAATGGTTGCTTCGAGCACAGGTTTTACAGCCCTGAACTCTCACTCCATCATGCAAGGTCCAGAAGGAGCAGGAGGCAGGTCTGGCACAGAAACCTGCTTGCCTCCAGGAGGGAGGGCAGGCAGCTGCACAGCAGTGTGAAGGAAGAGAGGGAACAGCAGTTTTCCGGGTCAGATTACAGAGGTGAATTTCGGCTCATATGAAAGGTCTTAGGAAATGTGGAGAATTGGCAGCTCTGCTGGCTGTGAGACCTCTGTGGATCTTTCATGCACCCCTTTGCCATGGTCGAAGGGGACATTACCTGTCCCTCTGCTCAGATGGGAGCATTCTGGGCGGCCTGGGGGAGCTGTCCCATGAGCTGAGTGATGCCATCCGCTCTGAGCAGCGGCTGTTAATGCTGCCACCTTCATTACTATTTTTAATTAACACCCTGTCATGCCTTGGCAACATTCTCACCTGCCCCATGCCTCAGGACGTCTGGACAAGGTCTGGCTACCTTCCTCCCCAGGGCATTCCTGACAGCAAGCCCGGGGCTCGGAGGCAGGCAGCTCCTTGGTGACACAGTATCAAAGCACATGGTTAAACAGCTGCTCCTGCCTGCGCTTGCTCCAGTGCTGTCCTTGTCCTCTCCCATGTCCTTCCAAGGAGAGAGGCAAGGACCTGGCACAGCTGGCCTGTCCCACTGCTGGCAGCAAGCCTTGTGCTGATGTTCTGGGCAGCCCTGCTTTGCTGGTGTGCCTTATTTGTTGTACAGCTGAAGCGGAGAGGACATGGGTTGATGTCAGATCCTAATCACCTACCCACAGCTTCTATTCTTTGCTCTACTTCTCTCCATCTGGGAGGAGAGCTGGAAAGCTCTCCCTCTTCTCTTTCTCTCTCCCTAAAGGCTCCAGCCTCCTTCTTCTACCCACCTAGTCTAGACAGCCTTGCTTTTACAGGGTTTTTGAGGTTTTGCCTTGAGCTTTTCAAAACCTGGAGACCTGAGGCATACACTGCTCATAAGAGTGTGAAATTCTGTGGCCAGAACTCATGACTTCTGTTTGCTTTTCAGCAGGGAAACACGTCTGCAAATCCTCACATCAGAAGTCCTGGATAGATCATAACAGATCTTTGGTAGTATGCAGGGAAGTGGAATGTGTTTATTCACAACAAATTGCAACTTCAGCTGGCAAATTATTTTGATTTCTTCCAAAGCGAAGTGTAACAGTTGGTATGGAAGGTGCTTTTATTCTTCTTTTTTTTTTGACGTTTGGGTGAAAGAGGGAGATTTGTCACACTCATGCAGGCTAGATTTGAAGGGAAAGGTCCTGACCCCACTTCCAAAAGGGGACAAAAAGAAGCACCAGGGCTGGCTTCTCCTGTTGTCTCACTTGACCTCCTTGACATCCTGCCCCATCCAGATGCAGTAAGTGTAGAGAGACCAGTTATGTTGCAGACGTGGTTGGAGGCTGTGGCTCAGGAGGCAGCAATCCAGATGAGTTTCCTGGCTTTCCCACCTCTCCTGAGTAGAGGAAGAACTCCCCCAAACACAGCAGTGGCTGAGTGCAGCTCTTGATCTCCAAGCTTTGACCACGCACTTCCCAAAAGGGAGAACCAGGCATGACTCTGAGTCACAACCACGTGTGGATTATTAAAAAAACAAAGCAGCATCCTGCCTGGGAAACCTCTCCAAAAGGGCTCTGCCATTCCTGCCCCCAGCAGCAGAGACTGCTGAGCAAATGACTGCCTCTGGGCATGCACAAGCAACCTCCTGGCTCTCCCTCAGCTCCTGCATGCCCAGGAGGCAGGGATGAGAGCGCTGCTGTCACAGCTGTGCGCAGCATCCTTGACCCCGGTGTGCTGGGGCAGCGTGCTCTGCTGTGCTGCTCTGTGCTGCTCTGAAGCCTGAGCTCAGAAAGGGAAGCCTGCCCAGAACAGATCACACTCTGGAAATTCAGATCCTGGTGGCTGTGCCTGGAGCTGAGAGGTTTTTGGTGGGAGGCCCTCGCTGTAGGACAGGTCCATCATGGAGAGCTAGCTCATGGATGGGGATGGCTGGAGCAAACTACTCCAGGAAACAGCCTTAATTCAATAAGCAGCTCTTACCTCCCAATCAATGCCAGACCTCTGCCCCCTCCCAGCCCTGTTGCTGGAAGTGCCATTATCCTGGCAGAAGGCAATGCTGACTCCCTGATAGCTCTGGTTTCAGCCAAGGGGCACGGAAGAGCCAGTGGGCCTCTGGGCTTGTGGTGTCCACACAGTCCTGGTGGCACCGAGCTGCTCCTCTGGGCAGGGCTGGGGGTGCCCCCATTAACACCAGTCAGACACTGCTGACTGAGCCCTTCCTCTCAGCTGCTTATTGTACTGCCAGACCCCAAGCGTTGCAGCTGAATATTTCAATGCCAACTGTCTGCCCCAGGCTGATTTATCTTTTTTTTTTTTTTCCTTTAAACAGAAGCCTCAGCAATAATTGGATCTGTTGTTTTTCAGAGCGAGACTAAGGAAAAAATATGTTCATAAGAAGTCTTGCTATGCTGGGGAAATGCAACACCTCTGGCCTCAGTGGACACCTGCAGTCCTCACCCTGCTTGCTCCCCACACGGAGTCATGAAGTGATGCCCAGCTGGCCACCTCTGCTCCATGTGCTGTTCCTCATGTTCTGGGTACTGGGGTCTCCTTTGGAGGGGTACAGAGCTGTGTGAGCCTATCAAGGTAACAAAACTCATTACCTCTGCACTTTGTACTACCAGGACTAGTGGGTATCTCTGTGTCTTAGTCTCACCTCTCTTTCCCTCTGCTCTACAGGGCTGCAGTGAAAAATCAACCCATTTTAACACATGACATGAACCCTGGTGCTGTAAGCATGACCTCAGGAGAACAACCCAGGAAGAGAGCTGTCACTGGGGAGACTGCTGGGCAGCACACAGATGGCAAGGGATACAGCCTCACCCTGAAGAGCAAGGCTAAACCCGTGCAAGATCATACCTGTGCCTGTCAGGCAGTCCCATGCAGCCCAGCACTAAGTCAGGTAGGAAACCAGCAGGGAAAAGCGTGCTAAAGAACCTGAGTCTCTTTTTTTCTCCCTCCAGTTTCAGCTGTTATTCTTGTAGTGAGTGAGAGGAATTCAAGCTATTTGTTCCTGGCTGTCAGACCTTAGCTTCTGGGCTGTTGCCTCTTATTTGTTTTTAGTTGCCTGGCTCCTCACAGTGATCTATTTCTTCCTGTGTATTTCAGTATTCCACCCTATGGGCAATGATTTCCCCTTTGTCACCAAAATATTGCATTAGCATTCATCTGGGTTTTTTCTGTGCTGAGTTTGTTTAAAAAACCAAGAAACAAGCAAACCAGCAGACTGAAAGGAGTTCCATCCCATCCTCCTTTCAATGCTGCCTGCTACCAGCTCCTTTCTAGTCAGGTTGCTACTCATCTTCCAGTGCTTGCACTAATCCTCAGCTTTGCTGGCTTAACTGTTAATTTTCCACTAGCAGGCATTTTCTGTGGAGTCCAGACAGATGAGATCTGCTGCCATGCCTTTTTCTGGAGATCTATTTCACCAAAGCAGTGCCATCTGTGTAGAACATGACTTACCTGCTGTAAAACCCACCTTGCCTCTGAATTTTATTTACCTTTGCCTTCCATCTAGGCCTTCCCTTCTCAGGAGGTGTGCAAGGCTTATGTCCTGCCTGTGTGCTCACATCTGTGTATCCATCACATGCTGTTCTTCAGTATTCCAGTCCCACAGTTCTTCTTCCTCCCCTGCTTCCTAGATCCTTTACAAACTCCTGCTACCTGCCCTTTGTTTTATTCTGCTGTCTCCCTCTGAGTTTGGATTTGGAGTTTGTCTCACTGCCTCCTTCACCCAGTTAAAGCACATCAATCTTTTGCTGGAAATGTCCATATCTGAGTCCTCCCCCCTATCAACTTTTGCACCTTTCCTCTTTCATTCCTGATCCTCCTCCTCACTGAGAACTCGACCTGGTACTTCTTTCCTTTAAGGTCAACTCTCAATTTTCTTTTTTGACAAACAAAATAATGTGAGTGCTTTACGTGCCTGCTGGAAAGCTTTGGGGGTTTTTCCCCCTGGAGCACTGAGATAATTTGGCTCCTTTCTACATCCTCTTCTTCTAGCAATACCTTGAGTGTTGTTACCACACTGGAAGCAGTGGGCTGGGATTCATGTTACCAGCAAGGACCACAGGTGTGTATGACATTCTTCCTTATTATTCCCAGTGGAATGTCCGCTACCTCTCGCCACAGCTTTATGCTGTTACTTCATCTGCTGTCATAGGCTCCAAAACCCCTTCCAGAGCCTCTGCTTTCCAGTCACAGCACTCTAGGAGTCCTCCTGGAATTTCTTATTCCGGGAACAACTTTTTGCAGTAAAATGCCGTTTAAGCGGGCTTTGCTCACTGAACTGTAGAGAGCTGCTCTGCATGGCTGCCCTGTGCTCCTCATTATTCACCACTTTGAATCTCTTTGTCATTTATGCACTGTAACAGCACTGAGATTTGCATCCGCTTCCCAGCGATGAAAATGCTGGAAAGTGTCAGGCCTCAAGCAGCTCCCCAAAGAACCCTGCTCGAAACACTCCCATCCTTAGATGATTCACCACTGACAATTCCTTGTTGAGATCTGTCAGCCAGCTCTTAATGTAGTTAATGTGTGGTTTATTGATATTATATACTGCTGATTTTTTAATCAGAGTGTTGTACAGTTGAATGTCAAATGCCTTACAACAGTCCTCCCTAAAGCTGACTTGGAGGCAGCCTTGGAGTCAAGTGGTAGGTGTGATATGTGTCAAATAATTGTGTCATCTCATCAGGGAAGGCCCACAAAACTAGCTGAGCCAGTTGTTAAATATATTCCCATCCTCTGCCATTGCTTACCACCGTGAAACTCTTGGGAATTTCGTTCCAGTCTCTCCAGAGCTTATTGCTGCCTCACTGTGTGCCCCCACATCCCGTGGAGCAGGAGTTTTGCTGCCTCTTTCTTCCACACAGCATTAGTGTGGGCCTCTCCTCAGTCGGGGAGCGTACCTGATGCTCAGCACTGGGCAGCCCCCAAGGAAAATGGGATGTGTGACCTGTGGTCCTCACTATCCTCATTCTCCAAAGGCAGTTGAAGGTGTAATTGCTCATCTAATCCCCCTGCTCCTTCTGGTGTGCACAAGCTGGAAACCTGGGCTCTGGGGAAGCAGAGAAGCTGCTGAAGAGGACTCAGTCCTGCAGGAGATGTTCACTCATCCCAGAGCTAAACCTGAGAGTGATGGGCCCAGCCAAACTTTTCCCCTCTGAAAAGGCCAGTGATGCCATGTGCTTCCACAGCCCTTGGTGGAGACTGGAGGGACCATGTTCTGGGGGCTCTGGAGGTGCAGAGGGGGACAGGGCACAGGTGATGCTCTGTCCCCTCTCTGCACTGCCATTGTAACTCCGATGCACTTGGCTTAAGTCAGCTGGTAATGGCATGCGGTGATAAATAGTGAGAGACAGGAGTTCCTTGCAAACAAATGAGCCTCAACTAACCTCATTTCTTCTTTTGACAGGATAACAAGCTTAGAGGATAAATTCTCCCCTGCCAGAATTTGTTTCTCTGCTGCCAGCCACCTCAGCATTTAGCAAAACCCCATTCTTTGCTCACTTCCAGGCTGCTAAAAGCAAAGGCGGGCTCAGACCACCCTCCTCAAGTTTTGGATTCGGTCCCACAAGCTTTTTTTCCTGGAGACTGCTGTAATTGCTCCCAATCCTCCCACCTCTGGAGATGCTCAAGCCTCCCCACGACCTGCAGCCGGCAGGAGCACTCCGGGGCAGTGCTGGGGCAGGATGGCAGAGCTCACACTGGCCTGAGACCCTGGGCAGCTCAGCAGCACTGGTAAGTAAATTGGCAAGAACTTGGGATTTTCCTGTATTTTTCAGGTGTTGTTTGGTTTTGAGACACTGCCGGTGTCTGACACTTTGGAAGTGCCTTTCCTACCCCTCTGGAAGCCATGCAGGCTCTCAGTTGTGTGCCATGCCTTTTGTTAAATGAGCTTTCTCTCAGCAGCACTTCAGAGCCTCCCAAGAGTCCAGAAATGCCCAGAAATATGTAAAGTGCTTTGGAAAAGAGGCCAGATTTGCAGAAATCTGGGAATACCACTCAGAGGCAGAGGAGTTTGGGGTGCACTGCCTGTGACTCAGGGTTTTGGAATGCTCTGGTTATCCAGCACCTCTGAAAAATCCAGCTGTGAGATGCACAGCAGCAGTTACATGAGTGAAATGCTTCAGTAACATGCTATTTAGCAGCATCCTGAAAGGACCTTCTCCTCCAGGCTTTGAGTGCTGGGCATGGTACTCATCTCTGGTGGCCCTTTTCACAGCACTTTTATTGCAAAAAAGAGCCTGGACCCTCATGTCCTCTTAGGCAAAGGTACTGGGTGAGAGGATGTGTTTAAATAATTAAAAAGTGCTTTTCTCCATTCATGGCCATTGCGTCACATCCTCGCTGAGCACAGTTCTGTGTGCAGTGCTATAAATGGAGCCCTTTGCCAATTTCTCCCAATTGGTCAAGGCCTTGAAGAGTGAAATCAGCAGCATTCAAAATGAAGCAAAACTCTGCCAGCATTAGGCTTTGTTACAAAGTGAAATTTGCCCATGGTTGGTTTTGAGGATTTGTTAAGGTGCACGACCTGGGCCCCAATCCAAGCGGTGCTGGCAGGAGAAAAATCCTCCCCACACCACCAAGGCATACATTTCAGGGGCACCATTTGCAATGGGGTGGTCCCCCTGTGTAAAGAAAATAGCTGTCCATTCCAACACAGGCTGACCTACTGCCTGCTCGGGGACTTGCAGGGCCTGTCTGTCTTTCTCCAGAAGTGCTGAGCATGTACAATTCCCACTGACTTCCTTGTGGGCAAGCCGTGGGTTTGACAGGTTAGATCCATAGTTTGGGGGATTTTTTATCACGTCTGGTGACATCTGAAAAATGGCAGATTAAAATACAGTTCAATCTCAACCCTGCCGGCAGATTAGCATTTTAACCAAGTTCCCACCGTGCTGGGTGAACTGCATCAGAGCGCCTTTCCTTATAAGAAACCGCTGCTTGAGTGCCACTGTGATGCAAGAGCAGATCAATCTACCCCTTTAGATTGCAGCTACTCTGAAGTTTTGGACTTGTCCTGAATACGGAATTCGAAACAAAGCTTGAGAGCCTGAAAACCTGTGTTGACTGAGAATAAGGTTTGTGCAAACCCCTGCCAAGTGATAAGGCAGCTCCCCCTGGCTCTGAGAAAGGAGCTTTCCTCCCCAGCCATGCTCAGGTGCGAGGGGAAGCTGGAGCTCCTGTGAAAACCCCCAGTCCTGCAGCTCTGGGGTAAGTGGAGGCTCTTGCAAAGTGCAGACTGGGTGTCTTTCACCTGTGGTTTACCAGGGAGGCAAATCAACAATTTGCTTAAGAAAATACCTTTACAATTCAGCACATCGATTATCAAACATGTAACCAATAGAAGCTTGAAAGGTGCCTTGGTTTTGCATATCTCAGTTTAAATTCTGGCTCCACAGAGACAGATATGGTTTTCCCAAAGCTGCTTCCTGCTGTGTGTTTGCCTCGGGCTTAGATTGGTCACTGGGGCTCCAGATTGCAAAAATCAGATCGGATGTGCCTATCTCTGTTTTCAGCAAAGGGACAAACTTTGCCCTTTGCGGTGCCTGCAGAGCGGTGAGTAATGAGTGTTTGTGGGGATATCGGTGAGCTGGGCTAATAACCTGCCCGACCTTGCTGGGGAGAATCCCTTCTGCCCTTGCAAGACAGAAGTGAGTCTCCCTCTGCAGCTGGGAGTCACCTGCCTTCAGGGCATTTCACAGCAGAGGGCACGGGGAGGTGGTGTGGGTGGGGGAGGCTCTCCCTGCCTGCTTCTGTGCCCTCTGAGGGCTTGCTGGCTGCTCACATATAGCTCTGAGTATAGGCATGAACAGTCCACAGCCTGTTAGCCATGCAAAACTTTACCTTAAAACAGAGAAATTTCCCTGTACAGCTGGAAAAAAGTCGTGCTCTGTTCCGCTGCAACACTACCCGAGCTACCTCCTTTCAAACATGCCCCAAGCTGGTGCCTGTCTCGATGCTCCTTCTGCTCCCTTTTCCTGCTGAGTGCTGCCCCTCTCCTGGCTTTGGTGATGTTGTCCCTTCTGCGGCAAATAGCCTCTTGTCATCCCTGCAAACAGGAAACTCAAGGCCCTCAGCTTTTGGGGACGGGCTCTCCACCATGGGGTGAGCTTCTGCAGCAGCTTTCTGTTAGCAGGGTGGGTACATCAGTGTATCTTCAGAGCCTCTTGGGAGGTTTCTGCAGAAGAAGAGGGCTTGCACCTGGAGCCTGGGTTCTCATTTTGGACTGCTCAAGGTCTTTTCACTGGCAGAGAAGGTAGGAACTGGTTTCAGAGACTAACCCTGGGATTTAACTCTAGGATTCCCTCCAGGTGCCTGGCTTTGCCTGCCCATCTCCCCAGGACAGTGTCACAATGCACCAACATCTACAGCAAAATCTGTGGCAACAGAGCTGGTGACCTCTCTTGTAGAGCCCCACATACTGGGCTATCAAAAACAAGTTAATGAGATAATCTGAGCTGACACAAGAACAAAATATTGCCCTCCAAAAATCTTCCCCTTGTCATTTTCCTGCACATCTCGGTGCATTTTGTGGTTTTCTGCCATCATGCACTGCTCATGCACAGCAGCCCTGACAGCTGAGTACTCATCTTCTGGTATGGTTTGTCCTTCTCCATTCTTCTTGCTCAGCCCTCCCTCATTGAGTCTGATTGACTCTGAGGCCATTGATTTTAAATAAGGTCTTGGGGGAAGGTTCTGAGGGTTTTGCTCTGGTTTTGTGCAGCAGGCTTTGAGTTCTGGTTGGGAGCCACCGAGCACTGCTGCTCTATTAAATGATGGTCAGCGATAGGAACGCAGTCATCGCTTAATACCCCAAATTGCTGCTTTTAAGTGGGCAGGGTTTGGCTTCTGGCCAGATCTCTGTGCTCCTGGCAGAATGATTCATTACCTTGTTCTGGCAAATGTATTTTCATCTGCTAGTTTAAATCTGATTTCTAGTACTCTGTGTGGTTCTCGCAGCTGAGGAATTTCCTGCCCTTTATCCGCCTGTTTTCTTCCAATCTAGGCTAAAATCAATACACTTAAATAAATAAAGCCATCGGGCTTGCGAGTACCTCCTGCTGTGTCAGCGGCAGGAGTAAAGCTGGGTGACCAAAGATTAGTTAAGCCGTTTTCTTCTTCTTTAAGTAAATTTGCTGTTGTTGAGGCGTGCTAGACCTCAGCAGGGAGCGCTTGCCAGCCGGCAGATCCAACAGCACGCCTTGGCATCCCATCAGAGGCAGCTGCCTCTGTGGGGAAGAGTCCCTGTCCTGGTCTGTGGCCACCCCTACCCATTAGGGCTTGGGTCGAGCGTGGTTTTCTGGCATTTTTTTTAATGCTTTGTGATGGGGATGTTCTGCCACTGAGTTCAAGAGGCCACGGGGCTGTAGCCCTGTCCTTTTAAAGCACTTCCCAGGTGTGGCTTTCACTTCTGCTCTTCCCTGGCAGATGTGATTGTCAGGTCTGCCTCTCCTGGGAAGGTTATACACTGCATGGCACAGACTCCTTCCCACAGCTCCTGCCTGCCCTGCAGAGGGGGATGCTGGCAGGAGCACCCCACACCAGGATTCACGCATCCATTTCTTCTGGGGCCAGGGAAAAAGGGAAGGGTGGCATGAAATGAGGTCTTCTCTTCCTTCCCTAATGCCAGGAGTTACCCCTGAAGCACTGAGCTCAAGGAGCAAAAAACAGATTTAGGATTTCTAGACCAAGCCTCAGGGTTTCTGCAGCCCTGCCCTTGTGTGTGGGGAGTGGACAAAAGTGGGTTTTGTTGGTGAGCAATTCAGTGTATTCCCTGCCCTGGACTGAGTTCATTGCCATATGCTGGGCAGTGAAAACCGTAGTGCAGCAGAAAACAGATCCTCTCTTGCCTTCCTGGGCAGTGCCCTCAGTTCCCCACAGAGCCCCCTGCTCCTCACAGAGCCCAGTAACTCAGCTTTACATCCATATGAAGAACAGCAATCGTGCTCTTGGGCCTCAGTCTGGTGCCAGCTTCCAAATTACAGTGTAAACCCTGCTCCAAAGGTCTCCCCTTGACTCAGGGCAATCGTTCAGACGTGTCTCTGTGCAGCAGCTGCAAGGATGGAAGGAAACTGCCTTTTTAACATTCTCTGTACGTCCTGGGTTTTGGGTGTTTGTGGGTTTTTTGAAAGGGAAATTATTTTTAACTAAATTGAACATAGTGACAAACATCAAACTTTTTTATTAATAGAATCATAGAGTAGTTTGGGTCAGAAAGGACCTTTAAAGGTCATCTACTCCAAACCCCCTGCCATCAGCAGAGACAGCTTCAACTTGATCAGGTCGTTCAGAGCCCTGTCCAACACGACCATGAATGTTTCCAGGGATAAGGCATCTAACTCTCTGGGCAACCTGTTCCTGTGTTTCACCACCCTCTTGTAAAAGCCTTCTTCCTTATATCTCATCTAAACTGACATTCCTTCAGTTTAAAACCCCTTGTCCTATCACTACAGGCCCTGCTAAAGTTTGTCCCCATCTTTCTTGGAGGTCCCCTTTGAGTACTGAAAGGCTGCAATAAGGTCTCTGCAGAGCCTTCTCTTCTCCAGGCTGAATCATCCAGGTTCTCCAGGAGAGGTGCTCCAGCACTGTGATCATCTTTGTGACCTCCTCTGGACTCACTCCAACAGGTCCCTGTTCATCTTATGTTGGGGACCTCAGAGCTGCTTGCAGGACTTTAGGTGGGATCTCATGAGAGCAAAGGGGCAGAATCCCCTCCCTCAACCCCCTGCCCACGCTGCTCTGGATGCATCCCAGGATGTGTGTTTGGCTTTCTGGGCTGCCAGAGCACATGGCTGGCTCACGTCCAGCCTCTCAGCCACCAGCACCCCCAAGTCATCCTCAGTGGGGCTGTTGCTGATCCCTTCACACCCCAACCTGTGTTGATACCAGGAGTCAGCCCAACCCAGGTGCAGCACCAGCACTCAGCCTTTGTTGAAGAGCATGAGATTCCCATGGGACCACTTCTCAAGCTTGTGCAGGTCTCTCTGGATGGCATCTTTGGCACACATCTTCAGGTGTGTCAACTACACCACACAGCTTGGTGTCACCTGCGGACTTGCTGAGGGTGCGCTCGATCCCTTTGTCTATGTCACTGATGAAGATATTAAACAGTACCTGTCCCAGTAGGGACCTCTTGGGGCACCACAGGTCATTGATGTCCATCTGGACACTGACCACCACCCTCTGGATGTGATCTCCCCCTGCTATTTGCTCCATGATGAAAAACTGTTTCATAAAAACACATCCTGCTTTTTTTCTTCTGTTATCATCTACCCAGCTCTGGCTACAACTCACTCTTGGGAGCAACTAGGATGTGTTACAACCTAGCAGCTCAGCACACGCAGGGAATGAAAGTGCAATGCCTTCCCTCCCTCCTTGCCAGTAATTGCAGGGCCTGGAGATGAAAGCACTCAGGGGGTGCAGCATCAGGCTCATGGCACAGAGGTAAGTGAGATGCTACATCATCACTGCAGTCTTGCAATTCCCTGGCATTCCTGGTGGGATTTCCAGAGCCTGCCATCCTTTGGTCTCTCTGGGATGCCCTCAGATGCCCGAATTGGTGAGGTCACCGTGCAGTGAGTCGTGCTGTGTATGGCAGGGCTGCCCCAGGAGTTCCTCTGAAGGTGAGTACAGGTATCACAAGCTGTGCCCCGAGCTGGAGAGTTGCAATGGAGTGGAAAGGAGACAGGCTCTGTTTACACACAGATACCTGTGCAGCCAGCAGTGTTAGTGAGAGAAAACAAAAAAGGACATGACAGTTACACTGGGTTTTCATTAAATATTAAATGGAGTGAAGTTTTTCTGGAGTGTGCCTGGGCTGTTTTCGATTGCCTGTCTGATGGCGTGAGAGAGAAGCCAAGTGGGTGAACCCTGGGTCTGGAGGTGCAGGGTTTCCTGCTCAGGAGCTGTGGTGACAGGAAGCATTTGTGTGCAGGCTGCCCCTGCAGCTCATTTCACCCAGAGCAGCGAATCTCCTCCAGTTGTCCCACAGCTGGTACAGCCCAGAGAGAGGAGTTAACTCCTGCAGGTGTCTCCAGCAAGAGGTCAGGGCAGGGAGACAACTGGAGCAGAGCTGGCCCAGGCCGGAGCAGCAATGGCAAGCAGCAAACACCTCCCTGGTCGCTGGCTGGGGATGGGGAATGAACCTCTCACGTACCCGCTTTCCACTAGGTTTAACACAGAGCGAATTCCCCATGTGTAGGGAACACTGAACAACTGCTGTATCTCCTCTTTTTGGTTCTTTCTTTCCCCCACTTTTCCCCTGCCCCAGGAGCTGTGACACAGCCTAGGCACAGCCCTCCCATCCCGCTCCATCCCCTCTGCAGCCTTTCCTTGTGCAGCAGCTCAGCGGGGCGGCAAGAGGGAATCTCCTAACTTGGATTGGGTTAATAAGTTAAAATGCAGAGCCCTAATCCCTGCTGCTAAATCAGAATGTAATTCAGCTTATAACCACAGCCCAATCCATGTGAATTACAATCACTTTAAATACAGCCAGGACTAGCTGGGATTTAACATCCTCCCAAGAGATCCTGAAAATGAAAACTGGGACACCATGCTGCTCTGGGTGAACCTGCCATCAGAGGGAGCCGAGGCAGTGGGGCAGAGGGATTTTGTTACCTCCCAGGCCCCCTGAAGAGAGGGAACCTTGGGTGCAACCCTTGGTCAGGGCACGTGGCTGAAAGATGCACGTGAGCCTCCTGCAAGAGCTTATCCCTGGGGAGGGGGACAGAGGCTGCCAGCAAACCCACAGCACTTTTATCTTTAATTTAGAATGTTTATCTCAAGAGATTCTTCCAGCTTTAAAACAAACATAAGGAGATCTTCATTTGCCTGGCAGCATCTGGCCTCTGAAAGCAGGCACGTACAGTCCCAGCAGCAGGGCTGATAGCGAGGGCTTGTTCCCTGCCTCCTTTCTCCCAATTTCAACCTCTGGCAGGATGAGCCTTGCTCTTCCTCTCCCTGTTTCAGGGAACCACTAGAGAAAATGGGTCTTTCCAGAGCTTGAATCAACAGTGGGCACCTGGCAAGTGTTCCTATAAGTGCCTGGGAAGATCTTTTACTGCTTTCACTGTTACTTGATGAAGTCCTGGCTTTCACAGCTTTGATGGGGAAAGAACAATTGTTCATTGTCTTCCTGCACCACCTTGGCCTGGGAAATGGGAGCAGCCGAGTCCTACTGCCGCCACTGACCCACAAGCTTTCCCAGGGAGCCTCAGGCGGTGTCTGGGAGCATGCAAATTCAAAGGTTCCACAGAAATTGAGGGTCTTAATGGATGCTCTTCCAAGCTTTGAACTGGAAAGTCCCTGTGGGAACAAGGCATGACTCTTGTGGGCTGCCAGGCACAGATAAAGAGTTCAAGGCATCCAAGTTAGTGGGTAGAGGTTAAAAAATAAGATCATCTGCTCAGACTGGTGCCTGTGTTTGAACCTTTTTAGGAAGATTCTGATGGTGGTTTTTTTCACATCACTCTTTTTTGTGGTTTCCTCGTGTTTCTCTTTTTCCATTGGTGAAAGGCTAGCGCTGTTGTGCTATCACCTAGCCAAAATGAGAACGCATGGCAATTTCTCAAAGCCTGGCACATAAAGTGCCTGGTGCACTGGGATGGAGAGCTCGTGAGTTTTCTGTGGGTGTGATGAGGGAATGGAAATGATCTGAGTTCTTGGGTGCTTTCCCAAACCCAAGCTAGCCAGTTTTCTATGTTTAGATACAGTTTACTTAGCAGCACTGCTAGAGCGGAGAGGAGAGCAGAGGGTTTTCAGGCACCAACAATGCCTGCTGAGGCAGCCCAAGACTGTTCCCTGCCCCAAGCAGTGGTGGGGCCCTGGGATAGAAGAGGGTGAACTTCCCAGCTCCTCAGACAAATGGTGCCCAAAGCTCCCATCCACACCACTCTTGGCTCCTCACAGAAATATACAATCAGCTGATGAATCTCCTCCCAGGCAGCTGGGCCAGCTTGGCCCCACAGTTGTTCTGACATCCTCCCTGTGTCCTCCAAGATGTGCCTCAGGGCCATTGTCCCTCTCAGCAGCTGTCTGGGTGTTTACCAGACTTAGAGGTAAGGGCTTTTTTTTTCTTTCCCACTGAAGTCATCACAATATTTTGAATTTTTGCAGGGCTTCACAATCACATTGTTGGCTTCCCCAGAGCTTTCAGAGAGAGCTGTGAGCAATGCTTCCCCCTGCTTTTGCTGGTCTAACTGCAAAAGGGAGAGAGATGCTCATCTGAATGTGACCAGGATGGCCCAGCTTTTATTCCTGAGGCAGGAGATCACACCACTTGCCACTAGGGCTGCCCATCTGTGTGCACTGCGTATTGGGAAGGGAGGTCTCATCTTTCTATGGATGACCTGTAAAACGTGCTTGGAAATGAGGGTGGTCCCAAGAACTTGCACTGCACGAAGAGGCCAAGCTGACCCTGAAGCTGGGTATGTTTCCTGGCTTTGCCCCACTGGTGCCACCAGCAAGGATGTGTCTGTGGCAGGGTGGGAGGTATGGCAAAGTCCCAGGTGTCAGGCTGATCCATGCAGCCATCACTGCTCTGTGTCATGGCTCAGGGCACGGGGATGTCACCTCTGTGCTGGTGCCAGAGCTTGAACAGAGCAGGTACACCTCCTCCATGTGAGTTGGCTGCTGTGCTGGGTGTCCATGGTAATTCAGGGAGAGCACCTGCCCAGCTTGGACAGGAAAGCTGTCCTCCCCCAGGCCCACCCCAGTGTGTGATGTCCCTGCAGCTGAGCTGGGAAGTGTGGCTGTTTCCACCTTCCAGGCCTGGATGCGAGAGGCCTGGAGATGCTCACTCCTCCCAGGGGATGGTGGTGGGTTTGATCTCACCTCAGTCAAATAATTTGCTTGTCATGGGCATGCTGTCCTGGCTGGAGGTTTGTGCTTCCTGGGGAACTCCTCTGTATAGACCCTGGCAGTTACTTCTTTGAGATTGCTTCTCTGCATGCTCAAAGATGCCTGGCTGGAGAACAGCCTGCAGCAGCCAAAGGGCAGTTTGGGGGGAGTTTCTCTTGGTTTTGGGTGTGGGGGTTTATAGGTTGCTTTGCAAGGCTGCTCACTTGAAGTCTCTTCTTATTAGGGTTTTTCTCAGGGTGAATGTTAAAGGGCACCTCTTCCATCAGGAGACTCCAGAGCTCTCAGACTGGCAGTGGGCAGGCTGTCCCTAGGGAGGGCATGGTACTGCACCCCTGCCATGCACTGTGAAATTATCCCTTATCCCACGTGCTGCCACACTCAAGTGGGCATTGACAAAATAATGTTTGCAAGAGACTTTAACAGGGAATTACGACGTCTGCTCCATCCTTTATATGGGCTGCAATACTGTAGGGATGAAGTGATTGCATGTGAGCCTGGCCCCAGCTGCAGTTACTCCTGTGCTGGCAGAGATGTGAAGGTTTCAGGGAATTCATCCTACAAGAGGAGGAGATTGGAGATAGCAGGACCACTGTGTGCTAATCCCCTCTCCCTACAGTGGAGTGACTGGACAGAAGATAATGCCAGGACAGGCTGAGCTCCTACTCCTGCCTTCTCCAAAGATGACCAGAGTGCTCTCATCAGCAATCATGCTGGTCCCTGCTGATGCTGAGACAGGGCAGGGTCCCAGACAGGCACAGGAGTGGCTGTGCTCTCCTCTGTTCTGGATGTACCTCTTGGCTCAGCCACTGCTCAGCACCGAGATGCCTCCTGAGAATAACAAACAACCAAAATGCTTTGTCAGCGTGGCAGCCCATCACACCAGCAGAGGCTGTGTCTGAAATACAGAAGCAGTGCAGTTTGTGCTGAGGAACTCCCCCAGCGACAGACAGCTCCTGCATTATTAACAACGGCGCTGATGAATCCCTGTTAATGAGACGTGCTCGCTCAGCCAGCCAGCCAAGAGGCTGTGGCCACGCTGCTCCCAGCTCCCCACTGCAGCCTGTGCCTTGGAGAGCAAGAGATGATTGCTCTGGGGAGCAATTGGCAAGGCTGTGCTGCAAGATTTGGCTACTTTCCCTAAGATTTGCACATGTCCTGCCAGACTTGAGCTAGGTAGACATGGAAATCCAGCGTTGGTTCCTTGGTGGCTGTGAAAAGCGAGGTAAAAGGCTGCCATCCCCATGGGCTTGTGACTAAAGAAAAAGATCTGTTTCTTGGTGTGTACTCTCTGCTCTGCTCTAGAGAGCAATGTAGGCCATATTCTCCAGTCTGTTCTTAAATGGCTCAACCAGGGGAGCTTCCTTCTTCTCTGGCTCAACAGATTTTCATGTTAGGAAAATCTTTATCCATCTCTTTTCTCTCTCTCTTTTTTTAAACTCAATTTCATCTTGCTCAATTTATCAATTCTCCTTTTGGTTCCTGGATGCAATTACTCTCCCACTGTGGTCATTATACCTCCTAGGATCCTTGTAGAAGAGGATTTTATACAGCCTTAGCTGATGTTTGGCCAGGAAAGACATCTTAAATTCTTTCAGTTTTTGCTTAGTCAAGCCTCCTCTGAGCTTTCCTAGCTGCATAACACTTTTTTGACAGGATAGCACATGGGATGGTATTTAGGAGCCTGTGTGATAAAGACTGGTCAACCTCCAGTGCATCACATAATGCCTCTAGATGCTGGCACGTTGTTGCCTGTTCTGATCACGCTGCAATCACTGTTAATTCCCCAGCAGTGCTGCCAAGACACTTCACTCTGCACTGCAGACACCCTGATGCCTTCCAGATGTCACAGATGATGTCACATTCCTGATGTCATTGTTGCCTTATGCAGAACGAATCCAATAACCTCTTTGTGCTACACCTCTCTGTCGGTTGATGGGTTTCTGTAATGTGGACAGTGTTGACCTCCAAAGTTTGTCTGTGCAAGTGGAGGGCAAAACAAACCTTTCAGGAGCTAAGAGGCTGGTTAAGATTGCATAGGAATGATTTGAGTAGAACATTTTTTTGGTGGGGTTTTTTTATGTTTTGAAGCAGAATTTCTTGCAAATCTTGTAAGGAGTCTGTGGAGTTAGGGTAATGTGGAGCCTGGAGAGTTGGGGAAACAAAATGAAAGGAGTGGTGCTGGAAGGGCACCAAATCTCCCAACAAGATTGTGCAACACCAAAATGATTGATAAATTAAAAATATTGAAGTTACCTCTTTCATACTTTCAGATTTTAGGTATGTGACAAGAAGGGATGCTAAGGTAGCCTTGAGGCCCTGATTTTGGCAGCAGAGTTTTGCAAATGTCCCTCTAAGCTCACATAAAACAGCAGGAAACCCTAACAAGGTCTTGGAGAAGCCTGCAGCACTGATGACCAAACCCAGAGGTGCTTTGGACTGAACCAGAGGGAGGTGAGGTGGTTTGTTTTGGCATCAAGGCAAGCAGAGCTGAACCTCTGGAAGGCATCACAACAGGAGAGAGACGCTGAATGGGCTCTCTGCCACCTGAGAGGCAAAATCTTATCTGCATGCAAAGTGGTGCAGCCCTGGGTAAAACACTGCTGGTGCAGGGGTTGAACAGATCAGATGTGTAATAATGCAGAAACAGCACTGGTAATGCTCAGGCTGCAAGAACAGCATGGCACAGACCCTCCTGTGCTCGCCCCCACTGTACCCCGTGTCTCCCAAGCAGAGGTGAGTTCATTTTCAGAGCAGCCTTGGGCAGTGCAGGAGAAACAGAGCCTGAAAAGGAGCCAGCAAGTCCCTGCGGGTGGGAGGGGGAAAGGGAGGGAAGCAGTCTCCCCTGAGCAGGAGACCAGCTTTCCTTCTTGCCTGCAGAAGCTGTAACTGTACTGACAGTCTGTGCTACGTGTTGAGTCCTCTGCAGGACTGAAATATCTTGCTTAATTGGTGGCAGCAGGTTATGCTATCTAAGCTTTGCAAGCCTATTGATCGTGCTCTAATCATCTTAAAAAAGGAATAGGTTAAAACGAGGCCTGCCACTGATCCCTGAAGGGACCCACCACACACCTCCTCAGTACCCCGCCTCTCCAATTACCATCCCCTCGTCCTGCCGGCTTTCTGGCTGGCAAAGCAGCTGGAAAAGCCCCACTAAATTCCTCTGGAAAGCACTGTTTCACCAGAGTGAATACGAGCACAGAGCCATGCCCAGGAGAGCTGGGATGTACTCCCAACTCTGCTGCTGACCACCTGGGTCACCCGGGGGTGGTGGCCTTCACCTCTGTGGTTTGGATATTGCCGCTTGTGCATCTTGTGCAGTGGGGCTTCTGCCTGCCAAGGGTCACTGTCCCTCCATCACCTTTCCCATCTTTTGGCACTATTTCCCAGGCTTTGTGCTAGGAGGGGTCTCTCTGCTGGCCTGGGTGGCGATGTGGGCAAGCAGCCCTTGTCCCCAGCACGTCAGCTGTGAGGATGCTGTGAGGCCACCTGGGCTGTGGGGCGGTTTTGGGGCCCAGGAGCCCCAGCGGTGCTGGTGAGCGCACAGAACCGGCGCTCCTGCTGGAACACCGTGAGCCTGCTGGAGCAAACCTTGACGTGACAGTGCGGAGCCCCTGTTTTCAATTAGCGCTGCTATTTCGGAAGGGAATATCCACGGTGCCGATGTAACCCATGGCAACCATCTGTGCACAGAACCGGCGCTCCTGCTGGCTCAGGAGAGGCAGTGGGGGTGAGATGGGGGCCAGGGACAGGGCGGGGGGAACCCTGCAAGTATGGGGAAGGCAACATCTCCTCCCTCCGGGTGCCTGTCCTGCCCCCGCTGGCGCAGGAGCGGCGGGAGGTGTCGGTGAGCCCGTTCGCATCCCACGCAGCTGGATAATTTATGGGCAGCAGCAGCTCACCGTCACTTTGTTTGCAATTTGCCTCTAAATATAGCTGCGTTTTCAGGGAGGAAGGCGAGCTCCTGCCCGCTGTCTGCCCGCGTCTCCTCCTCGCTAATGAGGGGTCTCTCCGCACCGAGGGGAGACGGGGCATCGCCCATGCGGCACCTTCTTCCATCCCCACATCCCACACACGCCCTGCCTCGCTGGAAAAGGGCAATGATGAGGCACAAACCTCTCGGGCTGGTGGTTAAATGCCAGCCCAGCCTGGCGACAGTGTCCTGCCCAGCTGAGACTGGCGGCTTGCCTGGGTGCACTGAGCCCGACCACTTCCCAGAGAATGAGCTCCCAGGGGAGGGCTTCTGCCCGTGCTTTTCTTGTTGTTGTTGTTGTTGTTTTAGCAAAAAGTGCAGTAATTGCATTAGTCCTAACAGCGGTATAACACCACGACTGGAGTAAAAGACTGCCTGTGGACGTCACCTCAGCTAGTTCATGTGCTAAAACCAAATATGTTCTTGTTTATCCCCCTGCTGCAGGTGCCAGGGAGCACAGCGTGGCCCAGGCCACCCGCTGCAGACACGGGGACAGGCTGTGGACTACCCAGTGGGGACAGCTTGGGTGGCCACCTCCCAGCCTGGGACAGGGGCCCTGCAGCAGCCACGGAGCCAGGTAAGGAGGCATGGCCTGGCACTCCTCACCTGCACTCATACAGGTAAATGCAGGGCTCCCCTGTCCAGGCTGTGAGTTACCCCCACCCTCACGTTACGGGTGCTGGTGCTGCAAACCACAGTTCTGACCAGGGTGACACATCAGGGGTTGAACCCAACTCCGAGGCTGACGGGAAAGGAAAGGCACTGAAGTGCTGACGAGGCATTATAATAAGTACCGAGCAGAAATAAGAACCTACTTATGTTTTAAACATAACATTAATTAATAAAGAAAAGGGTACACTGTAGATACTAAAAGCCCTCAGATACTGAGGAGAAAAAAAATCTCTTTTGCCCATAATTTAGAGACTGCCAGAGCATGGTTCCCTAGACCTAGATGACAGCAGCTGCACGCTACATCTGGGGAGGAGACCCCTCTGCAGTGACACACAGATCTGCTCTGCCCCACAGAAGAAGAGCCTTCAGAAAAGAGTGTGAGGATAAAAGGAAAAGGTCATTTTCAGACCGCACCACTCCATCACATCAACATTAATTCCTGTTGGTCCGTTACTTTGGATGTAGCCGAATGCAGTGAAAAATGACTCTGTCCCAGTCTGGCAGTACACTTCAGCAAACCTATCTAATAGGTTTATTATAGTTTATCGAGCAAGTGTTAGCCCAGAGTAGATCAGAGCGACTGCCGAAATGCTAAATGGTCTCAGGAATGATGGCATTCCAGGAAGAATTATTGTGGCAGGATGGGTAACTCAGTGTTTAGGGCCCCGTGATACCTCCATCCCTGTCAGAAGAAATAATGGCCAAATTTCCTTCTGAGCCTCATGGCCCATTGGGCTAATGTACAGGGGCCAGCCTGTTCCAGCACTTACAGTACCTTCAGCTCCACCAGCCTGGAGGCTCCTTTAACAGCCCCATTCTGTGAACAGATTATTCCCAGCATGAGAATCCATGATCCTGCCTCTCCTGCTACACACTGAATGGAAATTCCCTTCTCACGGTGAAGCAGCGAGTGTTACTGGGCCACAACCCCTGCGGGGAAAATGTGCAACTTGTGTCCTAGCTCTTGGTAATGACACAATTAGCTGTGGCTGGGAAAGACTTGAAAAACACTTTACTATATCTGAAAAAAAAATCTGTAAGCCTTGTAAAAAAAAATGGTCTTGAAAATCTTCTTTATAGAGAGAACATATTTTATTACCAGACAGAGTTAACAGCAAGGTTAGTTTACTACACCAACATAAAAATTAAATGTCCAATTACTGTCTCTGGAAACAATGTTAGGGAGAGAGGAAACAGCAGAAGGCTCCACCAGCATCTGCCTGCAACCTTAACACCATCCTGCCCACCAGACCCAGATTTCTTTCATTCAGTGTCCAAACCAAGGGCTTATTCTAGGAACACTCTCCCTGCAAAGGGAAGTTTCAAGAAGCCACCCCTCCTTTCCTTACAGTCCATTATTTATGTCCCTATCTTTTCAGGAGAGTTGTAGAGTGAAAATAGAGTGCTGAAGGGCATCCTGGGGATTTTACAGCAGCTTGTGATGTTTCAGTGCAGGTCTCCAGAATCCCCTTATTTTATGCTAATATAGGGTCTCTGTGGAGGGCTGTGGCTTCAGCCACCCAGCATTTGTGAGACTACTCAAGCAGTGCTTGCAAGCTGATTTGAGAACAGAGAGCTCTGCTGAGAAGAGGCACTCCATAATCCTTATTCTCCAGCCTCTGCTTCCATCTCTTCTCGGTTGATAAACTTCCATTGCACCAATCTCCAAATTACTGAGTGTATGAGTTCTTCAGCATCCTACAGCAGTTTCTCTTTTGGATGCTCTGTTTCTCAGCAGAATGACTTGCAACATGCTCTCTTAAGTGATTTCATAACAACCTGCAGAAAAATCCTGTACTTTTTTTCTGATTACAACCCCCCACCTCCCCATAACTAATGCACTTTTTCTGACACCCACAACCTGAATTACCCTACAGCACTCCCACAGAGACTGTATCAGATGTATTAATGATGCCTCTCACTGATCCAGCCCCTGGCATAGAACCGTCTTCCCCGTTGTCAGGTTATAAGGAGCAGAGGTTTCCCTCACATTGGACCAGCTGTCAGCATCAGCCTGGACGGAATTTTAAGCTCACAGCCCCTTTCTGGTGTGCATGTGCTACCCAGGAGTATCTGCCTTGAGAAGTTTCCACTTGAAGTGCACCGGGATCAGGCATGGCTGTACACTGGAAGAAGTGCAGAGGGTGGCAGTACCATGTACATATTCATATAGATATAAAAATCCCAGATAATGAATTGACAGGACAAACTCAACCGAGTTTTGTGCTTAATGATGTTTCTAAGGGGTACTGCTTCTGCTGGTTGCAGAACTGGGGGTGCCAATGACGCGTGTAATTGAGGTCTCTACTTGGTGTGTCTTGGTGAGTTATTCCAGGGAAGTGAAGGAGAGGGAAGAAGGCCAGGAGAAATCAAACGTGACCACACTTTTTCCACATGTGACCATAATTGCTAATGTTACTTGAGTGATCTGCTGATAGCACAGGGCCTGATGGCTTCTGGTGCAACTTGGTATTGACAACCAAAGAGGAACTTTGAGGCAATTTATCTTCCAGCCTTGTATTGTCACCCCTCATGTCAGCAGCTAAGGGTATCCTTCCCCTAATCCCCATTTTTTTTTTCTTTCAGGTAAGCAGAGAAATTGCCTTTTCCCACCCTGTTTTAGTTAGAGGAGCCATGTGACCCTTCCTGGAGCAGCTGCCAGAGACTGTACAAGTGCAGGATCACCAGGCCAGCAGACTCACAGAAAATATGTAAGTAGGTTACAGGGGGGTGGGGGAGGCTGTTAAACACAGCAGGATCCACTTAACAGAGCACCTGTTATGGGAACAGGCAGACAGAGCAATACCTGCACGACTTTACTCTTTCTAGCAAAGCCTGGCTGGGCTCAAGCAGGAGTGTGCCAAGCTGGGCAGGGAGGGAGGCTGGCAGAGAAGAAGTCAGGGGTGTTTGGATGCTCTGGGCTGGCTGGAGGGCTCACACAGCTGATACCTTGCTGCTGTTGGTGGAGAGCCTTCACTTCAGGTGAGGAGGGAGCAGCTTGCCCCGACCCCATTCCTTCTGTGTGCACACGGGTGCTGTGTCCAGCCAGCTCACACAGCCCCCAAAATTCTGGGGTAGACCTGCCTGCATGTCCTGCTTCTGCAGCTACAGGGTGTCAGTGGGTTTAGGGACATGTGGCCCATCCCTCCTTCCCCTCCTGGCTCGATCTGGTCCTTGCTGCCCTGACCATGCTCTGCAACGTCTCAGCATTTCCACTGCAGTGGCCAAACCCACCCCTGCTTCTTCAAACAGCCCCACCTGTGGCCAGTGCCACTGCCTGTTCTGTCCCTCCCTGTCCCTGGGGGACGGGGCTATGCATCCACCAGCCCTCCTCTCTCAAAGGCCACCAAGAGCAGAGCTCCAGGCAGAGGCTCACCTGCTGCCTAAACCACCTGGCTCACGTCTGACCTGCTTGGGGCTTTAACATAGCTGATAAACACCCCTCAAAAAGCAAGTCCATGTGTGCCTGGGATTTCTTGTAGTGAAACAGGTCAGGGAAGGTGACAAAGAGATGTCAGGAAGGGCTGGGGGACTTGGGGCTTGAACTGTTGCGTGTGTGAATGCTAAAAACTGCAACTGCATCTGGTGGCATGTGAGTGAGAACAGCTTTGGGTTTTATCTGTGTCATTGTGGCTGTTCAGAGGAGAGTGTCCCCAGGGCAGGGGACAGCAGCAGCGAGGGCAGAGCAACACCCTGGCTTTAGACCTGGTCTCCTTTGTGAGGGCTTTTGGGGAGTTCAGGCAGATTTCATCTTTTCTCACAAAACATATTTAAATGCTCAGTTTTTAAGGGTAGTTTTGGCATTGCCCTAAATAGCTTAAGGACTGCTTTATCTTTTGGAGAGAGGTTCCTCTGGCCACCTGGACAGCATCTCTGGCATTTGACTAGCTGGGTAATGTTTTCCTTCTCCTGACCAAGGTAAAACTTCTCTTAGTTATATGCAGCATGAGGATTTTTTTCCCTTTAAATCTTGTATTTATATAATCTGTTTGCTGACAGATACAGCCAAATCAAACATCTAAATAGGATTAATGCAGGCAGCTTATTACTGGCTCTTGAGGAAGGCCAGAAATTATGGTTGTCAACCATAACAGGAAAGTTGGGGTATCTGACCTCTACAACTTATCCTTGAAAAACACTTTACAAATATCTTCTGAACTGTTGAGAAGTAATTTTATATTCACTGAATAACAAAGAAGAGTGCAAACTAAAATAGCCAGATCTGAATATCAGAGTATATTTTGGTTTTTTTCTTGGTGACAGGAGGATGAACACAATCATAAGTGAAATAAGTGCCAAGCCATATTTAACCCTCTCAACACCCCATCAAGACCAAACATAACTGTGTCAATCTCTCCAAACATAAAAAAATTGCCTGACCACAGAAAACTACACACTCTGTTCAGTTTTGGGCCCACTCTGCTATTGCAAGGGAAATATTCAGTGATGTCTCCTGCCCTTGGATGGGATTTAGCTGGAAAAGCTGCCTAGATGCCTCCTGGTTTACAGGGAGCCAGGTGGGGTGATGTGTCCAGGACACTCCAAGTCAGGCTTGTGGCTGGATGTGATGGTCCTGCACAATTTTGTGCTGGGGAATGTAGTGCACAAGGGCATGGTAACGAATATACATTTTTTCCCACTCCAGATGGCTAGCTCAAATTAATCCTGCAGACACAGAGACTGGAAGTACAGTTCTTACCTCCTGGTGGTTACCAGCAGCCTGTTTGAACGGAGTTGATGACTCCCAGTGGTGTTCTTGATGGGCAATGTCTCCATCTTTTAAAATCATCCTTACAGACAGGTGATTAGTTCCCTTATTGGCATTTTCACCTGCAGAAATGAGAACTGAATGGGCTGAACGATCATTTTGCACTGTAATTTATGCAAGTAGTCCAATATAGCTCATACTGAGGATCTATTCCTCTTTTATAATTGGGACAAATCCCATCTCTAGAAGCTCTTCCTCCAAGAGAGGATGAAATATCTAAGCCATCACCTGTCTAACACCATTCAGCTGGTATTTATTTCTGACATGTTCGTGTCAGTAGAAGGCTTTCCAAGCTCACAGAGATATTGGGAGGTTTCATTTATACAATACTGTGAGATTGCCTGATCAAAGGCATACAAGTGGAAATCATTACTGTTATTTTCAGACACGTCTTTAATCACAGCCTCTCCCTATTCATCGCAATCATTGCAATTGTAAATCAGAAGTGAGTTCCCTCACCACCTGGCCACTTGGTGCTCTTTTAATTTCTGCCTGTTGCCTGTACAGTGAAATTTCTCCTGCATCCCCCTCCACCTCTCCGTGACGCAAACATGTGCACTAAAATTTGCTATGATGGTTTCACTTTATGTGGATTTGTTTCTGCAAAGAGAGGTGATATTGAACTTTCTGAATCTCTCCCACTAGGAAATGGGGAAAATGCTTGGAGCTGTCAATGCAGGGACCATTCACCAGTGCCTGACAACCTTGCTGAAGTGACTGAATTATATCCCTACCAGCAGAAAGTAGGAAATGATTTACAGTGATTTAAACATGGGACTAGAGAAATTTGACCTTCTAACTACAGAAAGGAATAAACTTGTTAACTTATTTCTTGATGATGTATATATTTTTGGTCTGATCACGCACTGAGTCCTAGTGCTGTGGAAGCTTCTGGCCAGGAGAAGTGAACTTTCTCCTTTCTCTTGTTTCTATGGGATTTGTGCACTGAATATTGTGGCAGAGATGGTCTGTAGTCTCTCCCAAAACCAGTGGGCCCCTCACTTCAAGAAAGACATTGAAGTGTTGGAGTGGGTCCAGAGAAGGGTGACAGAGCTGGGGAAGGGTCTGGAGCACAAGTCTGAGAAGCAGCTGAGAGATCTGGGGGTGTCCAGCCTGGAGAGGAGGAGGCTCAGGAGAGACATTTTCACTCTCTGCTACCTGAAAGAAGGTTATAGCCAGGTGTGGTTTGGCCTCTTCTCCCAGGCAACAAGTGACAGGACAAGAGGACATGGCCTCAAGCTGTGACAGAGGAGGTTCAGGTTGGACATCAGGAAGAATTAATTAATGGAAAGAGTGGTTAACCATTGGAATGGGCTGCCCGGGAAGGTTGGAAAGTTACCATCCCTAGAAGTGTACAAGAAGTGACTGGATGTGGCACTTAGTGCTGTGGTGTAGTTGGGTTTAGGTGTTCTAGGTGTTGATCAGTCAAAGGTTGGACTTTATGACCTTGGAGGTCTTTTCCAACATTAATGATTTCATAACTCAGTGCACATCCACTTTTTTTTTTCCACCTATCTCTGTCATCTGTGGAGACTTTGTGAAGTGTGGCAGGTGAGGGTGAAGAATGTGCAGAAAGGCCCACTGAAATGATTTTGAACCTCTGCTGGAGACCCACTAGGGCCGAAGAAGACCACCTACTGCACTCCTGAGTTTTGTTTCAGAAGCTGGATCTTTCATTCCCAAAATGTTACAAGCACACAGAGTGGGGTGGCTTCGCCCAGCAGCTCAGACCAATCCAGCTTGACAACGGCAATGGAAATCTGGTTGGGTTTTGAGCCTGGTTTTGATTTGGGGCACTGGAAACCATGAGAGTGCCAAGAAAACTTTGGTGTTGCTGACTGCCTCAGATGACAGCAAATCCCATACATCCTGACCAGGGAAGTGCCCCCATTCCAGCAGATGCAGGTACTGACTGTTTCCATGTGTCTGTCTCATCTGGCAGAAGTCTCTGTGCAGCAGCTGTTGCTGCTCTTATAAAAGCTAAGGTGTTTCCCAGCTCCCATAAACAGAGGTCAGTGTCTCAGGAGGACAGGACTGGGAGGTGGAACCTTCCCATCTGAAATCACAAATTCTAGTCTGGGCCTAGGTCATCTGAAAGTTGTCACCACTTAGAATTTCAGTCTACTTGTATTTGCCCTGCGTGATTAAATATTCATGCTGGGATATTGTGCCATGCACGATGAGAATATTCAATGTAACCTCACTGGAAAAACTATGCTGCAGATGTAGTCAGTGTCCTGCTGCTTTCTGAAATGAATTCTACATTTGTCCATTCTCTAGCTTCTCTCTGATGGATGTCAGACTAGTCCCAAATGACCACATGGTCATCCCATTCCGAGAGACTGATTTTTTTACACACAAACACAAAAAACCTCCTTTTCTTGCCTGATAAGGCAAAGGGGGTAACATGCTAAATATCCTTCTCTCTCCCAGAGGTGGGTGATCCATCTGAGAATGAAGAGACTGCTGGGGAGCAAACCCTTTGCTCAGGATCACAGCAGAACAGCTTCTAATGCAACTAGCTGATGGCTAATTTGCTTGGGGCTGGCAGCCTGGTGCTTTCAACAGCCTGAACTTCACTTAAAAAAATTATAGTGATTAAGTAAACACAGCTATAATGGAAATCTTTACTCTGCATATTACAAACCAAAATGGCCATGAAGGGAGCAATTATGAAATCTCAGGACTGTGGTGAGGGGAGGAATCGTTTGAGCTGTGCTGTTGTTTGTTTTTGTTCATCATTTATTTCCCCTGGGAATCTTGGCTCTGAAGCAGCCTCTACTGCATTGAGAGATTCCTTACATTTTTTTTGAACCCAATTTCCCATCCAGTCTTAAGCAAGATGGGAGGAAATATAAGGGTTTTACATGAAATCACAAGACATGATGAACTACCTTGGGGAAGGATTCCTAGGTCCAGTTTCCAATTCCCACCATAAGCCCACAGCACAGGTTGCACACCAATTGTCCTCTCTTTTTCTGTTAGTCATCAGTGACCTGACTGATTTTACAAACACTTAAGGGAGTGGTGAAGATAATGCAGGAGTAGCAGTGTTAAAGCTGTACAAGTAGGAATTGCAGTGGTGATTCAGATGTGGTGGTCTCCTACCCTTTCTGGAGATCTATGATTGATCCTACTGGGTCTTTGTACGTGCCTGATTCAGGAAAATTATAGTGTAAAGCTGCACCAGGCTTTCAGCTTCAGCTGATTTTTGCTGATGTTTGTTGAAGGCCAGAGGGAAATTAGCTGGTGGACTAGTCAGCTGTTAGCAGAAAATTGACTGAGAAATGGAGAACACAGCAGAGAAACAGTTGGTGAATGATGGGATGAGTGGTAATTCCTAGGCAGCAAAAAGATTGATGCAATCCAAAAACCCAACATACTTCCCAAATGTATATAATAGTGGAAGTTCAAGAGCTGCTTCAAGGGCAGAAACCAACTTGGAGACCTTTTCCTTGACTGAACAGGCTTAAACAAAGAAAGAGAGTCCAGCATTTCTTTTGAGCCCTACTCAAAGCTGCAGATCTATCAGCACAGGTGCTCAGTGTGGTGTACAAACATGACAGCTAAGCAAAGCCACTGGCTACCACCTGATAATTGTCCAAGATCTCCATATGAGGGCAAACATTCCCAGGTAAGGACTGAGTGTGCTTCAGGAATGGAGAGCAACCCACCTAGGCTTGAAAGAAGAGACCAGAAATATTTGGCAATTCCCATCACATGGCTGTGTATTAGCTAAGGAAAAAACTGCCCTGGTAACCACCCAGACCTTCCCCTGGCATCGTGGTGAGCAAACCCCAGAGAGGTGGTGTGTGGAATAAGAGAACTTTCTCCTTCCCAGGCAAAACACACTTGAGGTACAAGGCTTCAGAGCTGAGCTAGCTGGTTGCCAAGGCAGTCTGGAACAGCAGCAAAGTGGGTGGTGTCTAGGGAATAAAGGACTGAGTTTGGTGGGAGAGGGACTGAGGGATGAAAGAAAGGACTTAATTTTTAGGGATGGGAGTAAATAACGGCAGGATTTTGACAGCAGGCTACAGCTCTTGCCTCAGCAAACCAGCCAAAGAAAGGCAACCACAGCACACACACACACTAAAGGAATTCTTACTATTACTCCCTATTCCAGGGCAATAATAAAACACATACCTGCAGGTCGGTCTGAAACCACCTTCCCTGCTCATCCTCACTTCTTCTGGAAGCCAATTAAGTCCTTCCCGAAGAGATGCTACATGAAACAGAGGCTTTTCTGAGACTGGTAATGGCTGTCACCCCAGCAATAATCATAATGAATCACACTTGGGCTCCTGTTGAGATCATCTTTTCAAAGAGATGTTGGTTCTCGATCCATTCATTAATATTAATTAGCACGAAGTCACGTTTCATTTCCCACTTATGTGCCCAACCTGCAGCATCCTTGTGTGTCCTGTGCTAACGAACCAGATGCCATTTACGGCTGGCACAAAATAATTAGCTAATAGTTGAAGAATACGTATCTCAAGTTAGTTAAATATTTATGCCAGACTTTTTACATTTTGGCTCCCAGCCCTCATCTGGGGGTTGCAGTGCAATTTAGGGAGAATATGAGAAAGTTTTCACAGTTGTCTGCAGAAAGCTTTAATTATACATTCTCCATATGGATGCAAATGTTTGATGTTATACAGATGTTGGCACCAAGCTGACCACCAGGTACCAGAGTAGAAATAGCAAACTTCAGCAAGCAGATCAAAATCTAACTCCCTTGTCGTGACTGGATGCTGCATAATGCAACAGTCATCTTTCACTTCTGATCCACCCTCTTTTGCTCAGAGACCTCTGCTCCCGAATACTTCCAACCAAACCCTGCTCCTGAGGGCCTCTGGAGGAGGTTGGGACCACAGAGATGTTATCAATGAGAGCAAGGACACCCAGCACTCAGAGGAGCTGGGATTTCTGGTATTTGGAGAAATTGAGGAGCATATCTCCCCTTCTGACTCACAGCATCATGCAGGGATGTTTGTGTGTGTAATTCCTGGTGTGCCTCCCACTGAAGGAGCAGAGGAGGCTGGCAGACAGGGATGACACAGGGCTGTTAGCTGGATTTCTCCTTGAGGATATGCATAGAAATCTACTCTGTTTACTACTTTATATGTGAATGACATTGATATATGAGGTCCCACTGAAGGCTGATTTTTGCTTAACTTGCCTACCTCTCCAGTGTTCTGACCTTCCATTCTTAACAGTATAGAGATGACTTGCTTTTGCATAGTCAGAAGCTCAGAAACCCCAAATTATCTGTAATGTCTTGAGCACATAATTATATTGAGCTTATCGCTGTAATTCCTTGGCACTTTCACCTTACTGTGCCCTCAGTGAGGCGCAGTCTCTGAACCAGCTCCGGTGGAGATCCAGTTCTGCTGAAGCTTTCATTTTTTGGAGCAGGTTTGGGCAGGGAAATGGTGGGAGGTGGGAAGGGGAAATGTTGGTTAATGCATATGTTAGATATGATACCAGGAGAAAAAGCGCTTGTGATCAGTTCTCACACGGGTATCACACCCTCTAATCAGGTAAGACGAGATGGCTGCTGTGTGAGGTGCATCTGGGTCCTGTGAAGGAGCAGTGACCCACACCTTTCCTCTTTCACCTGCAGCCCTGGTGCTCCTGCCTCTGAGATTGCCCATTTTCAGAAGTAAGCAGAAATGGGCTTACTCACTAGGTACATGAAAGGACTTCTAAGGAGTATGTGGGTGCTCCAGTAGGTAGTGTTGCACTTCGCTGAACAGAGCCCTTCCCTTTGAATCAGCCTCTGCTTTGGCGATTCAGCCTTTACAGGCAGCTCTTTTTTTTTTTTTTTCTTTGGGCTAAGTTATGAAAACCGTGAAGGATTTCTCAAGGTTCCAGTTAAATTGCAGTTTTTGCCATTCCAATCCGCTGTTCCATCTCTGCAGGCAAAAACAACTGCATTTTCCCTGCCACTCCTTCTGTGCTGTGAAATAGCTGTCAAGCTCTACCCCAGAGTTAGCTGCATTGTTGCGGGGGAAGAAATGTTTTTTTCTGTCCATGCACGAAAGTGAATAGATAAATCTCTTTAGATGAAGAGGCAGTTATTTTGTCCTAAAGAGTGGGAAGTGAATGGAGGAAACAGCGAGAAGACTACAGCAAGCTACAGCTCAAGAATCAGTTCAAGATATTTATTCCTTGCAGAGGCAAAGGAGAAGAGTCCCACAATTTTTCTTCTCCTAGGTCAGGAACACAGGAGTGACACCACAGTAACTCACTTCTTCCCTCTTGAGGGATGGCTGTAAAGGCAGCGGTTTTAACTTATTGTATTTAATAAGGAGCCGAGAGACAATAAAGCAACAAAATGAAACTTCTGCCCACCACGTAGCAAGAAGGGGAAAGAGGTTAGACAAAAGTCCAAATGCCAAGTCTGAAAAGTGGAAAGCAGGGGTGTACTGGTTACAAATCACTTACTCCACAGAGCTGGCCCTGAACACGATGGATGCGCTCTCTTTTTGGTTGCCTGCAGCTAACAGTGCTCCTGTCAACATTTTCTGCCATGGCACAAGAGCCATGCTCTTTGAATTGCAGAACTGCAGGCACTAGGAAGAAGGAAACCAAAGTAGTCTTGGCTGAGGGGTGAGACAGCCCTGCAGGGTTTGGTTCTTAAGGACTGGTTTGTGTACTTTAATATGTCCATCACTGATTTGTAGCACCTTGCTCAAAAGGATGCTGGTGCTGCAGCTCTCACCAGGGCACCAAAGCAATGCACAGGAGGTGCTCCTCAGACCTTGAGAGCTATTCTCTGGATAAGGAGGTAGTCAAAGGAACCTGGAATGCTGACAAGGCAGCTGTTTCTTTTTTCATTGCTCTATATACTTCTATAAAGGTGCAATATAGGTATTAGCCACACTGCCCACAGCATGAGAGGCCAGGTTCTCATTTGCAGAGAGGCTGACTGGAGGCCTGTGTGTGTTTCTGCTCTCCGTGATCTGCACTCGAGGGCGGACTAGCTGATCTGCACCCCCAGGATGCTAATGAAGAGCTAGGAGGAGGATTTCGGTTGGGTATGTGCTTTCCTTCCTCTTCTGGAGAGTGCCTCCTCTGTTCTTTGTTAAGTTGGAAAGAAGAAAGCATGAAGGGCCAAAAAAAGGGAGTTGACCGAGCAGTTCTGTAGGAGAAGTTCCTAAGTAAAGGAAAAATCCTCTCTCTCAGTCTGATGAGAATAACACACGGTGCTCTAGTTACTGGGGGCACGGGTGAAGGGAGCTAGTGAGGATGCCAGAAAAAGAGTGCAGCAGGCGTCATTGCATGGTGGTGATCTACTTTTAAGTGATACCAGAAAAACCTATTAAATATATAACCTCAGCGCCCAGAAAAATGTGTTAAGAGGTTTATTCATGTAGGAAAAGCTTCATCTTATAAATATAGATAAGGGCTTCTTTTTTTTCCTTCTTCTTCTTCTTTTGGATTTCCCATACAGAAAACGTATTTGGACTGTAATTTCCCTTCTGGGAAGCTCTACCTAGTTATGCTGCTTTCTGTCTGGCAGGACTGCGAGGTCCATGCTGCAAATGGGATAGCTCAGTGTGATGAGTCCTCCCTCACATGTATCCCACTACATCCTGTTCCAAGCCCCATCCTGCAAAGCTCTGTGCATGTGCTGCCCTGTGAGAGGTAGTTTCACCGAGCAGATGTAGGACTGCTCTGTGCTGAAGGTGATGGATAGCTGCTGTTCTTTTCAGGATGTATCTGCTGCAGAGCTGCTCCTGACTGCCCTGAAAGAGAGGGAAAGATCCACAAAATATGGAGCCACAGATCCCACTCTTAGTTTCTCCTTCTCTCTCTCAGCATAGGCCCTGCAGAGCACATCAGGTGGAAATACTGTTATGGAGATTAAGTGAACCTGCTATCCTTCAGGTTGCCACCCTCCTTCCTCAACAATTCTCTTGCATCTTTGAGAGGGTAGAACAGGACCTCTCTGAGGTGCCCAGCCTCATCTGCCAACAAAAGTCCAACCACTGCCTTTATGCTGAACACAAATCAACCTGTGTCTCACCTTTACATCCATGTTCTCTAGTCCAAGTTAAAATTTAATTCTGTCTCTGTGTTGTTTCTTTATGGAGGGCTCCCAAAAGCTCAGCAATGCTAACCCCAGCCTGTTCTTGTCCACAATCCCCATTGCTTGTGGGGGATTGTGGTCTCCCCACATGCCCTGCACTCAGGGCTACCAGGCACCTGGTCCTTCCACCCTGGCTGCCTTGCTGTCTTTCCATCCCCACAACCTTGTCCTGTACTGCTGATGTGTAGTTTTGTCTCATCCAGACACCTGACATCTCAAAATGGCCCATGCCCTTTCCTCAATCCTTGACAGGGGAGCTTTGAAAAAACCCCTCAAAACAATGCTGGGCTGGGTCATCCTCCTCATGCTTGGCTTTTTTGGCTTCCTCTCATTTGCCTTGACTTCCCATGCCTTCACAGCTCCTCAGCTGCTCCTGGGTTTCCCTGTTCCAAGTGGCATGGGAGGCATGGAGGCCTGTGCCAGCCTTCCCTTCGCAGTTGCTCAGCCAAGCATTGCTGGGCTGTACCTGTATGACCGTCCCTGCCAGGGAGGAGCCCGCTGAGGACACCCACAATCATCTGTCGTCATCCCTTTTCACATCTCCTCTAAGTTCCCGTCATGTGTGTCTGCAAACGAGCAAACTAAAGAACTGCCAATGTAGACACTCTTGGGGCTTAATCACGATGACTAACATTGCCTCATGGCTTCTTTATGCTCCTCTATCCACAACCATCTGCTGTTGCTTTGCTTACCGATCGATAACTGTGAACCAGGGCATTTCCACTTCCCTTCTCCACCCCACCCCAATCTCTGCATCTTTCTCCTGAGGGCTGTGACAGCTTCCAAAGTCACCCCATTACCCACAGGCAAGGCAACTCACATCCTGTTGGTACAAGGAAGCTTCCTTTTATGAATGTTAAGGACCATCCCATCCATGTCAGTTGTGAAACAAGAAGGTGACACCGTGCTTGTGTTACAATGCCATTATATTTGGCTGCTGAGGTGAAAGTGGAACTAGCTTAGGTTGCAAAACTCTTGCCTTGCTCCTTCTCAGGCGCTGTCACTGGTCTGTGACACACTTCCAAAAATCCCATTTCTGGCAGAGGGCTTCGTGTACTTTTTCTGTTTAGCTTTTTTAGGGAGTTGGGAGGGTTTTGTGTGGTTTGTTTTGGTTTTGTTTTGGTTTTGGTTTGGTTTTTTTTGTCTCAGGAGTATGACAATATCAAATCTGGTCTTTCATGGCTTTGTCCAGACCTCTGAGGTGAGGCCAGTCTCTGCATCTGTGCATCCCAGATCACGTGCTAGTACAGGTGCTGGCAGCTCTTTCCCTTCTGGCAGGGATGCTTGCCAGAAAATTCATGAGACACTGCAGAGAGCATTACTTTTTCCTACTGGGCTGGAAACCAAGGCAAAGAGGGGTGCAGTAGCCAGCTGATTATCCCAAAGCAAGCCAGGAGGAAAGGTAAAGTTAGAGCACAGGGGTTGGGCTGACTTCTTCCCACATGCTGGGGCTGACTGCTGCCATTATTGTTGTCCCCCCTGAGATGGGGGCTGGTGGACAGGCAGCAGATGACCCTCTTTCTCAGCTCCAGCTGCCCATTGCAGCGTTAGCTCTGGCTGGCATGTGTGTCTGCAGAGGAATTCAAACAGTACTTGAGAGAAAACAAAGCAGAGCAAACGGCTCTTCTTGAAAAGCAGCTGGTGAGCTCCGCTGGCTGGAGGCAGAAGCCCTTTTAGGGCAAGTGACAGTTCCCCTTCTCCCTTAGGGAAGAAGGACCTGCTACAACACAGGCTCCTCTGTCATGGGAGGTTAGCAAAGGAATCTGGCGTACATTTCACCTGAGCAACGATTCAGATTTTTGGTGTGCAGCCCTGCTGTAAATCACATTTCCATGTGGGTGGGATGATCCGGACAGGTCCAGCACTGCAGAAGAAAACCTGTCCGTGCTGGCTGGCCAGGGTGATTTGGCCGATAGCAAGTCAAAGTCAGCATCCCTTGGGTGTTTGTGAGGGGGCCATGACTGGGTCCTGCCTCAGGGGAACCTGTGACCTCAGATCTCTCCTGCTGCATCCCTTGATCTGTCTTTTCCATCAAGGTAAAGTGGGAGTAAGATAATATCCCTAGGATTTGGTAACCATCTGTGTCGGGGCCAGCTTTAGTCACAGCAGTTGCTTTCAGGCAGGAAATTGCTGAGGACAGCAAATCATCCTGACAATAAGCATCCTGCAAACCTGTGCCTCTTCCCCCAGCTTTGCCCTGGGCCCGCTTCATCTCCATCTATGCAGCCACTGCTGGTGCAGGAGGTAGAGTGCGGAGAGGGCAGCAGCAGAAGGCTTCCCTGGGCTCTCTCCTCCCCTGCCAGGGTCTCTGTGAAGGAGTGACAGGGTGCAGAGAGGGGGATCACACCAAAGAAGCTTCCAGACTCAGGAAGTTATTTTTTCCTCATTCTTGAGAAGCAAATATCACATGACCTGTGTGATGGAGAAGCTCTTCTCAGCACGCGCCGAACAGCGTTGAGAAGTGAAGAGTCGGCACAAAGCCGTGCTGGCAGATGACATTTCATGAGCACGTTGCCATCAGGCTCAGCTGAGAGAGCTGAGGAAACCCTGGAGCAGGATGGCCCCTTCGCCTCCCCCAGCATGGTGCCTCTGGGGGTGCAAGGTATTGTCCTGTGGGCAAGACAGAAAGCTGTGAACCAAAGTCACCCCTGCTCCACACCGAAACTGGTGCCTTGTCCCCAACAGTTTCCTGTTTGCACAGAATTTAAGGAGGTGACACTAAAGTGTAGGAGGTAAAAGGTATTCCTGGTCCTCTGGAGAGGATTTTTGACTACATTTTGTTCTGGAGGTATAAGTTTGCTTTTCCATCCACAGCCTGCCCTGCTCTAACACTGTAAGGCTGACACAGGGATGCTTGGACAAGCTCCTACTGTAGCTCACCACAAGGAGAAGGGGCAGTGCTTACCCTGCCAGTGCTCTAAATTAAATTACCTGGCTGCAGCACTAATGCACAAAACCTGTTGCCTCCTTTGGGAGGCTCTGGGAGCTGAGAAGTTGGAGGCGATGAGTCATTTGCAGTGTAGTAGAGAAGCCATTCATTGCCTGCCTGCATTGCAAGATATCTGGCTGCCTGTGCTGTGTGCTTTCAGTTTGGGTTGGAAGGGAGACAGCAAAGCCTGCTGTGTTTGGGAATGGCAACCCCTTGGAGCGGGAGATGAAATGCTAAGGGAGAAGGAGAAGGTGGTGGAGGGATAAACAGGGGACCAAGTCTCGTAATGTAACATTCAGGAACCTCAGTAGAAAGTGAGACTCCGGGGCTTTCATTCCTGCTGTCATGAATATTTCAAGGTTTCTATAATGATTCTTGAATGCAAAATGCAAAACAGTAGTGGGAGTAAGGGCATGGTGTCCTGAACTTCTCCCTCTGAGATGAATCCCAGACCATTTCATTATTACATAAAGGTGACCAACACCCACAGCAAAACGCAAGCAGAATTGCTGCTATCTTCCAGTATCAGCTGCTACCTTGCTGTCAGGCCAATATTGAGAGAGGTATGAATTGGCTGCAGTCACAGAAATGAAGGTGTGGACTCTGAAACCTAATGATAACATATTTCTTCTAGAGTAACAATGAAAGTGCTTATCATAGCTAACTGGATGAAAGAAATGTTTTAAGATAAATGACAGCAGCTGAGAGACTGCCTTTTTCTTTTTTTTCTTTCTTTTTTTTTTTGTACAGTTGCCCAGAACTGTTTAGAAAGAATTCAGGCACACCCAAAGAGTCTCACATTGTTAGATTGGGCCAAGAAATAGATTTTCTTCCCTAAAAATGATTCTGTGGAAAAATGGGAAGTGCAACCAGCAGCTGAAAGTCTTGTGAGATGAGAGGGTGAAAGTGTACTTGGCAAAGGTGATTTCTTCTTTCGCTTTTTACTGCTGAAACACCCATTTTTTTGCTGGTTGCCAATGAAGAAATTGATCATGGAAATGTCCATTTGCCCCTTTTTCTATGTCACTTTTCTTCCCAGGGTGAAAAGAAAACAAAGATAAACCCCTGCTCCATCAGTAATCGTGAGGTTTGGAGTCAACCTTTTACTTGCCTGATTCTGGCGCTCACTGTAAACGTGGGGAGTCCTGAATTAACCGGCAAAACAGCACAAAAGTGGGACTTGAGCTTGATTTTGGTAGGTAGGGTTAGAAAGCAGAAAAGCAGCGTGTTCATTCCTGCGTGTACTTCAGGCAGAGCCTACAGAAGCTTGGAAAGTCCCAGCAGCAGCTGCAGGTCTGGCTGGCCATGGAGCAGAGCTCACAGCAGCTTGCCAGGGAGTACCTGGGGCCTCGCCTCTGTCATCTGTGCTTAATGAGCCCAGTCTTCTTGGCCCTGAAGGGCCCTGCCCCTGTAATATGTGCGTGCCCGTGTCAGGACCAAGATGTTTTCCCACTGCAGCACAGAAGAACAGCCTTATGGGCTGCTTTCTGCCTGTCCTCAGAGATGAACGATGCAACAGCTGAGCGCCGCAGAACGCGGCGTCTGAGAGTTGAATCGGGAACAAGCGAAGCTTTTCCTTACTGTAGCTCTTTGCTCTCGCAGAGTGCTCACCGAGCTGCACTAATGCTCCAGCTGTGTCTGGAGGGGACATGTGGGAGGACTCCTGCAGCTGTCCAGCAGGGGTTTGAAGCCAGAGCTGACCGCCAGCCCAGCTGGGCAGCACCAGCCCTCTCCCCTGCGCTGGCTTGGCTCAGCCTGGGAGAAATCCGGCAGCCAGCATGGGTGTTGGAGTACTGCAGGTATGTAGTCAGGTTGCCACCTCGCCTCCGGCCTTCTTCATCTTCAGGAAACATCTTTCACTCTGTACATACTCCAAAGCTTGAAGCTGCTGTGTGTTTCTCAGAGAGATGTTTCCCTAATGCTATTTCCCAAGGTGGTAGTATAATGTTTTTGCTCGCAGATAGATCATAACCTCAGGCAGAGTGCAACATCAGACGTGGGCACATTTATGAAAAAAAATTGGCATACTCTTCTGTCAAGCAACTGTTAAAAGAAAATCTGCAAAGGGATTAGCTGCCATACACTCTGGGGCTTGCTGACAGATGTCCTGAAAATCTGGAAATGTGTCGATCTATCTTTACACAGGGTTTTTGGGTTTTTTTCTCGTTCTCTCTCCTTCTCCCTCTTCTCATCCATCTTCCCAGGGCACACAAGTAGGAATTCCTTCAAATCCACGGGGCTTCCTGGGACCTGCCTTGATGCCATCCACAGATTGGCATACGGGTCCTAGGGTGCAATCTGGGCTGAGTTAAACCCAAAACCTCAGTCTCGTTAGATGCCAGCTTCCCTGCAATGGCAGCAGTGCTGCTTTGTGCCAGGGCAGTTAGGGTTTTCTTTCTGTTCCAACTGCAGCCTCTCAGCTCATTTTAAAGGAGCTTAAATGTTGCCCATTAAATATAAATATCTTCTTTTTCCTCTGGGTGAAACTGATGTTCAAAACTTCACAGTGTAAATAAGGTCTGGAGAAAATGTTTTAGGCAATGATTCTGTCAAAATAAATGGCTCTGGCCATTCTTCCCCCACTTCAGACCAGAGCTCTAGGTGTATCTCCTCTCCCTTTCACAATGTGGCAGAGGAGCTTTGACCTGATTGTGATGTTCCCCCAAGCACATCTTCAGACTCAAGACCCCGAGTTCTGTGGATTGTGTTGCGTGATCTTGGGCAAATCACATAGGAAAATTTATTTTAAAGTGCTTTCTGTTTCTGGATGGTTTGGCTCTGCTCAGTCTGAAATGCTCAGGTGGCCTCTGAGAGGAGGAGGATGTGGATACAGCCCCCTCTCTTTGAGCCATACACTCTTTTCTGTTCTCCAGCTCTGGCCCAAGTCACTGCCCTCAGGGAGACAGTCACTCCTGCAACTGCGGTTAAACCTCCCCCTCCTCTTCTCCCCCCAACATCTCTTTCCCTCCCCTACAGGAAGGAAATAATTTCCCCTGACTTACAGAGGAGTCAGGAGTCTCCTGCCTTGCTGAAAACAAGACAGGGGCCTGCCTTGCTCTGTTAAGTCCAGTCCCTCTTTTTGCTATAGTTTGTTACCATTAGCACCCAGGTTAGTGCCTGCTCTAAAATCTAAAGGTTGCAAATCTGTTCTGTGCCTTGCAAATCTGCTCTCCTACTTGCTAATCAGAGGAGTGGGGTAAGTCCCCACTGGGTCCAGAACTTGAGGGTGTGCAGTGTTTGTCCTGAAAAAGGACCAGCATTCTTATTTCATAACATAACTAAGTTGCATTTCTGCCAAACCTCTTTTCTCTGAGGGCCAGGCAATAGTTTAACTTTACTGTGCATCTGTGGGTCACAGGAAGCCTGTGCACATCGGGCAAGCAGCATGTTCAGAGCCTGGATGTTGATGTCACTCTGCTTCCCTCGGGCGAAGGACGCAGCTCTCAGTCACAGCTGTTGTATTACAGCAGCCTCCGGCAAGCCAGAGGTTTGGGATGCATCCACCCTGATGGCCCTCGGCCACACAGCAGCCGCCCAGTCCTGCCTCCCGCTCAGGCACCCGCTGGTTGTGCTTCCGCTGGAAAAGGCAGGAGCATGGGAAGTGCCCGTGACTCGGTATGAGCACGGAGCGAAGGGCAGCACGTGGGATCGTTCCCCCTTCTCCCGCTGCCCGGTCTCAAGTTCCTCCCTGCCTGCCAAGGCGAGCCGTGGGGAAGCAAGTCCAAGCACACTGCTGGCACTGACCGAGCAACAAGAAGGACGGCAGTGTGGGTTGCGACCTAACGAGTGTATCATCAGCACGGCTTGAGTCACGCCCGTCTGCCTCCAGCTATCGCAGCTGCCCCACTGCCAAAGAGCAACCGCGTGGCCTGACCAAAACGATCCGGCTGCTGCTGAGGACGGCGCTCCTCAATGACTCAGTTGTGCTGGGAGGACAAGGCAGCCCAGATCTGTCTTCCTGGAAAGCTGCTTCACAGTAACCTCGTGCTCAAAACGGTTTTGTCTTTGAGGTGACTGTGGTGCTCATTCCCATTCAGCCGCGCGAGTAAACCACATGGACAGACAGACGTCCACGGGGAGTCACAGCCCCACCACGTGAGCCTGAAACGCCAGAGCCAAGCCTGAAAGAGGGCTGGCTGCCTCCCTAGGCCGGAGAAAGCTGTCCTGCTCGAGCCTCAGTTTCCCCACTGATGCAGAAGTGAGGCCAATGTTTTCCCCAAAAGACCAGAAAGTGTTTGTGAAGTCCTCTGAAGAAGGGCGCTCTCGTGAACACCAAGCTATTTTTATTATTGGGGTCAGGGAGGAGAACACACACAAAGGTGATGAAGCTCTTGAAACACAGGTTCCCATTAACAGTCTTCAGCACACACAGTTCTTATTATAATCTAATTTGACTGGAATTGGATTAATCTTATAATGCTATAATGTCATTTCCATGGTCTTTTTATATTTTTATTGTTACTATGCATTAATGAAATACTCTGCAAGAGCTCTGAGAAGAGGATGTGAGTTTAGTGAATCTCTGATAACATTTTTGCAGGGCATTTTTATGCTCCTGTTAGGCTCGTACACTATAAAGTCACATAGTGCCTGGAAAATAGCAAGAATTCACATAAATTCATCTTGAATTATCTTCCAACAGGCTCCACTGGCAAAAGCAATGTATTCAGATTCAAGACACCAGGCTTGTCCCTGACCTGTCCTGGGAGCTCACCTGAATCATGCCAGTGTTTTCATCTCTGTCTCTTCATCTGAAGATGGAAATAATGTGTCCATATAGGAATGTCATGAATCTGAGGTCTATACCCCTTGCCATCTAGAAAAACTATCTTGTGTATCACCAACCTTTAATACTTCCTTTTTTATTGAGTTTATCCTGCCTGTGCCCTATATTTCTTAATTTGTCTTTTTTTCTTTTGCTACTATTCATTTCTCTAGTTATACATCTTTTGAAGCAATAGAGTAAATGATCTTTATCCTGCACCAATTTAAAGATGTTGGACGTTTACTTCAAAGTAGATCCACAGTTCTTGCTCCAAATACTCACAGACTTGTCCATGAGGACTTGTAATAGGACAAATGTGACAAATATTGGGTAAGCTGAGCAATATTACAGTGGATGACATTTCAGTCCTCAAATCACCTAAGAAAAAAGCCAGACTGGTATTTTCTATGAACTCTTATCAACACCTCTGTTCCTTTTCCAAGTCTCACTTGAAGGCAGTCTCAATGCAATTAAAGCTTAAGGGCCAAAGCGTGAGCTTCATTTTCAGTGCAAGTACAACACTAACCCTTTCTCTCCCAGATCTCTGGTTATTCTGTTCTTTGGTTCCTCTGCTCAGAGAGCGTGGCAAAGCTGCAAATTAAACCTCCCACTCTGAAAACGGCACGCTTAACATTATTAGCCTGCAGAAATAGAATTTGCTGGGTCACTAGGAGCTGGCTACCAACGCATCTGCCACGACAGCCACGATGGGAAGCAAGTCCATATGGTAATCCAGACAGCTTCTGACTTCTGCTGGGTACAGCTTCTAAGGACTTGGCATCTTTTATTAGACAGTTTGGGTTTGTGCTGTTTTCTGCCTTTCTGTGGCATAAAAGGGTTGGGTTTCTACATTTGCATCACCAGCACTTCACTAGGGACACTCCGTAGGCAGAAAGGTCTCCTATAGAGGATCCTTGCAGGATGGGAGCACTAAGAGGGTACCTCATTCTGCTATTGCTGTCACTTCTGGCCTCTTTCTTATTTTTGTAAGCAAACAAGCAACTGAGAGTTTCATTTGGAAGGAAATTTGAACGTCTGCACCCTTGAGAAGGGCTTTCTCATTCTCGTTTTATTTACAAACAACCTCAACCCTAGTCCCTAGTGTTGCCATATTTATGCATTTCAGTGTTTCCTGGATGTACTTTTAATGCACTTCTACCATTTGACACACTGTGGTGTTGACTGACTGGGCAGCATCCCAAGTGCAGCAGTGCCTGCACATGGGGAGGGCTCACATCTGGCAACCTGGCATTAATACCAGCCCTGGATTCGGGTCTCGGCAACAGCGCATCGCAGCGGGACGGTCACGGAGTTCATCGAAACTTGCAAAGCCCGGCTGTTATTTCTGGTTTGCACGGGAACAAAAGGGCGCATTTATACCATGTCCCAAGACGCCGAGTTTCCGAGGAGCGGCCGAGGACTCTCTTTTCCTTCCCCCCCCTTAAAACAAAGGAACCCGGTTTATCCCTGCAGCTCCTTCACGACCCCGGCTTCACCCGCGGGCCCCACGCCCCAACCTTTCCAGAGCCACCGCGCTCCGCAGCCCGTCCCAGCAGCGCCGCTCGCCGGGGGCAGCCCCGGGCCGTGCGCGCCGGGCCNTCGCCTCCCTACTGCTCCTCGGTAAGTGCCCGCGCTGGCAGGGAGGGGCGGGACGGGACAGCGCGGGGGTCCCCCGGGCTGGGCGGGACGGGACGGGACCCCCGGGGGGCGCCGTCCGTCGCAGGGCATGCGGGAGGATCACCCCTTGCCGGTGCCAAGCGCCTGTCCCCAGGAGTTGTCACTGCCCGCGCTGCTCCTGTGGTCGGAGGGAGGAGTGGCAGAAAAAAACCACGTAAATATGTGTGTGTGCGTGTGTGTATATATATATGTATAAAATAAATGAGGGTTTCATCTCCACTCGCAGTACCCCGGTGACCATTCCTCGCCGTGCCCCGGGGCGCGGCGCGGGGTCCGGCCGGGGCGTGGGAGCCGTGGGAGCAGAGGGGACGGGCAGCTCCGCGCCGGGCTCCGGCTGCAACTTGGGAAGGCGAGCGGCCGTCCAGGGGCTGCTGCTGCTGGGGTCGGGGAGTGTCTCGGAGGGGAATCGTAAGGGTAGGGAGTTACACGGGTCTGTGCTGAGCTTGCACAATGAAAGCAGAGAAAATGCCTGGGGTAAGGTAGGCTGCAGAAACAAAGTGCTCTGCTTGGCTCTCGAAGAGCGCGTTGAAATGTAGAGGGAAGGCAGTCCCTGCTGCCGTGAAATGCAATTTGATTGCTTTGTGCTGCCTCTCAAAGTGCTCCTGTAGTCCCTTCTCTCTGCCGGCGTTTTGTACCCTGTGAACCGTTAAACGTGTGGTTTGTCCCGTCCCGCAAGTGCCTGCCCCAGGGATGACTGTATGCAGTTCTGTGAAGTCCTGTGGGATCCCAGTGCTGGGTGAGAGAGGCTGTAGGAATGCGAGATTCCTTCCTACAAATTTGGGAAAAGCAGAATGCAAGACAGTTAAAATGCCTCTTAGGCTTTTTGCTGCAGACCATGTGCGAGGCTTAAGTACTGATGAGTTGATAGGAACATTTGTGGAAAATACAGCTCGGCACCCTCCACGCTGCTTTCTGCCTGTGTATGTACAGAGCAACCTCGGAGCTGTTTTGATTTGCCTTTTCATTGGTATGATTTTTTGCTGACATTAATGCTATTGAGAGAAGAAGCGGCAGGGCTGGCAATTTTACTGTCTTGAGAATTGTCACATAGATACCTGCTCTGCCAATTTGGAAGCAATATCTCTACTAGAATTGCAGTCATGCTTCCATGTCTGTAATTTGCGTGTGGATGGGTTGGTTTTTTTTTCATGTGCCCTGCCTGTCTTTAGCAAAGAGAGCGAGCAAACTCTTTGAAATGGTTTTGGAGGTGGTTCAAACTTCCCCTAACCACTAGCTTGCTTCCTTGGGTTCCCTGGGAAAAAAAGCCATCTCCAAGCTAAGTTTATCCAGGGTGCCTTTGCTCCGTGAGTGCAGGGAGGCTGTCGCAGCCCGCAAGATGGGTGTAGGCGAAGGGCACAGTGCTTGCTGCCTTGGCTTCGCACGCTCCATCCCTGCTGCTGAAGAACAATAACACCATTCTGGATTAGGGATTCCTGATATGGAGCGCTCGGCTCTGTGGGTCGGTGCGCGCTCCGGAGCACGCCCAGCTGCTGCGGCGGAGGAGCAGCAGAGGGCATCCCTCCTCCTGCCCGGGGCATTAAGGGTAGGATGTGTAGCTCCCCGCCGCTGGGACCCGCCAGCCCTGCGCTCCGCACCCCGTGCTGCTGCTCCCCCGGAGCCCGGCCCGCTGCCGAGGCCGCCCCGACCCCCTGCTTGCAGGAATTATCTTTCTGCGTTTGACCTAAAACTGGCTCTGACCTGCCTTCATCCTCCCCGCGGGACGAGCTGCGAGGTGTCATCTGTCGCTTTGGAGGATCGGTTGCTTTTCAGTGGTCCCCAAATCCCATGGATGTATCTAGTTCGTAAAAACGTCGTGCTGGGCTCCTTGTGCTGAACGTGAGGCTGTTTTTAAGGGTAGGATGTGTACCACGTGTGTGATTGGAGTTACTTTTCTTTACGTTCTTTTCACCTGGACTTCTTCAGCCGGTTGGTCTGCGTTTGCCCAGCTGCCAGTTGTAATAAAGCTGGGGTTGTGTGACAGTGCCTCAAAGCCACAAGCACACAGAAGTGCTTTAGGTAGCCCCTTGTAAAACTGAGACGTCACTTGACTTAGTGGAGTAAAAACGCCTGTTTTGTAACATAAATCTGCCTGACTAGAAAAGGACTGTTGCTTTCCAAACAAGTAATGTTAATGCTAGAATATGGCGATAAGATGCTATGGGTCAGATATGCAGAAAAAGAAATGCAACTCATTCTTTCCTTACCCCTCCTGCAAACTCATTTAAAATCACTGAAGGAGGAATTGTGGTTATGGAAAGAGATAGTGGGTGATTTAATATAATATATCAAGTGTTAACTACCTACCAAAATCCAAGTAACTGTGAAACCAGCGTCTGAAAACTCACATCTGGCATGTGGGTGTACCATTTGTAGGTCTCTGCTGTTTTTTCACCCCCCTCCTGCTGCAGTGTTTGTTACAGGGTTCTTTAAACAAGTGGCACTTCATCACAGCAAGTACAAAATGGGAAAATAGAGCAAGTGCTGTAAATAATCCTCATGCAGCAATGAGACCATTAATACTTGTGCCAGCCAGTGCTAATCCTATGTGTAGTTGCAAGATTTACCTCCTTTTTTTTTTTTTGCGGGGATGCAAAGTCTGATACTCCTCATATTTATAGTGTAATATATAGGAAGCACAATAGGCTTCTGGGGAACGCTGAACTCATTCATGTCAGTGACTGGTTTATGAATAGTTCTGCTTTTGAGTCTCTTGCCGTCTCCAGAATACCACCTGTGAATGCAATTTACGGCTCTTTGTGTTCAAACATTGCATATGTATATATGTACATAGACTCATTACCCTCTTCCTCTCTCTATTCATGCATAGTAATTGGTGATTTATTTGCGATTCCTAGAGGGGAGCAGAGCATGTGTAAGGTCTTGAAACTGCAGCTCACTTGTAAATGGCACGCTGGAGTGAAATACCCGTGCCGAGGTGACTCTTGGAGAATGAAGGGATGATCTTCCCGGCCTGTCTCCCAGAGAGGAAGGGGTGCTGGCTGGGAAGCAGCAGCGTGCAGTTGGCTGCTGCTCAGGAGTTCTTCTCCTGCACCCTCCTGCTCTTCTGCTGCCTGCCCAGGCACCCAGGCTGAGGGGGCCAGTGGCTGACACACAATCTAGGGGCAGTCAGCCCGAGGGCTGCTTGGCTGGAAGGGAACATATGGAGAAAGCAGCGTAGTGGGTGTTTGCACACAGGGGGTCTGGGGTTGTTTTTGTTTACCGCAGCTAGCGGCCCAGGAATGTTGCTGGCGCCTCATCTGCTCCTCGATGCATTGTTAGCAGCAGCGGCCAAGATCGTGCTTTCCCCATCTGCGTCTGCCCGAAGTCCTCTGCCGCGAGCCTCGTTTAGCGAGCCAATTCCGCTGCCCTCGTGCCCGTGCTCGCTGCCTCGGGATCGCTGTGGTGTGCAGTGCCGGACCTGGACTGATCCCGAGTGTGCTGGGGTAGGCTGTGACTCTGCTTCATTTGGGGAACGTGCTGGAGCGTGCTGTGCAGATGGCCCTGGCCATTGCCTCCTTTCTGCGTGTGGCTGAGGTGGCTCTCTGGGTTCCCCCAAGGCAGGGGCTGCTGCGGCCATCGGAGCCGGGCTGGCAGGCTCCGCTCCTGCTCATCCCCAAATGCAGTTCTTCATGGGCAGACTCCCTCCTGCAGTCTTGGCCAGACTGTCTGACATCCTGAGGCTCCTGCAAATCCTGTTTATTTACGCAGGAGGTTTTGGTTTATGCGAATTGTTGTCTTTTAGTTGACCTTCCGTCAAGTTAGATGTCTTTATTAAAGCAGTTTTTATTGCAAATCGAATGTGTACTTAGAACGCTTCTACCAGACCCATTATATAAAGTGAAAGGCAGAATAAACAGTGCTGCAGACCACAGGGAAGGGGGTGGGAGAGAGAGGGTCATAGGGAGAACATTGCTTCAGTGTTGGGAGGCTTGTTTAGTTGGGTTTTTTTACCAGGAAATTGCCTTTTCTGAAAAAAAAAATATTTTAAAGTTTCTTCTTTTGGTCTCTCTTGGTTTCTTTCTTATCCTTACAAAACTGGTCAAGGGTTCTGTCACTGATTTAAAGTTTATACACTCTAGTTTGAAGCCAAAGGTGTTTTCATTGGTTTACCTTGGGTGAATCAGTGTTGTAACGTGAAAGAGTGCTCTTTGCTGTCTGATAGTTAGCAACCTGCCAACCGTGCCCAGGAACTTAAAGCACCAGGAAAAACACCTGAAAGGAAAAGGAAGATTTTCCAGCACAATAGGGTTTTCTTATTGTTGCTAAGGTTCCTCAGCTCATGATTTGACTTGTCTACTGGTAACAAGGACGTTTAGGCCCTCCAGCCAGTGTCTGGAAAACTGCTGTATTGTGATTTGCCTCTGGCTTTGGAGTTCTTAAATACTTCTTAATGATAACCTCCTAAATTGGTTTTGACGCCATTTTTACATTGGCATTTCTTTCCTAGTTGTATAAAATCTTCTTAAGGAATAGTTCTCTGTGTTAGAATATTAGGAGACGTTTAGCATCTGTTTCTTATCAGCCATGGAGAGGCTAAAATGGAGCCTTTCCTGACAAAGCTGGGTTTGATCACATTGCAAGGCAAAGAAATGGAGTCTGCAGCTGCTTTCGGTGGTTCTGGGGTGTCTCTGTGCATCTATGTCATGTCCAGCTCTAACCTGTTGCTCACCCTGTCTCCATCAGGAACATGTTTCAAATGATGTAAGTCAGTAAGCTTTTTCTTGTTAGGTTAATTAACGAGTGGCAATGAGACAAGAGGAAGTCTTGCCTTTCTGGCTGTTGCTAAAGTCACATTTCAGTAAGTAATTGGACACGAGCACAAAACCAGACCATCTCAGCTAAGTGATGGGAAGCTTTTCTTGGAAGGTGAAAGGCTTTGACACTCAGAGCTTGTACCATTGCTGTACAGTACTTACACAAATGCCAAAAAGCAGGGATGCTCCTGAAAGGAGATGTTCCATTCTGGCTCCTGCCTAGTATGGCAGGCAGGGGAGGGAGCAGGTCAGGGTGCTCACAGGAGGACCAGTTGGAGGGACTTGGTCTCAAAGCTAACTTGGCAAACCCAGTAAATACATAGAGGGACTCTGTGAATGTGTGTCTGACATGGAAGTAGATCTGTGTTTTCACATGGTCCTGCAGATATTTGTGGTGTCCCAAGGGAATGAGGTGCTGAGGAGGCAGGTGGCTGGAGGGCATGGCAAGTTCATCTGGCTGGGTTACCCCAGTTTGCTGGGGTGTGCATGCTCCATGTCCCAGGGCCTCATTACTGTGGGTCCAAGGATGTGTGACCAGTTACCCAGCCCTCCAGCGAGTCCAGTGTTTGATCCAGCCACTGTCTTAAGTGTTATCAGCTCCTGGCAGAGGCTGCCTACTCTGTCCTGCTTAATCTGTAGTTTCTGGCTGAAACCACTGCCTGAACCCTCCTATGGCTCCTCCTTTTTGATTTTCATTCTGGTGCTGGTACTTCCTTGGTGTTTCTAGGTCTATTTCCAGCTCTTATTGGGCAACGATCCACAGGGAAGGAAGACGTGGTGCACTGTAAAGTGGAGGAGTGGGAAAAGGATCACAGCCTGATGGAATGATTTGGGTTGCAAGGGACCTTAAAGATCATCTAGTTCCACACCCCCTCCCTGCCGTGGGCAGGGATACCACCCACTATATCAGGTTGCTCAGAGCCCCATCCAACCTGGCCTTGAACACTTTCAGGGACTGGGCATCCACAGCTTCTCTAGGCAGCCTGTTCCAGTGCCTCTGCACCCTCTGAGTAAAGAATTTCCTCCTAACATCTAATCTAAATCTCCCCTTTTTTTGTTTAAAACTGTTCCCCCTTGTCCTATCACTGTCTGGCTGTCTATAAAGTTGTTCTCCGTCGTTTTTGTAAGCCCTCTTTGAGTACTGAAAGGCTGCAGTGATGTTTCCCTGGAGCCTTCTCTTCTCCAAGCTGTAAAAAAGATGAGCCAGGGGAAGGCATTAGGAGAAGGAAGGTGAAGAACCCAGCTGGTAAGAAAGATAGAGGAGAACAGGCTCTGAAGGATCGATCTTGCCAAATGCCAGGCCTTACAGCATGCCCATAGCTCTTCAAGTGTCAAAGACTCCTGAGTACAAAAGAAACTCGGATAGTGAGGATCTGTCTGTATTTGTCTTGTTCCTGAGCGGTGTACTTACCACTCCTCTTAGCTGACTTCTTTCCAAACAAGATATTGATTCCATCTGGGCTTGAAAAATCATCTAGCACTTCTCCTGTCTCTTCTGATTTTGGCAGACTTAAGACTTTGCTGGTCAGGAGGGGATGAGGTTACTGCCAAAGTGCAGGAATAAAGAGATTCCAGTGCAGTTTCTGGTGACAAAGTTTGCCCTCTTGGGATCCAGAGCAGCATCTGGGGCAGCTGCACAGCCATTAGCACTGTCAAGCATTTCACTAATGCCAGTTGTTTGCTTTGGTGTTCTGGATATTGTTTTTCTGCCCCTTGCGAAACAGCTCATCAGGCTCTGATGTGTTTTGGAGGTGATTTTTGATAGCTGTTGTGGCACTGCTATGTTTTGGGTTTTTTTTTTAACTAATGGCATGAGTCTGGAATTGCTGTCATTTGTCTGATGTTTCCTACTCTGCTCACAGAAGCTGATAGGTTTTGCTTCCCAGCAAATATGTTCCCCTCTGGAGTCACTGTGATTACAGGGGGAATAACAGGGAATGGTGGTACATCTGGGGTTTTTTTGGGGTGTTTTTTTGGTTGTTCCTCCTGCATTGCATTCCTGATGTGTCTGCCTGAGGCCTGCTGTCACTTTTATGGCTTTTGGGCTTTGTATGGAAGTTGATAAGCTTGTCAAAGGGAGATGGGAGCAGGGGGTGAGGTAGATCTATTTTTCAACAGACTCTGTAGCGTTAGATGTCTGTTCTGTGTTTGAGGGGAGCTCAGCACTGACCCAGGCTGCTGTGAAATGGGTGGTTTCTGAAGCTTTTAGAGAAATGGAGCCTTGAAGATGAGATACTGAGCCCCAAAATAGCAGAGTTTTTGGTTGCTTCTTTGGGAAAGAAAGACTCTGATCTTTCATGACAGCAAGGTTATTAAGATTTGGCTGCTTGGATATATTGGGCTTTTGTCATCTTGGATTAATCATTTTGTCTCCATTCAGCATCAGCACCATGAACATAGGAATCTGCCCAGGTTCCTCCAAAACTCCCTCAAAGGGAAGCTGGACCTTGAGCATGAGTATGAGAAGGCAGTTGTTTGTTGCCAGAAGTCATCCAGAAGCTCAATACTCTGAAAAATCATACTGCTGGAATCTGGCACTTATTAACTCGAGTTACCCAGTACCTAGGATCCAGCCAAAGGGCTCTGGCTGGCTGCCAAGCTGAAATTACCAACCTGGGTGTCAGGCCTTGTTGGTTCCTTCTTGATAGCTTGAAATAGGAGCTTCCCAACAAGCATGTGTGTGCCAGCCTCTCTTCTAGTCGTATTTCTTCTTACAGCTTTGTAAAGTGTTCGAGGTAATTATAGTACTTACTAATATTTATTCCGTTCTGAGCAATTATCTGAATGCCTTTATCTCCGGTGTGCTTTCAGAGTGCTCTGCCCCCTCTCACCGTATCATCTCAGCTCATCTCACCTCCCTGACTCAGTGCTTTCTGCTCCTACCCCTCTCATACAGTCCTTGGTCCTCAGCTTCTTTCCACTCTCCTGAACAGGCTGTCAAGCTTTGCTTTCCTCTCCTGGAGGTTCCCGTACCCCGTTTTCCTGCTCTGCTGTCTAATCCCATTATGGAGGAGGGATGTTTGCTCCTTCTTGCGGGGGATGATTGCTTAACCACCCTGCCAGGTGCTAAGGCGCTTTCCAAGGAAGGACATGGATATCAAGAGAAGCTGGGCTGGCATGGTGCCATCTCCCAGCTTTCTGCTGGCTGCTTGTGGCCTGCAGACAAAATCTTGAGAGCTCCTGCTGAAGGGTTTGACCTTTATGCCTGCAGTGTTATCCAGCGCCTACAGCAGGAGTCACAGTGTGCAAATTCCAGTGCTTTCTTCTGACTTGTGATATAATTGTAGGCAAGTCACTCTGTCTCTGTTCTTGGCTCCTTGGAGTAGAGAGAGTGGCTTAAAAGGTGTCATGGGATCTTTTGGGGAGGAAATATGCAGTGTTAGGGCTGAGGTCTCGCTTGCTGTCTGTAAGCAAACAGGCTGCTTTTTTTTCTTATACATGGAAGAGATTGTTGTGCCCTGATTGATTTCACTCTTGGTGTTAGAAAAAGAAGAAAATTGATTTTTACTTAGAGCTCTGTGGTGTTACATACCTGCACGAGCTCTCTTGCTTATCCTGTGTGAATGGGAGCTCTCCTTGCCCGCCCCATGAGGCTGGTGGGGCTGTGCCCATGTGACTGTAACGTGGAGCTGCTGTGATTCATCCCAGCCATCAGCGTTACAGCAGCACAGTTAATCTATGGGTCGCTGGCATGCTAGGAGCTGTTACATCTAATCAGTCCCATGCCATGAGCTAGTTGGCAGTTAAATCTAATCTAGAGTGTGTGGCTGCCAAATGCTTGAAGTTCGCCAAGTACTTACTCCTTTCCGCTGTAAATGAGTTGGACTTGTTCAAGATCAGCTTCAGGTGCCTTTCCTGCGAGTAGGACTCAGAGTCCAGCCTCACATACCTGTGCTGCAGAGGGGCAAAAGTTGTCCAGAGTCCAAAGGGCTACAAGGAAGGTGTAAATCTTCATATTTAGGTATCAAAACATGCTTTTTCTCATCTCACGTTGCTTTTTCTCCCACCTCTTCCCCTTGCCGAGATGTGAGGAGAGGTGTGTTCAGAGGTGATCTCTCAGATACTGCCGTCATCATTAGAGCATAGAGGGACCTTGTCTTGGTTCTTTTATAAGTCTTGCCTGAGATGGCTAGTTTTTGTTTTTATTTCCTGTTTTCTACTGCTCTTACACCTCATCCCTTCCTCCTGAATTTTCCAGTTGTGCCTGCAGGGTCCCTCTGCAGATGCTACCTGTGGCTGCCAAGCAGAGGAAGGGCAGCACTGACTCACTGGTTATTCTGATTTGTGCCTGGCTCCGGTGTTTGGGCTAATTTTTTTTCTTTCAGTCTTTGCAGGGAAGAACGTGGCTGCAACTGCGTGGTGGGAAGGAGGTTTGTTTCCTCCTGGAACAACGGGGAAAGCTGTCTGAGACTGCCCTGAGCAGCATGGGGTAGTGTAGGGGAGGTGAGGGGCTGATCTCAAAGAGGTCTGTCTCCTCTTCTCAGAAGCCTACCCCTGTTATGCTGTTGTCACCATTCTTCTGGCTCTCATCTGGATCCCCTTAGTTTTTTAGGCTGGCTTGTTTTGGGAGAGGGTGTAGGGAGGAGAGGGGTGAGTGTGAGGAAAGATTTACTGTGTGTCAAATGCCTAATAGCTGCTCTAGCAGATCCACTGGGATATGTTACTGAAAGCATCCTGATGATCTCAGTGTAATGGGTTTGAGCCTTGGAAGCCCGCTTGCTGGGAGGGGGATCCCAGGGCTTTGTGCTTGGCTCCTGGAGGATGAGGGCTGGGTTCCTGGCAGCAGACAGGGCAGGCAGCAGGAGCTGCCTCAGAATCACAGAATCAGCGTGGCTGGAAAAGCTCTCTGAGGTCATTGAGTCCAACCTATGACCGAACACCACCGTGTCAACCAGACTACGGCACTGAGCGCCACATCCAGTGGCACTTAGACACCTTCAGGGGTGGTGACTCCACCACCTCCTTGGGCAGCCCATTCCAATGTTTAATCAATTAAAATTAAACTCTTTAGGGTACCCATCCCTCTGTGAGGAAGAGTCAGAGGGGAGCCATATGCAGGGCTTTGGCATGGCAGAAAAATGACTCGGTGGGAGGCTTGGCCGAGCACCAACTACTGCTGTTACCTCAGAAATGTAGATTACCAGAGGCTGCAGTTGTGTGGGTGCCAACTAAGTCCCTAAAGAGATGTAATCTGAAGAAAGAGTGATTTTTCCCTACAGAGATATCTGGGTTTTGGTGGAAGAGGGAGATGTGCAGAGGAGCATGACCATAGCTGACACCATCAGCCTCTAAACCTGGCTGCTGGCAGCAGATGTGGTAAAGAGATGAGATGGGGAATGTGGCTCCCACCCCAGCTGCAGAAGCAGCACCCAGCTCTGCTGCTCCCATTCCTCTAACCACTGCTCTTCCTGAGGTGGCATCATGTAGGCTTTTCCTCCTGGCACTGCTGGTGGCCTGGGAAAGAGGTGGGCTGTTTCTTACCTGCAAAAATAATGGAAGCAAGGATCGTGTGAGCAAGGAGGGTTCATCAGTCCTGGAAGGTACCAGTGGAGTCATGAAAACCCGTTGAGATATAGGTGGGGATGGTGAAGACGGGGTAGAAGTCAGGGTGGGAGACAGCAGGAGTCCAGTTTTCCAGTGGATGGACAGATGTAAAAGAAATGCATGTACGTGATCCTAAAAGTGCTGCAGTAGAGATTCTCCATAGTTACTGGGGTGATCAGCATCATTTTCTAAATCATCCTCCGTATGTGGATGCGAATCTTGAGTGTGGGTAGGGTGAAGTGAGGCTTCTGGGGAAGTATGCTAGTGGGAGGCCAAAAATAAATTATCAAAAGAAAGAATTGAGAAATTAACAAAGCTAAACGGATGTATGCAGCTCTGAGAAAAGGGTGTCGTTTTTGAAAGCATATTTTTGAAAATCCATTTGCTTAGTCATCTTACAGATAACTTAGCTATTTTTGCCTTCTTTGCTCTGATGACACTTCACTGTCTATATAATAGGTTTAGCATCTGCATTCTTTTCTAGTGTAAAGGGAAAATATATCTGCTAATTTTGAGTTGGCTTTGTAGAATTGCTTTACCTCTTGGCTGTGAAATAAATAAGATACTGGTCTTAAAAACTATTTTAAAGGAGAATAGTTGGCATTATTTTCCTTCTAACCCATATTTTTAACCCATCTGCCATGTTTGCAATCGAATTTGAATAGAGAATATACACCCTTGCTATTTCATGTGTAATAATAATTGTGCCCTCAACTGCTCCAGACATTAAAGTGGTGATGTTTGGGTTCAGCACAGTAATCTACTGGGGAATGAATGCAAGATCAAGGGCATTTGCACGTTTTTATTTCTTTGTGTTTGCAGGGGCTGTGGCACTGCTAGCGGGTTGCTCACAAATGGTGTCTTAGATTACCTCTTCTGCAGGCAGCAAGATTTGCATCTTGCCATTCCTATTTGATCTGCAAGTGGTGATGAGAGCTGTATACTTGAATTCAGATTTTCTGAGTAGCAGTCTGCAGTCATTAGGGCAGCACTTAGACCCCAGAGGCTTTTTCCATGTTTTCATCCTGTTTCAGTAACCGTGTCTCTTGTTATCTTGTTCCTGAATATTTTCTCTAGTAAGAGGACGCTGTTTGTTGCAGCTGTTAAACCTCAAATGTCTTGAATCTCCCTTAGGGAAGAGAGGGGAGAGTTCCTGAGGTTTCTGTGTAAGCAGACTATAGAAACACCTACATGTCTTTCCCAAGTATACAGCCAGGAGGTATTGTTGGTGCTGTCCTAACCAGGTGATGGAATCTGGCTGGTTTGGCCTGTGATTTCTCCCTCTTGCTGGCTCACTGTGTTGAAGGGTTTTAGTAAAGAAACAGGGATAACAGGGATTCTTTTTTTTCCTTTTTTTTTGTCTTTTTTTTTCTTTTTTTTTTTGGGGGGATTTTTTTGGCATGCAGTGGTACTGGATGGCTCTGGTTGCTTTTGTCAGAACAGTGCAGCTAGGAGGTGTCAAAGGAAATTATGGATGCTTGTTCGGTTTCCTGGCTGGATATACCATGTGGGTTTTGGAGAAATGTGCACTGAATAAACATCGGGTAAATCTCCTAGGACTAGCACCGCCTGGGAGCAGTGTTGGGAGCTGTGCTTATCTTCGTGGCAGGATTTAAAAAGAAACGTTTGTATGAGAAGAGTTTTGCGCCCCGTCTTTGGTTCCCATCGGTTCAGTGATTTGTAATGTCCCTCCGTCTGTTCCCTTTAAAGCCAGCTGGCCAACCTCAGGAGAGGATTATCTGAGTAAAATTCTCCAAAGCCTATATTGCCGTCGGAATTCTTTCTTTCCCTCTCTTTCACAGTGCTGGAGGCCAGCCCGAGCCCAGGCCTGACCATTGCCACGTTTAAAATGCTGGGGCCAGCCCTTGGGGTTGCTGGAGCCCCTTGGGAGATGGGTTGTGCCCCATTCGTGCCCCTTCACTGGGGGCTGTGGGTGAGAGGGCATGGCCCAGGCAGAGCCCGTGGGGACAGACGTGGCCAGGAGCTCTGTCACAGGTGGTGACAGCTTCGTGCTTTACCCAGAGTGACCTGGCCTGAGACGGGAATCCGAGGCACTACTGTGTGCCATGGTGCCCTCGCCCCTGCTGCCCCCACAGGTCATCCTCCCTCCTCACTGGGATGAGCGCCCAGGGGATGCTGTGGTGGCAGGAGGCCCTGACCAAGTGCCAGGTGCCCCAGGGCCTGGCAGGGAGCAGGCGGCTGTGTGGGCATGGGGGCACCTTCCCAGCCAGGGATGGCCTGGTTTGGGCTCGGGAGCTGGCTTCTGTGCTTTGGGACATGGACCAAGAGCAGCCAAGTGCCTGTGGTGCCCAAGCCTTGCCTCACGAGCTTGTGCAGGACATTTAATTTTGCCTTCATCTTGGGAGGTGACATTTCACAGCTGCTGCAGGCAGGTACTCAGAAAGCTGTGCTAGTGGGTGCAGTGTGTCAGCCCTCACCACCTGCAGTCTGCTGCCATGAGGTGAGGAGGGGGATGGCCTCAGCAGCTCCTTTGGGATTGCTGTCCCAGCTTCCTGGCCCTGCAGCCCTCCCTTCTCCCTGTCTTTGTGCTGGTCTTGTCCAGCTCTGTCAGTCCCTGACAGATCTGGAGCGTGTGTGGTGTTTTGGTGCAGCTGCTGTATCTGTTCGGCTTGCATCAGTTGGTTGCTGTTAAGGCTTATAATCAGTGTAGAATCTCTGGGGTGCAGCTATTTAGAGAAAAAAAACAACCCACTGCACCCTTCCAGACTTGCATCAAACAAGAGTTTTATTCTCATTAATTGAATTCCTCTGGAGTCTGATAACTTGGGCATGTTGAAATCAGATAAATAAAACCCTCCCTCCCTGGTAGCTGTGTAAGCCTTTCCTTAACTCCCTGATCAGAGGGGACTAGGCTTTGCTAAGTAAGTAGCTGAAGATGAAAACTTCTGCACACATCTGCTCATTGGGGAGTGTAGGCAGGAGGATGCTCAGAGTGATGTATCAGCAGAGGAAAGATTTACCTCATCCCCCACCCTTCCTTTTCTCAGTTGATTAGGAAAGGTTTTTTTGTTTAGTGACAAATGCTGTTTAGTCACTCTGAAACACAGTCTGTGTCTAGAAGCTGGGACTCTGCTTTCTTTCAGATAAACCTGCAGCCCTGCAAAGTGGCAAGTCTGCTCTTGCTGAAGTCAGGGTGTATCACCTCTGGAGCATCTCTGGGGCCGTGCTGCCCGTCTCATCTCGTGGATGCTGAGACGCGTTGCTCTGGGAGGCAGAAGGGCGTTTGGACTGGTGCCCGAGGTGTGGTGTTGCTGAGCTGATTCTGTAATCCTGAAAAAATCCAACTTGCAGCTTTTCCCAGACTCCATACATCAAATGAGACTTGCAGTCGTTAAGGTCATGTCCCTTTCTCTGTTGCATCTCTCGTGTGTAGTTCCTGTCTTGGTGCTGAAGGCGGGGGCCCCTCTTGTTCAGCAGATGCTGTTGGTTATTCCAGACTCATTCCTCCCTGTGCCTGGATCCCCCATGCCATAACGAGGTACCTGGCTTGCCAGCCAGGCTTTTGCATGTCTTGATTTTCAGCCAGCACTGCTCCTCCCCTTCAGGGTCTTTCTGTTTTTCTCCTCCCCTGCCACTCCTGGTGCTGGTTTTTTTGTGCATCCTGGACTTGGGTTTCCCCCCACTCCTCTTTTGTCAGTATTTCTGCCCCATAGCTGTTTGCACCACCAATGCAATGGCATCTCCCCCCATCCCTGGGACACTTTTTTTTCCCTCTCTCCCATCTCCATCCACCATCTGCTGCTTGTGCTCCTGCTGTCATGCAGTGGTGTGAGGCCAGCAGGAGTCCTCTGCCTATGCTGAGCTCTCCATCTCAGAGCTTGGCCTCTTCCCTCTGCCTTGTCCCTTGTAAACACTTCTATCTTTTGCCCTGCTGAATGCTGATGGTGATATTCCCCCCAAGCTTGGATAGCCCCTTCTCTGCCTTCAGATTTGCTTCTCAAACTGTAGCAACTTTATGAGGAGAACTGGCATACAAATGATGGTCTGTCTTTACCTGTTGGTTTGCTCTGTCCTGCCTTCCTTCCCCATGCTTTTCACAAAGGTAGAATTTCTAACCTTTTTGCTTGTCATAAGGGTCCCAACTCATTTTCCCTTGTCTCTGTCATTTGTTTTCCTGCTCGTAGCCTCTCTCCCTCAGTGCAAAGCTGCTTTATCCCCTCCTCCTCCAGCAGCTGCTGTGTCCTTTGCAAGCCCCATGGGATGCTCTGTCTGGAGCTTTTGCCTCCCAGCTCTCTGCCAGTTTAGTCTGTCTCTGTGATTTACTTCACAAGGGCTTTCTTAATAGCCCCCACTGCTCTACATCTTGGTTGTGATCAAATGTTGCCTTTCTTGACTTTGTCACTGACCTTGCTATAACCAGTTTTGGTCTCTTTCTGGAGAGATTTCCTCTTAAGTTCTGTTGTCTTTGTCTTTTCCTGCCTTGCTGACAGAGCTTTTCTTATGATCTCATGAGTCTACCCAGTATACCAGCTTCAGGGTTTGTGTTTGTGTGGCTGCAAGGGGTCTATTCTATCACCCTGTCCACCTCTTCCTACAGTCCCTGCCTCTTTGTAATTTTCTCCACTCGTAAAAACCGGAGTGGCCTCTCTCTGCTGATGTTACAAGCTCATATTTCTGTTCAATTCAAAATTTTAACCTCTGTCTCTGGTGCTTACTTACATGCATGTGCATGCACCTGGGTCTTTCTGCTTCAGGAGTGTAAGCTGCAGCATTTCCTATCCATCTCTGCCTCTGAAATTCGTTCAGGTTTTTTGTTGTCTGCCGATTCCCCTGAACTCTCAAATTAGTTCCTCCTCCTCTGCTGTGCCAAATGCAAGATGCGTGTCTTCTCTTTTAAAGCCCTTCGTAGTCTTGTTCTACCTTGTCTTTTTAGTGCTTCTTCCCTCGGTGGTTTTTGATTCCCAGCCTGTGCCTCTCATTGTGTTTCCTCAGGCTGGGTTCTCAGAGAAAGAGGGCTTATCTGATCATGCTGCCTCTGCCACCCCTTTCCGGATAACCTGGAAGCCCTTTGGCCAATTTTACGCAAATTTGACAGGAGCGGGGAGCTTGGAAATAAACGAGTTCCTGCAAGCCTTGTGAAGAGTAGGTAGCTGAGTCAGGGCAGTGACAGGGGACTGAAGGAGACCCTTTTCTTCAAGGGCTTCAGCAGTGCCTCCAAATGACTGTGCCAGCTGTAGGAGAAGCTCCAGCTGGAGCTTGCAGTCAAGTCATTAGTCTCAGAGACAGCCTCCCTCCTGAAGGCATGGGAAGCTAGGCTTCATTAAGTCTCCTGCTCTTAGGGTTGTTTGCTAAAAGTGGTGGCTTGGAACCCTTTTATTTTACTGAGTGTGATGGGAAGTAACCTGCAGCGAGCACCTGCAGCACTTCTTCACTTGCTGCCTTTGCACAAGGCCTGTTAGAGACCTGCCATCAGGGTCTCCCAGCAGGGAGAGACCTTGGCACTTCCTCACACACTTCCCTGCTCTCCTTCCCTGCCCTCTCTTGACCCATCTGCTGGCTGTCTGGAGGTGCTGTCTCTCACAGTGTGGCTGAGCTGGTGGAATATCCCTGCTGCTAATTAAAAGGGTTGTTGGCCCCTGTCTCCCAAAGAAAAAAGTGTTCCTGCCCTCTTAGTGAAAACCAGTAACTCTTCCCTTGGGTCATTCTTTTTCCAGCTCATGTGGAGGTCAAGCATGGGGAGAGGAGTGTGTGTATGTTGCTAGGAATAAAGTGAGTGGGAAAGCAAGACTGCTTCTTTGCCATGGCAGCTGGTACCTAGATCAGCTTCACTGCATTGTGAAACCACATTTTTAAACTGAGTCTCCTGGGACGAGGGTGTTTTTGCCACTCTTCTCTCTGTAGAGAATCTGTTGCAGTGAGGCTGCTCTGAGTAGGTGCTTGATGCTGAGCTAAGGTAACTGAGTCTACAGCAGTGGTGAATGAATGCAATGCTTTTGGAGAGTCCTTCACAGAATAGTTGAGGGTGGAAGGCACCTTTGGAGATCATCTGGTCCAAGCCCCATGCAGGTTGCTCAGGATCGTGTCCAGACAGCTTTTGAATACCTCCAGGGACAGAGACTTCACAATCTCTTGAGGCAGCCTGTGCCAGTGTGCAGGTACCCCTCACAGTTGTGGGTTGTTTTTGTTTGTTTAGTATAAAAAGTGTTCTCCTGTGCTTTCCAGCTGGTCAGTTCCCCCTGGTGCATGGGCTTGTTCCTCCTCAGGGAGGAGAATCGCATGATTGTCCTTCTTACTCACTGATAGTACTGTGCTGAGAAGGAATGATTGAGCCTTTCTCCCTCCCAGCCTGGAAGAAATAGTAACATAAATGCTTCTGCATCCCTTTGTTTTGTTTTGTTTTGTTCTGTTAACCTTTCCAAATGCCAGGAAGATCTTGTCCTCATGTTTGAAATGAGAGCCTTGGTAGTTTGGTGACAACTGCTGATAGTCTGAGTAGCATGTCAAACTAATAAATTATAGTGTATGCAGACAAGGAGTTCTAACATCTTAATTAGCAATAAAAGGCAGCAGGTAGCTGAAGAATCTCCCTGGATTTTTGTCTGTCTTTCAGGGATGCTGTCTGACTGAATCACAGAAGTTTTGAGAGGCAGCATCTTGCTGCTGCTTAGTGCACAGGGAAGAATCCAGATGAATTTGTGAGGAAGAAATGGAAAATGCCTGCTGTTATGTGGTTATACTTCATATTCCTGTGGTCCTTTATGGTGGGGTGGGAAAACTAGCTTGGAGAAATGCATGCTTTTAGGTAATACACTTGACTTTGGGGATAAGTCGATTTGCTGTTTACCTGAAAGCTCTTTTCTGCTGAAGAAGTACAAGTCGGCAGCTTTGCCTTGCAAATTGAATGTTCTCTCGTGCTAATGGTCGTGGCTGAGGGGCACAAATGTTTCTTTAGCATGCCAGGAGAACGAGGGAGAGATTGCCCCGGCTGCATTCTTTTCCAGATATTACATTTGAACTCTTTTTTCTTTAGTGTTATCTCTACAGAGCTGTGTGCTCCAAAGGAGGTGGGGAGCAGGTGCAGACCCGTGCCTAAGGATACAGCAGGAGTGCTGGAGGAATGGTGTGCTCTGGGAGGTAGGAGGGAATGTGCAGCAGGGCACTTTGTCATCAGCTCTTCCAGCCTGTCAATATTAAACAGATTGTTGTTAAGTTTCTCTCTCTGGAAGGTAATCAATTCAGGGTTAAGCAATTAATAAATGGCTGCCGGAGGCTTCCAGTTTGGAGGTTGAAAAGGAGATGCTCTAGCCCTGCCCTGTCTGGAAGAACAAAGATGCAAGTAAAGGTTGTAGAGAAAATAAGGGTGCTGGACTCCCAAGTGTCATCCTTACCAAAGTAAGGGAAAATCTGGAGTCACTTGGAGCAAGGGGAAGGGCAGGAAACCAAATAAGCAACTTCAAGGAGTATGGAAAGATGGGCCAAAACAGTGGTGTTTCTCTTTGGAGATGGAGGGAGGTGCTTTATGTCTATCCTTCCTCCCTGTGTTTTAAATAAAGAGAACGAGAAGCCTTGTTTGTCTTGAGGAAAAATAAATTTGAGGGAAGGTAAAAAACCAGGCTCTCCATGCATCAGAAGTATTTTAAGAGATCTCATGAAAGAGAGGGAATTCCTTTAATGAAAGGCTGGGTAGTAGATGCTGTTTCCTCTTGGCAAGGATAATGTGAAGGTGAGATTTGGGACTCTACACTCTTTTCTCCTGGGAGAGTATTTTAAGCATCTGGGATGTTATGAGGTGAATTACAGCAATAATAGGGACATTCTGTTTTTTAATATTGGAAGGGATCGCAGAGCATGCAGGAAAACGAAAAAAGAAGTGACATTAAAACGTTATTGACTGTGAAACAAAATGAAGTTTCTTATTGTCTGAGAGTGAGTGATAGCACAGGGAATAATGTTTGACAATTCTTAGAGTGACCCGGGATGTTGAACATATAGGACTTGAAGACTAAAGAAGGATAATAAAAAGAAATACAGGGGCTGGAGGGCATAATGAACTATGTCACAAATTTCCTGCCTAGCTTTAATGCTCAAAACAATTTCGTTTCACCCCATCCTCTTGATAGGCTGGGAACAGATACCAGCTAAGAGTTCAGCAGTCCAAAATGCGTGTTGGTGCTTCATAGCTTTGGTACTAGAATGGCAATGCTGAATCTTTTGGAGGTCTGGGAGCAGTACTAGAGACACCAGGGTAAACGGTGTGTCCTTACATATATTTTGAGAGCTAAAAGAACAGAAGAAAAAGCACACATAGGAATCTTAGGAGACTTCACTTTTTGTGCAGGTCTGTGCTAAATCTTACAGGGAGTACCTGTGGTGACAGCTTCAAAACTCAGGCTGGGGATGTGGTAATGAAGCCATCACTGCCTTTCATTGGAAAATATAAAAAGTAGGCATTGCCTTGGGCATTCCAGCAGACCACTTTACATGCTGCCATTTATTGTAGTGCTTAACCAGACCTGGAACCAGCAGCAGTGATACAAGTCACTAGGGCATGTATTCAGTGGGCTGTAAGGAAGAAGAAACTCTTAAGGATAAGGCACGAGGAGCAGTGCAAGTTAGAAGTACTGCGTGGGCACTCCCAACACTTCCTGCCTGCATACTCCCAATATAAGCATAATCTGCCAGGGAGCTTCTGCTCGCGTGTTCTTCCCATAGTGATAAGGATACAGTATGTGAAGAACATGCTGATCTGAGAGATGGAAAAGGGCTGCAAGGGTCATGTGCTGACCTTGGAGGAAGAGAAATAGTTGATTACGTGATTCACAGGACAAGCTCTACCTTGAGGACAGAGAAGAGCCTGTAGTGCCGCTGGAGCTCGGTGCCCTTCTGTGGGGTTAGTCAAAACTTTGGTGAATACAAGGATTGCAGGTTGTAAGGGATTCTTTTTTCTCGGCATCTTTGCAGGAAAACAGTAAAACTGCAATAAGCAGTAGGTGTGTTCCACAAAGATATTTGAGCCCCCAACAGTCATTTACCATTATGAATCTGAACCAGCAGGGCAGCCAGCTCAGTCTGTCCCTCGTGCACCAGCATGTGCTGTTACTCACCTTTTACATCCAGGTACATCTTGTGCCCACCAGCTGCTTCAAAGCCCTTGTGAAGTAAGGAGGCGGAGCACCACGAGCTCCAGAGCTCAGGGATCTCTGTGCAGAAGGACTCCCCAGCCATCCCCTTTCCTTTGCTTATTATAGGTATTGCTCTTTTTTCTGACCACAGGCGTGGCTGGCTGGCTTCTGGACGCTGAGTACTTTGATTTTTCAAAGTAAAGCTATACTAGATTAAAGAGTAGTTTCAGGCTTCTGTGCAGCAAAGTAACTTTAAATATACTTTCTGGTGGGATGATTGAGAATGATAGAACTGTAAGAGCAGGGAGATCTTGTGTCATGCATCCCCTGGGGCAGGTTCATCTCTGCCTTATGCTATCCTCGAAGAAAGTAAATGTCTATTAGAGGAAGCTATAGTGTGAGATGCCTCAGTCTCACAGAGCAGTCTCTCTGGTGCCTCAGTTTCCTAGCTTCTGAAAAATGGAGCATGTAGCTAGCTCCCATGACCAGTCTGAATCTCTGCTTTCAAGTCCAGGCCTGTTGTTTCTTGTCTTCAGTCCAATGTAGATAACGAATTATTCTTTCATTCTTTCAGCATTTTTAGAAGTTTAAAGGTTGTAGTAATACAGATGATCTGTGGCTCAAGAATATGCTGTTCTAAGGTGGTGTTAAAACTAGCATATTTTAACATGCCTAATTGTAGAACAGGGAAGGAGCAGTTAGAGGAATGTGACATCCATATAGGATGTAGTTTGCTTAAAAAAGGGGGGGAGAGAAATCACAAGGGCAGATCACATTTCACACTGTGCATCTGCAGAATACCAATGCCATACTGGCAAAAATAAGGAAGTCTTCTGTCAATATAAGGGCCAGATCTGAGAAGAACCAAAGGATGTAAAATGGCTCTGATCTTGGCGAGGGGGTTGGATGTCTGACTGGATGCATAATTATAGCAGAGGTACAAGACCTCTTTTACAGTCAGAACTTGGGAAGCTAGTCACAGGCCACAGCAATCTATGGTGATTAAAAGCAATGTCATCTCTTTCATATTTATTGAAAACATTTCTGTTAAAAGACAGTAAACATCTGCTGTGGAAGTGAGCGGCTGTGAGACAGAGCAGCGAGCAGAGCTGAGGGAAAGGCAGTGTTGTTGGAAGAACAAAGAGCTTCATTGGCGGCTCCTGTCTCGTTTGCCCATGCTTTGATATTTCCCCACTGGTTCTGATATTTCCATACCAATTATTGTATAAATTGCTCCTGGCTGACCTCGCCACTTAGCCATCCTTAGTTGGCTCAGTAGTGGGAGGAATTTGAATGAGGAATGAATAGCTTTATGAGGTGGTTTAGGAAAGATGGTCCATGTGCTGGGAGTGGTGGGATGGTGGCAGGAGTGGAGGAGGATAGGGGATCGGGCATCCTTTTGGTTGCACCATTTAAACATTAAAGCAGAAGGGTGGAGGATAGGGACAGAGTTGTTCTGCAGGTGGCTCCAGCCAGCCTTTCAGTACACTGAGCTCTCCTGGCATGACAAAAAATACGCCAAGCAAAATACTGTATTTTCCCAGAATGAGGCTTTACAGTATTGGAGGGATGGGGGGCCTTCCCACATGTTTTCTTCTGATAGCATTGTTTTTTTTCCGTCTGGCAGCAGGTTGCAGTGCATGGAGATTGTTCCTGCTGTGACTCATTTTTGCAAAAATTAATCTCAAACCTAATTTTTGGTTGTGTGCCTTAACAGGAGACTTCACAGAATAGCAGGTATGTGTTGCTCAAAGATTATCTCTGTTTTGGCGTTGCCTGGTGGGGCAGAGTCTCCCTCAGATTTTATTAGTCTTCAGACCATGCAAAAAAAAAATGATGGTTGCTTGGGGAAGTGTTCTCAGTGGCTGGACAATGGTGAGCTTGGAAGAGCCTTCTTGAAATGAATTACTGTTCCGTGGATATCAACCCTGCTGTGGAGTCCAGAGAAAAAGCAGGGACTAAGTAATGGGCTGGGTTTGGCAAGACTTGTCTGCATCCTCCGTGGGTGACAGGAGGGAGAGAGGAAGGGCCATCCCTTGGGAGGCCTCGTGCGTAAGTGAGACTGAAAAATTAATCTGAATTAAGATGGAATATGAGCTCAGAGGATGTTAACTGAGTAATCTACTGGAAGCAAAGGCCTGTGCAGGGCTCAGTACTCCTGCTTTGGGGCAGGGGAGTGGGAACACTGAGGAGGGGCGATGCCACAGCCTTCAGCTCCTAGGCAGCAGGACACAGGGAACAGCAGGAGGAAGTCTGCTGGCACTTGCCTCACCTCAGATGGCACCATCCCATGCATTGGAGCACAGGGGCCGGCCGGGTGGTCAGCCTGGGCTCCTGCAGATCCCCTGCCCCCCAGGACCTGCAGGAGGGCAGCAGTGGCCACAGCCTGTGGTGCTCTTGCACCTGCTCTTGGGTTGAGCTTGCCCAGAGCATGCCTCAAGCTTGGAATTAGACACTTTAGCATAACTGCCCTTCAGCACTTATGTCTGAATTGTCTTCATTACTGGGGACTTTCTGCCAGGTCCTGTGGTCTGCTGCAGATGCTAATTTGTCATAGCCAAGTAGGATTTATGCATGCTCCCCTTCCCTTCCCTGCATAGGAGCACAAGCTCCCATGTCAGTTCTAAGGATGTTTTGAGGGAACCAATTCAGTTGTTCAGAGCAGAAATAGCCATGCTTTTAGACAAGAAGCCAAAATGGTAGGTTTTTAGCTGCTATTGTAGTATAACCAAGACATAGTCTGCAGACCAGATGTGACCCACGCTGTTGAAGAGTATAGTCTGCAATGACATGGGTTGTGAAGTGGCACGAGGACAGCTGTAGCACTTCAGAGTAAATCCTGCACCTACCACTTCAGAGTAAATCCTGCACCTTGCTCAGCATCACACCTCAAAAAGCTGCAGGGCAGGCAGCTCTGCAGTTGTAGCTTGTTTTGGGAGCCTTAGAAACCTGATGTGATTTACCTATTTAGTAGCCATCTTTCATGTGCTTGCCCCACTCACATTTTGACCCATGTGAATTTTTTCCATACCCACAGTATCCTTTGGCAAGGGCATCCACAGGTCTGCTCTGTGCAGCTGCAGAAACTGCCTCACTTGTTATGAATCTGGATCTTGGCAGTTTTGGTTGATGGCCCTTGGTTTTTAAACTAGACGAGATGGTAAAGGGTCAAATTCTTGATTGTCCTTGCCATGGTATGTGTATTTGTGAAAAAACCTTTACCAGATCCCCTTCAAGTCACCTTTTTTTTTCCCCAGACTCCATTATTTCTGACAGAGAAGCCATTCCCTAGTGTTTATCCTCGTTGTTGCTCTTCTCTTGACACTTTCTCGGGAGTGCCTCTAAGTTGAACAAACAATAGCGACAACAAAACCCAGATGTGTTGCTGTGTATTTGTGAAAGGGAGAGGCATCTCTTTGGAAGTGTTTTCTGCCTAATAACTGTAGTCAAAGGCACAAAGTAATTTTTAAAGGAAATTTAGGATTGGTATTGTCAGTTATTGACAAATAGTACTTCAGAGCTTCTCAGTGAAGGAAAACTGCTGTAAAACTGCAGGGGTAGAAATATCCCCTCAAACTATATAATCCATTTGGTGTTCAGCACTGTTAGCCCTGTGCTTATAGAAGAGATCTATACCAAGAAGATATTTATATCAAGACCTTTTTAGTTGCTCTCTAGTGGTTAGAGACCCACAGTAATACTCATAAGAGCTCAGGTTTCTCCTTTAGATTAAACAACTACTGGCAGTGATCATTGATACCTAGGATAACTTGGTGCAACTGCTGTAGTGCCTTTGGATGTGGTGCAGACATAACCCATATGGTCTGAGATGGGGAGAATATTTGTGCAAGAGGCTCTGCATCATTCTGTCAGGAGTTTTTATTTATTCTTTTAATCTGTCAATGCTGTGGCAGAGTTTGTGTGCTCAGGCATCCTTTCTTTCGTTACACCCACCTGTCCCTTGCAATAAGCCTCGAGTCAATGTTCTCAGCTAAAATTTTGCACGCCTGTTCTTCTGAAAGGGAACCTGAAGGTCCATCTCCTTCCCAGAGGGTAAGTGTTTGGCACTTTCTGAAATAGGGCATCTTCAAAGTACTTCAAATCATGCACCTGAAATGACCAGTTGTGTGTGGAAAACCTGAGCTCCGAGCTCTGTGTGTGTCCCCGTGGAAAGGTCAGATCTTGCCAAAATCATCTGAGGTTGCTGTGAGGGTATAGACTTTGCAAAGACATGGTGTACTCAGAAGCTGAGCTGCAGCACTGCTGGGGGAGATGCCTGGCTGGCAGGGATGCTTGATGCTCCTTTCTTGCTCCTTTCTTTCTTGGAGAGGCGTTGAAATCCTGGCTGTGATGTGACAAGGGAGACTCGAATGACTGTGTGACACTGACATTGCATTTTTCTCTTTCCTTTTCCTGGCTTTTCGGAGCTGTTTCCCATGACATGTGCAGTGACCCTGGAGCCTGCTGGGTGGGTTGGCATAGGGGAGGTGCAGGGGCTGGCCATCTGAGGTTCCCGAGTCCTGCACTGTCCCTTGCTGCTTGAGTCCAGTCACCTGGCTGCATGTCCCCTCTTGCCACTGCTCTTATCCCCCGTGCACCTCCAGGGCCTGGGAGATGGGTAAGATGAGAGGTGCCTGGCTGTTGTTTGGCTTGCTCCTAGCTCAAAAGGCTGTCAACAATAGCCCAGATCTGTAGAGGATAAGGGTCAGGGAATGGCTTCCTCCATATTGCATGGGATTTGCTGTCTTTTGGAAAAAACCAGATGCACAAACATATAATTTCTTATTAATTTTAAAGTAGCACTTGGCTCGCTACCTCCTCCCTATCAGCCCTTGCGTTGTCAGTAAATTATGTTGGATTTGCAATTAAAAGCCAGCTGTGCCAGTGCAGTACCAGCCAAATGCCACCATCACTGTCTCCTGGGCATCCTAGGGGAGGTGTGGAGCACACAGCTCCTCCTGCAGTGAGCTCTTCTCTCACTTCAAGAGGGAATGATAAGAGTTTAAATGGGATCTCAGACACGTTATTTTTGTTAATCAGAGCGCTTGCTCACTAAGAAATGCAGTTCTCTTCTTAATGCTGTGTGTTGTGGATGTAGCAATTCCCAGAGCTTGCAAAATGCCAAACATCATGCAAAAGGTAACTGTTTGAGGACAACATGTACTGGTGGATGTCTGCCTCAGGCTGGTTGTTTTTCTTCTTTCCTTTCTTGATTAAAATAGTTTCTGAGAAGTATTTCTGCTGCTGCTGTTTGGATTTTAAGTGTTGATAAGCATTTGTGCCCAGCTGTGTTGGAGCAGGAGTTTGTGTCCAGGCACAGGGAAGAGCACTGCGGATGTGCTGCTCCTTGCCCCTCTGGAGATCCAGCCTGTTCATCCAACTTCTGAGCCTTAGTGTCTCGCCTCTGGGACAGCATCCTGCTGCAAGCTGTAACAGAAGTCTGACTGTTTTGTCTTCTATCCATACTGGAGCTGGGCAGGACTTTTTCTGCACTGTCTTCTTCTGTCCCTCAGCTTCTTAGGCTCCTGGAGCCAGAACGGGAAGCAAGGAGCTCTTTGGCTCTTAACTCTCTCAGCTGCATTAGGAAGGTGCAGCAATCCAGTGCAAGAGGGAATAGAAGAGGAGGGATGTATAAAGTGGGTCTCTTTGGAACCTGAAGGAGGACTTCAGGTAGAGTTACAATCAAGGTCCTGAAAACTATTGGCAAGGGAAGAAGGAAGCCCTCGTTAGTGCCGGCCATGATGGTGGTGAGATTTGACATCTACCAAAAATCTGTGCTGTGGGTCCCCAGTGTTGTCATCTTCCAGTGAGCTTTGGGAAGTCCGATACACATCTCTGATAAAATGCTATTTTTCAACCATATAGTTGGAAAACTCTTATGTAAAAAATCCAGCACCATGTTAAAAGCCTGATAAACAAAGTTGTGCACTTAGCTGAGAAATGCTTGAATGAGTGTTGTGTGTGCAACTTTTAATTCCTACCACTGCGTGTTTACCTTGTGGTGCAATTTTAATTGTCATTGCACATGGGATATCTGTATGCTGTAGCAAGGCTACATGTGCATACAGAAATTGGATTATGAGCTGTCTTTAGGTGTGTAATAAAGATCTTGCCCTTCCTGCTGCTTTGAAAACAGTTCACTTCAAAGGCTGTAGTATTTGCTTTGTCCTTTGGCCTTTGTGGGGTGAGAGAAGAGGCTGTCTGCACCTCAGATGTGTCAGTTGTCTCTAGCAGTATCTTTCCCCAGGATGAAGAGATTGGTACAGCAAACAGTGGGGGAGTGTTTGCCTCTGTTGTTCCTCTCCCTGTTTGTTTCAAATGTGCTAGCTTTCCCCGTCCTCCCCTTAAATCACATTATTTCATAAAGAGTAAAAAGAAACATAATTTGGAGCAGCAGCAAGCTGAGCCCAAGTTAATAGTTTGAATTGCACTCCATCTGTTCAGCTGCATGCCCTGATGGATGTGCTGAACCCATTTTTCACAATTTGTTTTAAGCTGCTAAGAACCATCTCTCCTGGCTCCAGTCCAGGCTGGCTGTGGAGGAAAACTTCGTATCTGGACATCGATGTCCAGAGGGCGGGATTGAATCAATAAACCCCAGATTCAAGGCTGCCTCTTCCCCTGCAAGATGCCAGTTTTTGAAAGGTTAAATTCTTCTCTGGACTTGAGCATTGTTACTGAAAATTAGAGAGGGGCAGGGAACCCCCAACATACAGACGCACAGAGAGGATGAAATTTGCAAACGTGATTATGCAGGACCTGCTTTAAATCGGCTTATTGCTGTTTTATGATGGCAAGCAAGCAGTCACAGAAGCCAGGGTGATTGGCCTTGCCATGTGTGTGTGCTGCTGGTAACTCAATAACCGATGAACACCCACCGTGGTCTCCAGACCTCGAGCCTTTGATGTAGCAACAAACAAGATAGATTGCTGTAATTTATCTGGCCCCTGGAGGGCTGTGCTGGTAATGTGCCATGAGCCCAAGGGCCAGCCATCCATAATCTGTGTAAAAATACAGCGGATCGCAGTCACCGTGCTGCGGGGCTGTCTTTGTTTTGTGCTGCGTGTGTACAGCACACGGTGCTGGGCCCCGACTTCAGCAGCCAGGGGCAGTGAGCTTTAGTGTAATGTGCCCACTCCCTCCATTAACTTTAACTGGTTTTGTTACGTACTAAATGCACACCTTTCAAATGGACTTGGGAAGGCACTGCTGGAAACCTGATATTTCTCGGTGTGCCTTTACAAGCGTGAGAGAGAATGGAGAAGGTGTGCTGGGTTTGGGGAAGAAGGATGGGATTTTGTACCAGCTGAAGCCTCTGCCAGGTTTGCTGATGGTGGACAACCGCCTGGGGCATTGGAGTTGGGTGGCCCAGCAAGTGAAGGGAGGGAGTGCAGCCCCCCTGGCTTGCACAGGGGCCTCTCTCCATGGGGCGGTAAGAGTTGGAAAGTAAGAGTACTGAAAACAAAGACCTGTCACCTTGAGTTTCTGATTTGTTACTGTGTGGTGTGTTGCCCTTTCACGCCTGGGTTCTTACCGCTTCCAAACAAGTTTGTTACCTCACCCCTGCTTCTTTCATGGGGTGTTTTTTAAAACACTTCCATTGAGTCAGCAAGAATTCTGCAGTGTGACTCGGGGGGTGCTGGGCCAGAGCCCGATGTGCCAGCTGTAAAATGGGCTGTGAGGACTTGCCTTGCCATGGAAGGGCGAGGACATGAGGGTGTAGGTGTGGGGATTGCATGTGGGTAAGTAATGCTGTACTCCTCTCCTCCCACAGGCATGGCATTGGCCCAGCGGCAAGTGACGGTGCAGGAGGGACCCCTGTACCGCACCGAGGGGTCCCACGTCACCCTGTGGTGCAAGGTGAGCGGCTACCAGGGCCCGGCGGAGCAGAACTTCCAGTGGTCCATCTACCTGCCCTCGGCCCCCGAGCGGGAGGTGCAGATCGTCAGCACCGTGGACCCCTCCTTCCCCTACGCCATCTACACCCAGCGCGTGCGCGGCCGGGGCATCTTCGTGGAGCGGCTGCAGGGGGACGCCGTCCTGCTGCACATCACCGAGCTGCAGGACCGCGACGCCGGCGAGTACGAGTGCCACACGCCCAACACCGACGAGAGGTACTTCGGCAGCTACAGCGCCAAGATGAACCTCGTGGGTAAGCTCGTCCTGCTCGTGGCGTGGCTGCGCCGGTGGACTGTCAAACCCTTGAGCCCCCGTGTGCAATGCGGTCTGCAGAGGCTGTCAGATAAAAATCCCATGAGGGAGAGCAGGTGGCACGGTGGTATGAATTGCAGGAAGTCACGGTATAGAGGCACAGAAAGCAGCAAGCTTTCTTTAGTAATAAGGCCCTTATAAAAAGGAGACACCAGGCAGCACAGCCAGGCAGAGGAATGTTTGAAGCCATGGCTGAAAGCAAGACGGACGTGGAACTGATTTACGCAGAGGGAAGGGAGCAAGGGAGGCTGTATCAGATGGCAGGAGTCACAGACTAGAGAGCTGTGTGCCGAAGGTGGTGAAGTAGCTGAGCAGAGAAGAGAGGAGTAATAATGAGCAGCACATGAAAGGGAACAGGAGAGATGGTCATCCTCAGACTCTTACAGCAGTGCTGAATGCATCCTGAAAGCAGCACGCTGATCAGATTGAGCTGTCTGTAGATGAGTGTGGAGAAGTTGGTTTAGGCTTTATTTTTTATTTGGTTTGCGTTAGAAAAATCGAAAACAGGTTCTTTTAAAATCTAGAGTATTTCCCTGGCACCTCTCTGACTAGAAGATTTGACCTTTTCAAGCTTCAGCTTGCTTTCTGCATCTGAAAACAGGATTGTATTTGAAGTGTCTAACTCAGCTAACAGCAGTCAAATGGCTTCCATCCAACTCTTTGGCTGAAAGACCCCTAAAAGAGCTCCTTCCCAACACAGACACGCCTCTAGCAAATTTAAGCCCTCAGACAGCAAGCAGGCTTGCTTTCCTTAGGAGGTGTCTATGAGCCTGCAGCTTGGAAACCACTTTGACATTATCCAGCCGTGGTGGAGTTGCTGGTTCAGGCTGTGTTGACACAAGAAATCAGCGTGAAAGGAGCCAGGATGTGATTTAAATCACAATAGCCTTCCTTTGGGTTGAGCTTCTTGCTTCCAGCTTGTGTGGCCTTGGCTTCTTTCCTTTAGAGGTGCCGGCCCAGCCACTCTTCCAGGTGAAGCTCCACAGCATGGGTGCAGGTGCTTATTTAGGTGCCTATTTTCCCATCTGATGTCCATGGGCAGTTGGGAGGCAGATGCCTGGGTATTCTATTTTTTATTTGTAGCTCTGTGATTTGCTTTAGGTGTCCAGATTTGCAGTTTAAACAAGACTGAGTCAGCGCTGCTGCTGTTAAGTCACCTCAGGGAGTGAAACCCATTGAAACCAACACCTGCTGAAAAAACGTGCCTGGGGGCAGGGTGGGGTTGGATGGATTCTTGGTTGCTCTGCCAGGGAGCTGCAGCTGAGCACAGCCAGCATATCCAGTGGCTGGGCAGTGGGAAGCTCCTCAACTGCTCTCCAAGGGTCTGGGGAGTCAAAGCTGGGTTGGTCTTCTTTTGCTCTATCCTACCCTTTCCATGGCTACAAACCAGTAAGATTTGGGAGTCCGTAGACACCCATGAGCAGTGCTCTGAGGACACTGGCTGCAGGACTTATGTGTGTCGGAGATACTCAAGAAAATTGATCTAAAGTAACTTTTAGTGGTTTGGTTAAATCACATTATGCCCCTTCATGGATGCTTGCGCCCAGGATTTTGGGCCCTAATTTGGTTTAGCTTAATTCATTTCTGAAAATTCTCTTCAGGGTCACTTGCATTTTGAACATGTGGATCTGTGTAAGGTGTTTTCTGTGGGTTAGCCAAACTCTGACGGAAACTGAATTGTTCAGGGTGCTTCCTACAGTGACCTGTAGACAACAGGCCCTTAAGGAGAGTCTTCCCTCTGCCTCCCATTTGTGGGAACTGGTGCTGACTTCAGCCTTGTTGGACCCTGAAGTCCTGCTGATGAAATGGGCTCCTCTCTGCAGAGCTGGGCAGATCACATGTCCTTTCTGTTTTCCTGTTGTTTTAGCTCTCAACTACAGGTTGGGGGTTTTCAGGCTGGTTTTGTTTCTGCAGAGAGTATATGCAAGAAGAGGTACAGAAGAGAGTTACTGTTCTCATTTTCTCAGAAAAAGAACCAAACTTTTTTTTTTTTGTTCATCCAGTTATTAATTTTTAATTGACTCATTAGATTGAGTGGCTCTTTTTTGGCAGCAGCAAAGCCTGAAGGGAGACAGGTTTGTTAGCATCTCTATTCCCTCCACTTATGTGTGAAGTGGATGCATTTGAAGCAGTGTTGATTTTAGACTTACTGCTCTGGGACCTTGGAATTGTTGTGTCCTGTGGTTTGAGGAAAGAGCTGGAGGAGGAGTTTCTCCTCTTTTCCACCTTCATGATACAGCCCTGTGACGGGGGAGCTGGATGGACACTGGTGCAGCAGCACGTGGGGCTGCTGTCTGCACCGGGACAGCTCAGCTTGCAGCAGAGCAGCTGGGATGTGTTCTGCTCCTGCCGTCTGAGCATTGTTCAAGGCTGTGTCTCCAGGGCTCTGAGGCTGCTAAAAAATAATCTTGTCAGCTTCAGAGACATGCCAGTTTGGCTTGAAAGTGCGCTTCTCTCTACCTCATGAACAGCAGGCATGGTTGATTGTCCCTCTCCCATTTTAAGTGTCACCACGCCAGATTCCTTTTCCTTCACTGAGACTTTGGCCACGGTCTAGTACCGCTTTGAGGACCTGGTGTCTCTGGTGGCCTGGAGTAAGAAGTGTTCCCCAGACACTCTGTGGGACTCTTATCTGAATTGAGGCATGCAGCACAAGTGCTAATCTCACTGAAGCTAGGAATGAGGCCAGTCATGTGGTTCAAAGGCCTTCTGCCATGTGAACATGTGTATCAAGGCTTAATCTTCTTCACCATTTTCAATTTTCTTCAGTTGCTTCAAAAACAAGCCTTTCTGTATCTTGCTGCTCCTCTTCTCATCCCCCTCTGAGCTGCATCTTTGGGAAGATGAAGTTACACCTGGGCTGCGAGATGTGTTAGGAGAAGAATTTAGGATGTCTCAGACTGAGTTTCAGGTGTTGAGGGAGGTGGGGTAAAAAAAAAAAAGGGGGGTGCAGCTCTTCAGGATGTTGTGGAACCACAGCCTTGTGATTGATTTATGAGAAAGGATTAACCTCTGTACAAAGTCTGCAACTCTGTTGTTTGCCTTCAGATTTTGGTTCCCTGAGGCTGACACAAAATTGCTGAGGCTAGTTCATGCTCTCTTACTTGGGGTGAGGGGAAAAGGTTTTGGAAGATCTCATCTCCCACCCATTTAACACCAGACTCACTGCCTATGGTAGATGTTCAGGCAGTATCTGCCATCAAAAGACAGAAAAGGACAAATCTGAAGAGCAGTCCATCTTTGTTTAAATTAAGTGCATCATTCTCTATGTTGACTAAAGAGAGTTCCTACGTGTTAGACTCGGGCTAGGCACTAGTGGCTGAAGACTTGGCTGCTTTTGGAAACTTCCCCCATCAGGCTTCTAAGCAACTGATGGGAATTTTGGCTTTGTGGTTGAATAGGGAAGACATTTGAGCATACTGAAGAGGAGAGTTACGAAACTTAAATTGGACTGATTAAATCATGGATCTGGGGACTATGCACACAACTGTGTTGGGGTCCTGCTTGTTGGAATTACCCCTTTTCTTAACTCTTGAAATATGGGTGGAAGAGGAGGTTTCTGCACAGAGATTTAGGTGGTGAAGCTGCAGGAGTGCTGTGCAAACTGAGGTGCTGGTTTGTTCTTCTCCTGTTGATGGGCAAACTTGTGTTTTGCTGCAGGGTAGAACTGAGCACATGGCAGTTCCTTCAAAGAGCGTGAGTCACTGCAAATTTGTACTCCACTATATCTCTGCAATGAGTTGTTTGTGTGCCTGTACCCTTACTTAGATAACAGTGAAGAGGCCCAGGTCTAACCTCTTTAGAAGCTTCAGACTTTTATCTCAGTGGTTTTTCATCTGTGCTCCCAAAACCGTTGAGATCTTTTTCAGAGTAAGTGATTTGAGGGAAGAAATCAAGCTTTGAGGTTTTTCTTAAACAGGTAGTGATAGAGCAGGAGGAAAGGTTTCAAAGCACTTGAGGGGGTGGCAGCTCTTTTAGTCTTTATTTTGGGGGAAGCAGCTGTACAGCATCAATCCTAAACAAGTTAAAGCAAAAAAATGAAGGGGGTTTGGATGGGAGGAGACCACAGTCTCCACGGTACCACAGACTGGGAAGAAGCAATGTCAGTGCAGACTTGAGAACAAGGAGCACTCAGATACAGCTGCCTTTGCAATGAGCAAAGCTGTGGAGCTGGTAGTGCCTGCAGGGATGGTCACCAGGACCTTCTTCCAGCCAGGCTTAGGTCACAGAGGGCAGAGAGGCTTCATGCTAGCTAGGTGCTATTCAGTGGCTGCTCTGTCAGCCTGGCCACACTTCAGCTCTCTGCTGTTTCTCACTGGTCTCATCCTGCCTGGGTGGGTTGGTGCCTTGGCCTCTGCCCTGTTCTCCTGTGTCCTGCATTACGTGTGGTGGCTCTCAGGGGCTCTTTGTGGTTTTTTTGGCTGGCAGCCCCATTGTGGTGAAGTTTCTACACTGTGCCATGCTTAGGGGTGGTGGTGGGCAAGAGCATTGCTGGGGTGAAGAGCCGTCTGCCTCTCTGCCTGAGGTCAGGGCTGCCTGTGGCTCTGTGTGGTGGGGTCTTGTCTCCTAATGCTGAGCTGCCCAAGGCACTTGCAGCCCTCTGCAGAGCAGGACTCAGTCCATGGGCACTTAGACCGTGCCTTTAGGGGTTTGTCTTTAAGATCCTCTGTGCCCTGCAGCTGTGACATGTAACTACATGGCCACTTGCAAGCCCGTGGCTGGGACAGGGAGGACATCTGTAGGGTGTGTCTGAGAGGCTCTGGTGGCACAGGAGGTGAAAGGAAGATTGATGCAGGCCAGACACTTAGCACTGGAAGGGAAGGAGCTGTGTGTGTCTCAGACAAGCGTTCAAGAGAAGAAAGCAGGTCTCTTCTGTTGAACTTGCCACCAAAAACCTCCGGAATCTCTCTGCTGAGATTGAAAGAGTGTGTAGCAGGCAAGAAAAAAAAAGAACTTTTATTATCCCATACCAGCTGCTGCTGCTTGTTGCCAGCAGCCTCCCTTCTTCTGCGTCAAGTGCTGCCATACGTGATCTGTCTGTGCATGGAGTAGAGGCAGAAAGTCACGTCACAGTTTGGATTTGGGAGAGCACAGTCTGCTCCTGGCAGCCTGGATGAGAGCAGTCACTTCTCTGCATGTGGGGCACCTGGACCTCGGTGGCTGCTAGTTTATTCCAGCTTTCAACAGGACTGAAGGTGGCTTTGCTTGAGGCAGATGTCAAAGAGAGGGATGGCAATCTCAGAGACGAGGACCTACCAGTTCTGATAGAAGTCTTTGGGGGCTCTTCCTTCTGTGCTGCCTTTTTCTGCTTTGTCTTCACCTGAGAGACAGGCAGAAGTGTTTGTCACTGTACTTGAGCGAGCAGCTTGTGTCCTGGGGAGACCAGGCTTTTTGCAGATGAGCAACAATGGGGCAAAAATCGAAATAAGCGTTTCAGCCTGTCCTGAAAGGTTGCAAAGGCTTCATCTCTGGAGGGTTTCAAGACCTGACAGGATCAAGCTCTGAGCGGCCTTGTCTGACCTTATAGATGGCCCTGCTTGACCCTATAGCTGTGCTACAGACCCCCAAGGTCCCTTCCACCCTGAATTGTCCTGTGATCCTGTGATGAGCTACTTGGCTGTATTGCAGAAAGGAACCACTGTTAGGCAGCATTTTGAAGGGTTGGTGCTAAATATAGGAGTTTGGAGGCTCAGAGCTAAATAATGGCATAACCTTGATGATCTCAACCAGGTGAGAACAGCATGGACCTATTTTACATCCCCAAATTCTATTTTTTTTCTGATGTATTTTTTATATTTCATATTGTTCTTGTTTCTCTAGTGAGGTTGGAGGAGTTTGTCTCTATTGCTCTGCTCTGGTATATGAAGGTGGAACTTGGAAATGCTAAGCACAGATGTCCTAATCTCTCTGAGTCTGTCTTGGTGGCTTGGCTACCTCCATGAAACATGTGTGTGCCTTATCTGGCCAAGCTATGTGAGTTAACCAAAGTGAGCTGCAGGATTGGTGTTGTGCTGTGTGTGTTACATTCATCTTTGCCTTTCTGGGCTGTGCTTGTTGCAGTAATTAGCTCCCCAGAGGAGTAAAATGTCCTTCACTTTCAAATTACCCTTTAGCTGACATTAAAAAGGGATTTTTAGAAAAAAAAAAATCAAATGCCTTCTTATAGGTGGTCCTTTGCAACTAGACACAGAGTATTTTGTTCTTACCGTCCTCCTTTACATATGCCTAATTCTCTCTGTAGTAACCTTTGCAAAAAAAATTGACCTGTGCTCCTCTGCTTTTCCTTTCTGTTCCTGCTGTGGATGGAAAGGAAGTGTTTGTCTGTTAATGGGGGAGGAGTAAACACGTTTACCTCTGGCAGTTCTATGGCCACAGCCTGGGGAATTGCACCCGGTTTGTGATGCTGCAGGCATCGGGCCCTATTACGCTGCCAACTTGCTGCATGTCCCTGGATGTGGCACTCTCCATCTCCCCTCACCATTTTCCAGCTGGTAAAATTAGGGATAATAGCACACAAGCCTTTCACAAAGTCTAAGCTAAATAATTATGATGTGCTTTGAGCTCCTCAGATAGCTGGAGTTAAAAACAAAGGCTTATATTTCAGCTCTGCCTGGTAATACTGCTGAATAGGATTCATCTCCTGTCCTGCTTAGTCATTTCTGCTATCTTGAAAGTGTAGCTGCCTAAGCTCACCCAGTTTTCCCCTCTCAGAAGCTGTGAGGCTGATAGGCACTGCTGATAGACTGGGGGGCCGGTGATCCGCAGTGCCGTGGGCAGGGGCGTGGGAGCCCGGCACAGGCAACCCTGTGCTTTAGTCATGAACAATCTGGCAGCGAATTGCATGGGCTGGTTGTTCCTTGTGCTTCCTAAACCACTCTGTTGTGGATACCAGTCAGGTTAGAACTGATGGCTTATAACAGAAATCTCTGTTCGTGTCCTCACATAGTGGGGCAGGGCTCACTCGTTTTGTGTGTCTTTATCTCATCCCCTGTTACTGTATTTTCCTGCTGAGCACTTCCAGTTACTCCTGTTTTGTTGCAGTATGCCATCTCCTATTCTTTCCTGTTGGAATTCCTTGCCTGATTTTCACTTTCTTATTGTTGTATCATGTGACATCACTTTCTGTGCCTCTGTCTGTGCAGGAGAAATGGAACAAATTGTGGGCAGAGTATGCCTAAAAAATGGATAATCCATTGTATCCTCTCTTTTGTTTCTTTCTTCGGGTTTTTTTTTCCCCTCCCTTGCCTTTCTGCCCTGTCCCTCAAAACCACGAGCAACTTGGTGGCATGACATGCTTTGTGGGAAGGGCTCTCAGTTGGGGAACTGATTCTTTCTTTTTTTTTATGCCATCCACCTACCCATTTCTCAAAAACCTGGCATTAGACACATTTGGAACACATCTCTGTATTCCATATGTTTTTCCTATATTGTCCCCTTTGAGGCAGAGGTACTGTTTAAATTTAGCTAGCGTGTGGAGAACAATTACTATAAGAATACGTGTCCTTTTTTGGACATATCTGTACGCTTGTACTGATGCATTGTAAGAAAAAATGTATTCTAAAAGGCATTTCTAAAAATGTAAATTAATACAGCCTCAGGCAGTTGCACAGCCCTCTGCTCACAGATCTAGGCTTGTCTTTAAAATGAGCCCTCTCGCTTCCAGACTTTGTACGTCCCTTCCTTGTCAGGAAGGCAGGTGAGGAATCCCGAATGCTGACCTGCCTTCAGACCGTAAAGAGCTGCAGTGTTTTGCTTGGGTGGGTTTCTGTGCAGCGCCGAGCCTGAAGAGAGTAGCATCAGAGCAGTCAGCTAAAATGATCTTTGGAAACTAAAGCAGCCTTTCCTGAAAAAGCCTCTTTTCTGAAGGCTCGGAGTCGTGCCCTCCTGTCTGCTCTCCAGCCGTGTCTGGCTCCTCTCAGGCGTCCCTCAGGTTGATGGGAATGTGGCACTTGCTCTTTGCTGAGCCCTTTGCCTCCTCAGTGTCAGTGAGGCTGCAAGCCTTGGGGTCCTCTGCTGCCCTGAAGGGAGTTGCTGAAAACAACAACTCTGCTCAGATCATGTGCCTTTTTTGCTTCTCCTGCTGACTCTTCCCATATGTTTTGCCAGTTCCTGGTAAAATGAGGTGTTTGGTAATGATAATTGTTGTGTTTTATAGGATGCCTCTCAGTCTGTCCCTCTGAGTACAGGGATTGGTGGCGTAAGCTGTTTGTGTATATTGACATAATGTGCTGAGAAGAGGTAAAGGATGCAAAGGTTTTTAAGTAGGATAGAAAAAATCTTTAGTCAGAGATCCTGATGCATTTGAAGACCAGCTCTACCACTAGTGGGTTACTCAATATCCTAGGTCCAAGCCTTGGGCAGAAGGTTGTCTGGTGTTGAAAGCAGCCTAATGCTATCTCCCGTAATGAATTTAACATTTCTTCCTAATGCCCTCTGGGCAGCCCTGAACTTTTTTTTTTTTCTCCCCTAGATGATTACTATTTCATGTATGGACAACTAAGAGAAGCTCTGAAAGGTGGAAGAAAAATTACTGCACACAAAAGGAGAGCCAGAAGGAGCTGGGCTGGGTCAGGCGAGCAGGTGGTGGAGCCAGCAGGCTGTAATGTGGGATGGGCAGAGCCTGGTACCTGCCTCCTACCTCCTGTGCACTCGGCAGCTGTCCAGGGGCTGCCTCCTCCTGGCTGGAGGGGAGCTCAGGGACACCCATCTCTTCCACCTGCATCTCCCTGCCAGTGATGGGTGCTGAGCAGCCAGCACGGCCTGGTGGCTCCCTGGCCTGGGGACATGCTCCCAGTGCCACTGGCAGAGCCTGCTGGCATTCCCGGCAGCCTTGCTGGAGTACCGTGTGGCGGGGGAGAGGCACACAGCGTGCAGGTTTCTGTGCCTCCAAAGAGCCTCTCAGCGTTAAATGGGGAAAGCGATGGCTGTGAGTGCAGCTGGTAACATATGGCACCCGTCCCCTGCCTTAGCAATTGCTCAGTGAACTCTGAAAGTGGAGTACGGTCCCCGTGGCTCCTGCCAGCTGCAGCACTGAGAAATCCTGCGATGGAGCGGCCCCTTACTCGATTACCACCGAAAACTTCTCGTTCCACATTGCTTATTTTTCCTGCTGTGCTTCCCTGGGGAGTTTTTTGCTGTGCTTACTCTTCCTCCCACTCCTCTTTCGTGTTTCTGGGGTTTTTTTAATTCGTTTTCCCTGGAGGATTGCTTTATTTGTTCTTTAGTTCCAGCCCCTCAGACTTGGTTGCTCTGCACTTCTGTTGCTCTGCTGCCCTGGGAGGCAGGGGCAGCTCTTTCTGCTGTTGATGCCGATGCTTTCCTTGGGCTCTCTTGGAGAACAAGTAGGTCTGGTGGTGAACAATGGAGTCCCCACTTAGCAGAGGATAACTGCAGTGCCCATTGCTCAGCTCTGTGCCATGAAATTGCTCCCTGTGGTGTGGATGCACATCTTCTTGTTGAAAAATTACAAAAACCCACAAAGTCAAGCTGTGGTGGCCAGTGCTCAGGCAAACTGCAGAGCAGCACAAGCCCAGTATCTCCTAGCAGCATTACCAATCTACATCAGATCCTTTTTGTCATCTCAGATAAGATAGCACTAAACTTGAAAGCCCATTGCTGCTGTCCCACCCCTTGCTCCAATGATTTGGAATCCTTATCTCTGATTTAGAGATGTTGCTATTGAGCATCCAAGGGAGAAGGGTTGGGGGCAGGGGGAGATGTGGAGATTTCTTCATGTTTAAAGCTCCAGAGGGTCTCTGCCCTGCTTCTGCGACCCACAGGAGAGGGAAAGCAATTCTTTGGTGCTTCTCAGAGGTAGGCTTTGGGTCCCACAGCAGCCTATTCCTCCTCCTTCAGCCCAAAGCCCTGGCAGGACTGGCCTTTCTCCGCTCTCCCTTCAGCTCCAGGTGGTGCAGAGCTTTGCTTTATGTGCTGAGAAGGAAACCTGACCTGCACTGGGACAGAGCTGTCCCTTGGTAGGGAGAGGCTGGGGAGAGAAATTTTCCATCTTGATTCTGTAGCTGCCCTTTCAGTTTAGCCCTCTAACAGTTTTACAATCTTTATCTGATATAGGTTTAAGAGGATTTCCCTGGGCGCAGTGGGATTATTATAAGTCAGAGAGCAGTCTCCAGCTGATATTCCTTCGGCAAGTATTTATTTTAAGTGGGTTTAACAGTATTTAATTTTAAAAAAAACTTTCTGGGTTTTGGGGGTTTTTTGCCTGGGTTGTAAGTAAATTGTTTGTGTTATCAGAGAAGTAGAGACTGAATAAAATGAAGAAATGTGTTATGGCTTTCCAGGCTGGGGGTGGTGGAAGGAAAGCAGCAGCTGGAGGTGGGGAGGATAGAAGATAAAATAGTAATGTGGTGGGAAACGTAACATTATTCCGTGCAGCACTGATTAGTAATACTGCCAAACAGCTGTTTATAAATGGGAAATGTAATGGGAAGGAGGGCTGCAAGGAACATGAGAGTGCTGCAGGCACCGCTGGGTCATCATATGAGCAGGGGATGGCTTCTGTCAACCTTATATCTGCCCCCTGGGGTATCAGGGACTGTGCTGCTGCAGCCCCCGGGAGCATGGGGGGCTGGGGGTGTCCCATCCACCCTCCCTGGCCCTTTTGGGGTGGTGCTCAGTTGTTCTTACACATAACGTGCTCCCCCCGGTTTGGGAGTTTTGTGTCACCTTCAGAAAAGAGGAGCAGTGGCGACCTTTGGCATTGGGAAAGCTGTGCCTGTAGGAGAAAAATCTCCTTTTGAGCCACATGTGGGCTGTTTCTTTATCCTCTTCCCTCCCTCTGGCAGGCTTTATTGATGGCAGACGGCTCTGGGGCTGGATGTGTGTGCACACATCCAGAAGTCGTGCTGTCTTAGCGAGAGCCGCCTTCTGGCCACCTGCACCCGGGCGGCATCCTAGTCCTTGGAGTATTTCAGAGGATGCTAATGGAATGGGATTAGCCGCCCCACTTGCCCTTGCCATCAACAAGAGATGTTTCTGGAGAGCCTACAAAGAAAAGCCGGAGCTAGCAGGGCAAACCCGAACAAAGGCGCTTTAGAATGCAGAGAGAAGCGTGATTTTTACCCTGAGGAGGCAAGAGGTGGGGCTGCTCTGCTCCCCATTTGAAGTCTGAATGAGCCTCTGCCTTAAGGGATGGTGGATGACTGAGTTGGTGCTAATGGGCTGGATGCCCTTCAGTGTCCCTGCTCTGCCCTGCTCCGGTTCCTTGACATTGTGTTTCAACATATTGCGCCCTTCAGGGCTTTATTCCTTACTGCTTGCGAGTTAAAATGATAACGTAGGGCTCTCCAAGGAAATGTAGAGCTAGGGACGCCTGCCCTGGGGAAGTGTGTCGTGGCAGGCAGGGTTTTCTGGACGGGAATGCCTCTGTCCTAGGCACGATGTGGTCTGAGCACTTAACTTGCTCTGACCCTGTCATCCTTCATTTTTAGCTGCCTATTCAAGAGAGCAAGATTTCCATAAAGCCATTGCTTACCAAAAGCATTTCCTGATTGCAGGTTGTAATGCCAAACACACTGAGGGTGAGAAGGTTTAGAGAGATCAGTTTTCTTTATGGCATTGTGCTGCTGCATGGAAGCGAAGACATCCCGAAGCAGCAGGTTACTTACCAGAGGGTTAATGTTGGCCTCTCTGTCCACTGAAAAACTGCAGAAAAATTGCATCAGCATGCCACAGATGACCACAGGTGCTCTGGCAGTCTGTTGTCACCTTTTGAGCTCTCTCAGGTGTACTGATGCCACCTGTGCACAGACAGGGCTCCTTGCAAAGCTGCAGGGGATGGTTGTGCCCGACGGGTGGCCCACCTGGCTCTGAGGCTGGAAGGGGGGGAGCGCTGGCACAGCAATGTTTACCTGTGGGGAGGGGAAAGTGGGTGGAGAGGTGGCGTTATCAGAGGCATGAGTCCATAATTTGGAGAGATTCTGTGCTTTGAAGGAGCTCCTCTGTTGTGGGTGCAGGCCAGAAGGGCTACCCTGAGAGGGGCAGCTGCTCTGGGGCAGTGTGAAAGATATGCTATGGCCACAGGGGTGCTTCCAGTGTCTTCCCTTCTGCAGTTGTGTCCTGGGCCAGTGTGTCATTACCCAGGGTTGCTACCCAGGCCTCACCTGTGTGCTGGCTCTGCAGAGGTTATCTCATGAGTCAAGTTAGGAGTGCTGCCCATCATCCAAAAAGCCCCTCTCAAGTATGGCAGCTGAAGCCAGACAGGTGTATGAGCATACCCAGAGGACTGGTACAGGGAAAAGCATCCCTTTGCATGAGGGGTTCCTGCCTCCAGGCAGAGTCCTTGGGGTGCAGGGTAAGCTGAGGCAAAGATGGAGCCCTTTGGCTGCTGTGGGATAGGGGATTATGGCACCCCTGCCCTTACTGGGGGAAAGGGCAGTCTGAAGGAGAGCAAAGTGAGGCTTGCAAGGCAGAGAGTGAGCGGGCTGAGGGAGATGGAGGTGAGGAGCTTAAAAACCAAGCAAAAGGTGTGAGGAGAGAAGAAAGAGAGCTGAAAAGGGAGCAGGAAGAAAAGCAGGAACAGCAGCACAGGGAAGACAAGAGGAGGAGGAGGGAGTGTGGAAGTGCCAGGTGGAATACCTTGGATGGGAGTTTTTGTGCTGTTAAGAGCAGTGGGGTGTGTAGGTTGGCATCTTGGAGGTACTGAAGCAGGGAGAGGTGAAATGGGTATGACCAGAGAGGGACTGTGGCTGGGGTGGAAGGAGTGTCCCTGCTCCCTCCTGCAGTGGGAGGAGGCCCCAGAGCTGCCAGAGACATGGGTCCCTCTCCATCTGGCCTCCTCCTGCAGGGCTCTGTCGGGGCTCTTCCCCTACCTTTTCCATGTGTCCTTCGAGTGCCCTAGATGCTGTTTCAGGCTTTTGACTCCAGAGCAGACAATGGGGGTTTCAGTGCTGTCTTCCATCAGGGCTGTCAGGATGCAGTAATTACCTTTGCACCGCTGCCTCCCACCCTTTATTCCTCTCCCTTTGTGACTGGGATGTCAGAGGCAGTGATGGTGCTTTGAGGAGCTCCTTTTGAAGTGACTTTGTGAGTCACAGGGACTGGTGAGCAGTGGGGAGCAAGGCGCTGGTGCCCGGCACTCTCAGATCGTTTCAGCTCCCTTGTGTCCGTGGCCAGAGCAGTGTGTCCTGCGTGCCCATCCTCGGAGACACCGGGCTCCTCACATCTCCTCTGCTTAGAGGGGCTCGTGCTGAGGGTTTGATGTGGATGGAAAGAAGGGGAGAGAAGGAACCAGGACACCAGAGGCGGGCTGGGCTGGGCAGCAGTGCTGTGGGTTTGGGTTGTGCCCGTGGGGCTGGGCTTAGCCTGAGCCTGTTGCTGTGAAAAGCGCAGCGCCGGCTCAGGGTGCTGCAAGGGTGCTGAGCTGCCCCAGGGCAGCAGTGGGGTGAGTTTCTGCAGGCAGCCCTGTCACAGACCATCAGTACAGCAAGATGGACTTGCTGTCTCCTGTGGTATGTTCAGGCCACAGGATGCTCTGGTAGGACTAAGTCAAGCTGGATAACTGGACAGTTTGCACTAATGAGATGTTTTAGATGACACGTGTGCCCCCAGGAACCACTGCAGAACCCTCCCCTCCTTGGATCTCTCACTGAAAGGCTAGAAGGTGCTTTCCATCACTGCTAAAGTGTCATGAGTTTGAGCCAGGCACCACAGTCCCAGTCCTATTACTGGTCCACTGAGCTGATGCCCACAGGGCCACCCATCCTGTCCTTCACTATCTTCTGGTTGAAGTTGACAAGACTGAAATGTGAGTCCTCCCATTGAGTGCCAGGACTTAGCACTGCTGTTGAGCATTCAGGGATGCTGTGTGGAGCAGCAGGACAGCCAGCCAGCCTGTCTGTGAAACCCCTGTACGCCAGCCAGAGCAGAGCCTGATTAAGCTTATGAAACCTGACAAGATCACAGCCCAAGGTGGTATTGCTGGAGGCTGCTTGACTGGGAACCATGTTCCTGTTGCAGCAGCGCAAGCATTAGGGACATGTCTCTTGAAGCCTGTCATGACACACGGCTAGCCCCTGAGTAGGGAGCACGTGAACATCTCTCACAGCTGTTATCCTGCCAGCAGAGTGCAGGAAGAGCCTCCTCCCAAAAGGAGCACCAGCTGCATCTGCTTGAAAATGAGCAGCAGTTCCTCATTCTGTGCTGGGGGATGCCCCATCTTGGCTTTGGATGGGTGGTCCCCTGAACAGGTAAATCCTGACCAGGGCACTGCACTTTTGGCTCTGTATGTTCAGTGACCCCTCCAGCTTGGCTGGGGGGGGGGGGGGTGTGTGTGTATGTGTGTGTGTGTGTGTGTGTGTGTGTCCCCAAAATAATCAGGCTTTGTGACCTGTGAAGGACATCCCCATAGCCCCGCTGTTCCATCAGTAGCCTTTGTCACTTTGACCCCAGATGAGGAGCTGTTGCCTATCTGTCAGGGCACGGCAGTCATTGCCCAAGGGTGCTGTGTGCTGCCTGCTGTAGGTCCAGAAGCTGGCAGAGCAGGAACTGCTGCAGGAGGCTCTGTGGTCTGCTCACCCTCAGCTAAAATAAGCTCTGAAGCAATGCATCCTGTGGTACAACCTGGGTGGGAGACTACCTGACTCACCGCCTCTGCCTAGCAGCTATTGCAGGGATCTTCGTGCCACTTGTTGTGGATCTGCATGAAATCAGAGGCTTATATTTCCTAGCAATCAGTATTTCTCACGCAGGCTCTGCCCTCGGATTCCTCCTGGTCGGATTTGTGTTCGTCTAGGAGAAGCAGCAGCAGCAGCAGCTTCTTAAACAGACCAGCTCTTACGCCTTTGTTTCCTTCAGCCCCACAGGGTTAATCTCCTTCTTGGCACCTGATTATTTGCTGCTGCAGGGTGTGTGTTTGAAATTCTCATTTTGCTGGCTTTAATCCCCATCTGGGAGCTGTGTCCAGGTCCCAGGGGCTGGGGGTGGGTTAATACCTGAACCCCCCCTGAGCAGCTCAGTCGCCTCTGCCTCTCCCCACAGCTGGTGGCTCTCAGGTGTCCCTGAGGGAGGTATTGAGGTGAATGGACCACTTCCCAAATGGTTTTTAAGCATTTTGTGTTCCTTTGTGAGGCTAGTGAGCATTGGTATTGCTGGCTTAGCAGCAGGCCCACTGAGAGCCAGGGGTGGGGGCTTGCAGGGCTGCCTGGTCAGGCGAGAGATGGAGCTCTCCTTCTCCTGCTCCTGCCATGAGCTCTTCTCCTTCACTCTGAAACACAGCAGACATTGACACAGCTGGCAAACATCACTGTATCCCCACAAGCCACCAGCTTCTCTCACCGTCCTACAGCTCCAGCTCTTTGCCTGGCACTTCTGCAGGGAATTGTCCCCAAAACTTTTCAAGCCATTGCTCCATCTTGCTGCCTTCTCCTTTCACCAGGACCCTGGACCTTTCACCAGGACCCTGCCATTGCCTTTTCAGTGTTCCTCTGCCACCCACTTGCCTTGATGCCTGGTCTAGGCTGTCAAACTGTCCCCTTCCCCTCTTCCAGTGTCCTTGCTCCTTTGGGGCGAGACCATTCCCAGTGGAGTTCAGGGTGCTCGCTCTCCCTGCCCATGTGCTACCCCTTCTCCCCCAACCCCACGGGATGCAGGTCTGCTCTCCCTAGCTCCTGCCCCCCTGCCTTAAGTTATCCATTGCTTTTTAGGATGCTTGGTTTCCTCTCCCGTTGGCTTTCCCCCCTCCAGGTGCTTCTGTGGGTGTGTAATTAGCTGGCACAGCACCGAGGAGTGGCTCCCCGGGGTGCTCTCTCGCTGACACGAGCAGCAGACGGTGACTAGAACAGAGACAGCTCAGCACACGCCGCGCTCGCTTTGTACCTCTCGTGCTCCTCGCTGCTGCTGGGAGCTCCAGAGGGATCGCAGATGTGGAATAAACGGGAGCGCTTTGAACGAGTGGCACCGTAATCCCTCCCTGCCCCCGCCCCTCTACCCCCCCTTCTTGCAGACATTAGTTTGATTAAAATTGCATGAGCCCACACACGGGGTGTATTTTATTTTATTTATTTATCTTCTCCTAGTGAGAGGCTGGTTTGAGGTCTGCTTTGTGGGAAAGCAGCCGGAGGGGTGCTGGAGAGTTCGGGGTGTTTTAAAAAACTTTCCCTTTGCGGAGCTCGCAGCCGACTGCCGTGGGGCTGGTTGTACTGGTGAGACCTGCTTTTCCTGTGGGGTGCTAAACACGAGCACTTTCTTCCCAGCAGAGCCTGAGGTCCTTGCTGGTGGTGCCTGGGTGTGTGCTGGGCAGGCAGGAGCCCCTTCCAGTGCTGCTGTAGGGCAGCAGCATCTGGAAAGGTGCAGTAGGGTTGCTCCAGCAAAGCTTCACCCAAGGCTTTCCACATCTCCATCTCCGCTGGTAAACAGCCAGTGTGAAGGTTAGGAATTAATTCACAGTATAGATAAAACAAAAATAGATGCATTCTCTTTCAGCCAGGTTTGTGCACCCAGCTTAGCCACGAGTAAAGTCTTCACTACCACTTGAAGCAGCCTTCTGTCTCCTCTAGAAATGGGGAGAAGGCATGGAGAGTTAGGTTACTTTGTTCTGCAGTCCTATTCCACTCTGTAAATGCAGTATTTTTGCCAGTGCTGTGTCAGTGCTGTGTCAAAACTCCTTGGTGGGCATTTATTGGATAGGCTGTCTTACTGCCTCACCCAGGGGCATGCCCAGTTCAGCTTTTGCATGTTTTCCCCTGTTTTGGAAAAGAAAGATGCTATTTCCTTCCCTTCAGGAGGGTTTACTTTTAATGAAATGTTTGCAAAGTGCAGTATGACTCCAGTGAGGGCTCTGTTGCACTCCAAGCATGGTTTCCTTGTCTGTATCTTTGTCACGCCCTCCTTGTGCCTCTGTGTTTTTCCCCAGGCGGAGCAGTGAGGTAAAGGGGCCAAGTAGCTCCCAAATGTGCTTATCCCAGGGTATTGTGAGCTGCCTGGGGCTTTAATCTTTCTTCTCAGACGTCACTGTGCAGCACAGGGCTCTGGGGAGATGGGCTGGGATAGCTGGCATCCCAGCTGGCTGCTCAGCCCTGAACTCCTCCAGCTCAGCTGCTCTCTCAGGTCTGCAAGCCCGTGCACTTTTTAGAAGGTGGAAATGTGGTGGGAGCTGTACCTTCCCAGCAGGAGACAGCTTCCTCTCCTCCTCCTTGCCCACAGGGATGAAATGGTTGTGTGGTGTCTAAAGGATAGCAGTGATAGATAGATGCAATAGCAGTGCAGGACCCTGATGGGTGCTCTGTGCAAGAGGTTCAGAACCCCACAGGGTCCTGCCCCTGTAAGGCAAGAGGAGCCCCCTGCAGCCCTTGCCATAATCTGGTGTGAGATGTGGCCATCACCTGGTGTCCCCTGGCATGGAGTGCCTTTAGTGACACCTTCCTTTAGGAGGAGTGACCCCTCTGCTGAGCAGTGGGACAGAGATGTGCTCCACAAGAGTCCTGTCAGTGCCTCCACCCGCAGGTCTTACTGTAGGGCACAGTTCCCCAGATTTGATGGGAATGTGACCTGCAGGACACAATTCCTTGGGTTCGATGGGAATGGGACCTGCAGGACACAATTCTCTGAGTTTGTTTGGGCTGGGACCTGCAGGACACAATTCCCTGGGTTCGATGGGAGTGTGGCTGCTTGCCTTCCCCGTGGACTGGAAATCTTTGCTGGCTGGTAGGGGTTAGCATAACAAAGCGTCAGGTGAGAGGGAGGCATTGAATTTCAATAAACCAGCGACTGGGGAATGAAATCTCCTTGCTTCTAATTCGAGCTCAGACGTCCCTCTTGCTTACCTTGGAGCAAATCTGCTGTAATGCATAGGAAACAGCTCAGCAACTGCAGCTCTGGCTGTCATCGAGGTGCAGGCTGAGGTTTATTAAAGACCTGCAGAGGTCTGTAAAAAAAAAAAAAAATTTATGATCTTCTTGGGCTTAGTCGTTGCAAGTTAAATATTTGAATAGGTAGGGGCAAGCGTTTTGCTGAAATTGGATGATCCCTTTCATATTTATGTTTGGTTACGCTTGCTCCGCGTGTATTTGGATGCTTGGCCAGGGGCGGAGAGGGAGGTGAGGGATGAAAGGGACTTAGTACAGAGAGGGGAAAACAGGAGCAGGGAGTGATTAGAATGGAGAAGAAAGCAAAGGAAACTACTGAAGGTTAAAAATAATAACAATTAGGCTGGGGGGGAACCAAGAAGTGGCAGAAAAATAAATCGGGGCCTTTGAAGAAAAAAGGGGATAGACAGTGAAGCCTTTTATTAAAATCTAAGTGGCTGACTCTGAAGATAAATGAGCTTGCAGAGAAACAATGAAAATAATAAAAAGTGGAAGACAGGAAGGAGGGAAATATTTAAAAGGAAAATGAGAGGTTTTCACAGGTGTGTGCCATTGAGCATGTCAGCAGAGATGCTCTGTAATCTGCTCTAATAATGTGACAGCTGCTGGGGGCTTTGGAAAAACAAACATAGCCCAAACCTTGCAATTATTTTTTTGGTGAGGTGAAGTTTCCTGAGTGTGTAAAGCTGACTGTGTCCTCCTTTTGTGTCTGTCTGGGGCTGCAGGTTACAATCCAGCCTTTCCTTTCTGGGATGTGTCAGGAGCTGCTGCACGGACAGTAAGCAAATCCTCTCCCAGGGCACTGCTGCCTTTTGTTCAGATGCAGGGAGGCTGGAGAGGCAGTGATTCAGTGCTTGCCTGGGGTTGCACAGCCAACAGAAGGTGCTCCTGCCACCAGACAGCAAAGGAAAGGGACTTTGATCATTCCTTGGGAAAATCCTGCCATTTTCCACCCAAAAGTGTTGTGCTGCAGGGGGCTGTCTGCCCTGTTTTGGTTTGTTTTGCAGTGTCAGTGGAGGTGGTTGGTAATTTTTGGAAAGAAGGATCATGGTACCCCATTTGCTAAGGAGGAGCCAACCTCCTCTTGGGCTGCTGTGAGGATTTGTAAGGTGGCCACTTCTTTCTCTGTAGGTCCTTGGCACTGTGGGGAGTTTCTTGGCTTGGTAGGACATGGCTCTGATGGATATAGATGTCAGACTCTGCTGTGGGGAGGTGTGATGCTGTGTGCATTTCTGGGAGGTCAGGTCTGACCCACAGACAGGCAGGTGGAGGAATATGGTTGCTCCATACCAGCCTGGGGTCTTCAGTGCTGCCCATCTCCGTGAGGAGCTGTGCACACAAAATGGGGAAGGACTGAGTTCACTGACCTTGCTTTTCCTCCTTTCCCAGTGGAGGAATTTCTTTACAGTGTGCCTCAGTCCCACCAGGGACAGTCTTGCTGCCATCCACCATCCATGCATGTGTCAGTCCCTCTGTGGAAATAACATTTCCAGGAATGAGCCAGTGCTGCGTAGTTCAGTGGAAAGTCCTGTCTCAAAACCTCTCCCAGCAGTGTATTGGTCAGCACCTAGGGCAAAACCACAGCAGTCACCACGAGCTCCAGAGGTGGAAAACAGATATATGACTCTTTCTCTTAAAGGAAAAACATTGAATCACAGGGACCTAATTGCTTCAAATAAATGCAAAAAAGAAAAAGAAGGTAGGAGGACACTGGTGGGGGTGAAACTCAGCAAGCCAGTGCTGGTAGCCCCTGTTAGGCTGCACATCCACCCACTCTGTCTCTACTGCTGTGTTCAGGGTGAACATGGCACATTTCTCAGGGATGTGGCTGTCTCATACCCACTCTCAGCCTGTATTTCCATGGGCAAACTCTTGTGGGCCATAGGGAAGAGTTCCCAAGCCAGACTTAGCCAAAGCCAGTGGAAGGCCGTGCTCTCAGTGTTCTCAGTGTGGTGGCATGCACCTCAGCAGCTCTGTGGATAAAGGGGGAGCTTTTGTCAGCCTCCTAGGAATTTAATCTCCACATTTTTCTCATATTGTTTCTGGGTACTCTTGGGGGCTGAATTTGCATTGGTGGCATGAAAGGAATTGACTTTTCACTTGCAACATGTGAGGTAGTGAGTTTTGCGTTTTGCCTGTGTCTTTTCCACAGTCTTGTTATGCCCACCCCTTTGTGGATACCCTTAAATTCCTGAAATTATCAAGGTGAACTGCATGGAATCAAGTCTGCTACAAGTATCTGTTTTAACAGCAAGGATAAGAGGCTGCTTTAGTTTAACTGAAATCACTTTGTGTGGATTTTTCTGGCATAAACCAGACCTTAATAGATCCAGAATGTCTGAGGATGATCGAGTACTCAAATAAACTTGCAATGAATTTTATGGGAAAATAGCTTTCTGTCTCTTTTATGTTGTGGTTTTTGGGGTTTTTTTCCAGTGATGGCTAGAAGAATGAACATTTTTCTTAAACAAGAATGTTTGGTTTTTTTCTTTTTTAAATCACTTCCCTGCTTATTTATTTTGGGGCAGCAGTGTACAGTGCTGCATAGTGTGTTTTGCTATAGAGAGGTGGCATTTCAAAGAACCAGGCTAAAAGAGCTGCTTGGAGCCTTAGGTGTGGCCATCTCTGCTGACAGGCCACAGGTGGAGAGTCTTTCCCAAGGAATTTCTTTCCCAAGTGTGCCTGTTAATGGGAGCTGTAAGAGTCCAGCTGAAGTTCCCTTCCCTTATGTATTGATTTCCCCCCTCTCCCATCTGTGCTGTCATGATTCCAGTAGTTCTTCAGTCACCCTTGAGTTTGCCAGGGCACAGGAGACTTGAATACCTAATGTGCTCAAGGAACGGTTTTAGAACACAAAAAACCCCCCACCAGAATAATTACGTGGATAAAGAAAAAAACCTTCATACCATTTTAATGTAACAGAAGAAAAGAAACAGTCTAAAGCTCTTTTCTTCCTTTTTGAAGGCTGTGTTTATAGGAATTTAGCTGTGATCTGAAATATGATAGCCTTTAAAAGTCTCCTGCTTTGTTACAGGGGACAAAACAGTGATAAGCAAGAAGGGAGGACGTGTCCTAGCTATGCCACAAAACAAGGCTCTTGAGTCTGCCTGCAGTGGGTTTTTTTTGTTTGAGTGGGTGAGTGGGTCCCCTGTTTTAGACAGGGTAGAAAGTTGATACCAGTGCTAACTTTGATGGAGATTTTTGTAAAAGAAAGAAGAATAAATGTGGGCAGAAGAACCAGTGAAGTTTGGTTTCCTGTGGGTTTTGCTTCATGGTTGAATTGCGAAGTATCTAATAAAGTGCAGTTGCTGCTTTTCCTTGATTGCCATACCCCTGTGGTTATCTTCCAGGCGACTTCTTTGGTGTCTGAGGGTTGACCAAACAGTTCATTGTTTTCCACAGAGAAATATTAGTATATGGTGGGTATCTCTTCTGCTTCTCCAGCTATTTAATGAAACCTGTGAAACTTATGCATGAACTGCTGTCTTATCTCTCCCTTTGAGAACTTCAGCCACTCTCAAAGCAGTGGCCACTTGCTAAAGTTAGGTGGGAGACAGGTGCAAACACGGCACTGTAAGGTGGTGCTGTCTCCTCTGGAAGCCTAAACTTCTGTAGGAAGAGGTCATGACTGAGAACATTTACCAGCCAGAGACTGGTACAAAAGGTGAAGATGGAAGGTACTGTCCAAGAATTTTGCAGTGCTGAGAAGCCCCTCCTGAAGACTCTTGTCTTTCAGCAGTCTTAAAAGCATTACCTTCTGTCTTGCTCCCTCATTTTTTTTTTCACAGCATCCCAGGACATCTAGAGATCCCTCTTCCTGTAACTGCTGAGAACTTCCCTCACCCTCCTTCTGCTCAAGAGTCATTTCAGGCTGATGTGAGTTGGTGGTGTTTCCATTATGCTGTGCTTCCCTCCATCTGCTGAGCTGACAGCAGCCAGCAGAGTATCTGCTGCTGTCCCCGGGCATTTCTCTCTGGGTGTCTCAGCCTGTTAAACTCCAGAGCCCACCTCTGCCCAGGGCATTCCCGGGAAGCAGCCTAAGTGAAATGCTTCATGCTGGCCGTTTTGCCATTTACCTGCGGGGTAGGGAGCAGCAGCTGGGAAGCTGGCAGCTTGCAGAGCCTTTTGCACTCGGATGCAATGGTGAGACAAGGACAGAGTGGGAAAACTGGAGCCGTCCATGGATCTGGGGACAGGAGTGTATCAACTGCGCTTGGCTCTCACTCAGAGGCTTCACCAGTAGAAGGGCTGGAGGCCCTATAAATAAAATGCTAAATTCTGCTGGAGTCAGTGCTATTGATCCTGCACTGGCGACATCGTGGAAACTTCCTATTTACTAGTTTATTTCGTGACTTATTTTCTTTACTGTTTTGAGTGGGTTTCTTAATGCACTGCTTTGATGCACTCTGTGCCTTTGGGTTAATGATAGGTGCGCCGAAAGCATCTTCTCCTTATTTTAACAAGAGATTTATTTCCTGAACAGTTATTTTTAAATGCCCACAGTCTCCTGCAAAGGATTTGGGGTGTCCTGGAAAACTTGGAGCACTGTGCCCTAGGAGACCTACCTGTGCTTTGGAAGACTCTGAGCTTTCCCTTCTGACTGTAACCATCCGTGGTGTGTCTGTGCTGCTGAGATCAATGCATATAAAAATAAATACATTTATTAAAATATTTTAATACGGAGATGCCAGGTACTCTCATGCAGAAAGTCAGCTGGTTGTGCATGCCACATTAGCTTTTCCAGACTAGCTCATTGCTACACAATTGCACTTTTTGCAGTCTCCAAAGCCCAAAAGTTTCAAACAGAGCACTTCACCTCCCTTTTACTTATCTTCTGTCCCTCAAATTACCACCACCTGAACTAGAAGAAGCTTGGAGAGGAGAGATGACCATAGCCATTGTGAGTAAGAGGCAAAACTGCAGAAGTACAGTAGAAAATAAACTCCTCAAGAAAATAGATTTGCAGAAGTGGATGTTACCTTTCTTTATCTATGGTACCTTGACCAGATGGCACAAGACTGTCAACTGTTCGGCTGAATTTGCTTTATTCATCTTAATTCTGCTTTCCTCGGTCTCTAGTAAAGGAGGAGAGCAGGTGGTCCTTGTGGCTGGGGAACTTGGACTCCATCCTGGAAGAGCCAGACTGTGCCTTTCATTCATCATGAGAGTGCCAGCTTCAGAGTAACAGTTCTGACCTGCCAAAACCTTGTTGGAAGAAAGTAGCTTGGAAATATGCAAAAGAGCCACCACCCTTCCTTCCAGCTTCCAGAAATCCCTCCAGCTCATGCTGACTTTGTGGCTCGCTAGATGGTTATTGTCTGCTGAAGATATATGTTTGTATAATACGTTATGAATAATTTGCATGCTTTAAACAGGACTGATGGGTGAAGAAAAGATTTCCACTGTCTTAGTTTGTATGGGCTTGGTTTTTTCCCTTAGATTTCAAAACTTCTTCTCATCTACTTTATTAGCCATCCTGTGTCTCTCAGTAATCTGCATGTAGAGGATGTGATTGTCTCCTTCCCTGACTGCATCAGGATGCCAGTGTTCTCTCCTTGTCTTTCCATGGGAACTTAAGACCCAGACCTGGGCTGAACAGGAATTTTAGCTATAATAATAGAGAGTAAAGCCTAATTCTCTGCTTTCTTTGGTACTTTGCTTGTGAGGGTTGAAATGCTCCGTTCTTGTGTGTTCAGCAGAAGAGTGGTTTTTGGAGAGGATAGACTGACTCAGATTCTGCTTGCAAAAACCATCTCCCAAGTGTGTCTTGGTCTGTATTGTCTTGCCCTGGAGGCAAAAATAAATCACTGCTGAGCCTGAGGAGCAGGACAGAAGGGAATACTGGAAGTTGTGGTCATGGGCTTTGCATCTCAAGGGACTGGTTAGGTGCCCAAAGGCAGGTGGGAGAAAGATGCTTGCAGGTCTCAGAACCATCATTATTGAATAAGTGAAGGAAAAACAGCTCTCACGTGCACACCTTGACCTCCTGTGTGATCTCTGCTGAGCTCTTGAAGCGGGGGCACTAATCTCTGAAAGCAGCTCTTGCACTCTTATCTCCTGGTGTTGCTTGTATAGTCGAGGTAGAGGAGAATGAATCCTCCTTGAAAATTGATTTTTGAGAAGGGCGACTTACCTGACTACAAAGCACCACAAACATTATTATAGTCCAGGGGGAATGTGACCTGGGATGTGTTTTGAAATGATACTACACGACTCTCCCTGTTCAGCTGTTCGTATTGCCTGCCTGCCTAAGTGCACTAGGTGGAATGAAATCAGGCTTTTCAAAAAATTGGAGGAAAGAGGATTTTCTAAGCTTCCTATTTCTGTCATTTCTTAACTTCAGCTTCAGAGGTGTAAAACATTTAAGACAGTGTTGCCTGCACGGCTTCAGAGGAGCCCGGGCTGTGTCAGCTCCACGTTTGCTCCTTTTCTGCTTTCCCTGCCTGTCCTGTGGATTCCAGGAGGCTGTGGCTTAGCAGGTTGCCCTGTGCCGGTTTAAGCCACAGCAAATTCCCACGTGCCTGCTCTTAGCTCACAAGTGCTGTTAAGTAAAACACATCAGCTTAACCTTGGGTGGAAGAGTTGCGTGCTGATGCGCTCTGCCCTCGTGTTTGCAGTGGCTTAGGCTTGCCTTAAGCTGCGGTAGCTCGCTGCTGGTGCTCGGGATCAGCAGGAGAGCTAAACCCTCACAGAGGTGAGGCTGTGGAAGAGGGAGGGAGGCAGAGGAGGGATTTGTGGTCTGTCTCGCCTTGGCTTGCTGCTGGAGGTTATTGCCTCCGCAGGTGAGAGGCTGGTGTGGTGCATGGTGGCCTGCAGCCCACTGCTGCCCTCCCTGGGTGTCTCCCCCGGGCTCTGTTTTGGAGGGGTCTGTGGGGTGCTTGGTGGGGCTGGGCTGGGCTGGCAGCCTGGCCAGGTGTCACTGAGCACAGCAGCTGGGGCAGAGACAAGTCCCAGGGCCAGCATCACCCAGGGCAGAGCCAGGGTGTGAGCATTACCTTCGGGAGAGCTGTGGGAGCTGGGCAGTGCCACAGTGTGCCTGGATCGTGTCCGGGTGTGCTGTGACCACAGAGCCCATCCGGGAACCACCTCCTGTCACGTGTTGAGTAGCAGAGCAGGGCCATCTAACCTGTCACCAAGCAGAAGTTTCCTTGTAGCAGAGAAGCAAACATCCATGTCCTTCTGGATGTCGTCTCTGCCACCTCCTCAAACCTATTTTTTACTTGCAGAGTGATTTGCACAGTCCCTGCAGAGAGCACCTACCTCGCAGAGCAGGATTGCAAAAAAAGCGTGCATGTGTGAGGGAGTAAAGGTTTTCCTTCCTGAGCTGGCTGGGAGATGGAAGCAGAGATGAATCCTGTGCTCTCTGCCACACACCCATCTCATGGTGCTCCTCGGCCTCCTCTCCATCCCCAGTGTCTCTGCCCTTTGGGCTGCTGTCGTCAGGGTTTGCTCCACTGACGCTCCAGATAATTTTTGCTTAATGAACAAATGATGACTCTCACTGCTGGGTGCCGCCTTGTCCTTTTACCACCCCTTTCTGGTTTCTTCTCTTCTGTTTTTTTTTTAATTTTAATGAGGTCGCTTGAACTTTTCCGTCTAAATTAGCTGTCCTAATAACCAGATGCTCCTTGGGATGCTCTGGGACATGGGTGGATAGAGGAGAAGGAGCTTGTTAGCAGGAGCCTGACTTGTGCTGTTCCCTAGAGCAGCTTTAGTTGAGGGCATGGGCTGTGAGTGTGCCCCCAGCACCTGCCATGCTGCACCCAAAGCAGTCAGGGGAAGGGGGCCAGCATTTTTGGAGGAGCATCCACTCAGAGAAATGATCTAAACAGCACTGTGCTGGTGGGGCTGGAGCCCCAGAGCAAAGCCCAAGGGAAAAGGGGAGGGCAGGTGTCCTTTTTCCTGGAGCTGAAGCACTTGTGAGAAGTTCAGAAAGCTTCAAGCCTCCCAGGTCCATCAAGGAGCAGCCAGAACTGGGGCTGAGCACCTCTGCTCCCCCTGCACGTGTGCCCTGGGTGCACAGGGAGGGGGTGCACAGGGAGGGGGTTTCTGGTGCGGCCCTGGGGTACCTGCTGCCAACCCCTGTGGGTTTGTGTGGGGCTTGGGAAGCTGCAGGAGATCATTGCTGTCCCATGTGCCTGGGGTGGATGCGCTGGCTTCTGTCCGTGACACCTGAGGGGTCTCACACAGCTCGGATGTGTGGCTTTGTCCAGGAAGCGCCTGTTCCAAGGCTCATCCTGGAGACACGGAGCAGGTTGTGCACTGGGATCCTGTGCCACTGCCTGGGAGGGAGCACAGCCTCAGCCTCAGCCGGGTAGGCTGGACGCGTGACTAGCGGAGCCCACAGCAAGCACGGAGAAGTTCAGGCCCTGAGTCGGAAAGCTGACCTAATTTCCACTTTTTGCATCTTCTGTCTGATTCTCTTCTCCCTTTTCTCCTCCATTAGTTACTTCTGGTTTGGTTTTTTTTTCCCTGTGCCCTTTCTCACTTGCTGCTTGAACTCACCCAGTTGCATTGGGAGATGCATTTCTATTGGCATAATCATTCCAGGCAGTCGTTAGTGTACCAACAAGGATACCATTGTAATCGGAGGATTTATTACTACTGCTGTGAAACAACTGCCATGCTGTCTCATTTAACTCTTCAGCTCCCCTCCTGTCTTCTGCCAGCAGCTGAATCAGTAGCAAACTGCCCTTTTAAGAAAGCTGCAAGCACTCGACCTGGGGATGTGTTATTTTATTCTAGTTTTTTCCTGCTCTTACCACAGAATGCTGCAGTGATATGAGTGCAAGTGAGTTCAGTGCTTCACCATCCATTTCTTGATTGTGTTGCAACTGAAAGTGACTTTGGTGTTAAACTTCTCATTTAAAGTAAGACTTAAATATTTCCATGAAGGTGAAAAGTATATTTTAACTGCTTTTCTTTAGACCACAGCAGTAGTACCGTAGCTCAGCCCTGTAGGACCTTGAAGGGAATCCACTATTTCAGAAAAGTGTATGATTTCTTTTTTAGTTTAGTTAAACAGTTACTAGTCTTTTATCTGTCTTTAACCACCCTTATTTTTCAGTGCAGAAGGATAGTAATCCCCAAACAAGCAGACTATTAATACTTGTTTTTCCCCATGGTACTCAGAGCCAATGGCTGTATGTTGGTAGGTAAGGAAGAGAAGAGGGAAAGTTCTGCACAGAGACCCTGTGCCCTCAGTCACAGTGAAAATACCTCTTGGGGCGGTATTTTCTGGTCTCAGGGAGGACCTTGGGCACTGGGGGGAACTTACAAGCACACTAGAAACAAAGCTTTCCTCTGCCAGCAGCCACCTGAGAGTTTTCTGGCTGCTGCTTGAAAATTAGACGAGCTAAAGAGATGCTACCAGTGGCATGATCAGCTCAGATATTTTTCCACTTGCAAAGGTGACATTGAGGGTCTTCATCAGTTTTGCAGCAGAGCACGGTGCGTGTTTCCTCCCCGCTGAAGGCACTACACGTGCTCGTGACTGACAGGGAGGAGTGCCTGGTGTGCTGCAGCAGGTATGGATCAGCATGTACAGCTAATTGCCAGGCACGAGGGCTCCAGAGGATTACACTGCTAATCTAGATACCGCTCCTGCCTTATCACCACCCCCTCCCTCCCTCCCGCCGCACGCCTGCACACGTACTTGGATCCTGTACGGAATAGGAATCAATAGTGCTGTGGGGGAGGGATGGAAGGAACGTGGATCCCTGAGGGCTTCCAGTGACTGGGAGACAGCAGGTCCCTTCCAGCTCTTCCTGTGGCATTGGAGTGTCTCTGGTGGCAGACCCACCCTCCTTCCCTGGAATGGCATGGGTGGCCACAGAAGGGTTAGCAGATTTTGCATTCTAATAACAAAGTGCTGTGTTCCTCTTCCTCGCATTCCCACCCTCGTTGCCCTTCAGGTGCCTCCCAGTGCTCACCTCTGGGTTCACCAGGGTGGCCCTGGCATTGCTGTTCCCCTTGAGCAACTTGTTTCTGTGTTGAACACACATCCAGAGGGGTTTTGGAAGGAGGTTTATTGGTGCTGATCTATGATCCCTGCGGGGCAATGAGATGTGCTGGGGCAGATGGAAACATAACTCTTGCACTGAATCCCTGCAAAATCCAGGGAGTATGTCTTAGGCAGAAACAGCTTCTTAGGAGCAGGGAATACATGTATTTTTTCTTCCTAAATAGTTCACACCTGATACTTGGTAAGCTTAGCTCTGTCCAGGTGGTGTGAAGCAGGCAGCTGGGGACACAGGGTAGCACCATAGAATGTCTCTAAATTGTATCAGTGGGTAAAATCTACAAAGAAATCCAAAGGAAGAAGAGATTGGTGGGTTTTGCTTGTTCTGCAGTGGCCCTGAGATGGCCCAGCTGTATTGGGTAGCCTGTCTTAAGTTTTACTCCTGAAGAGCCTGAAGTGTAAGGCTGCTGTGGTGCTAAGTGATTTTCACAGCATTGTTTCGCCACCTCGAGCTAGAGAGCCTCTGGCTCCCAGCCTGATGCTGCTCCTGCATTGCTTAGCAAGGAAAGGGAGTCTCAGGCAGGTTTGCTGCCTTGCCTGGGAGTAGAGAAAACATTGATAGATCTCTGCTTTGTTTTGGCTCATAAAAGCTTTGATAGCCTACCCCTTGGAGGTGTTTGGGGTTTTGGAGACCCAAGGATGAACCAGAGCCAGCCTGGGGAAAAGTGAGGCACCTGGATCATCCTTGTGTGCGTGGGCAGAGTTCAGCACAGCACTGGGAGCTGCTGGAAATGGAGCCTGTCCTGGGGCTTGGAGAAAAGTGTGTTGAGATGAGCACCCAGTGCACACCTGGGAACTCCAGTCTCTGCTCCCTACCTCTTTTCTGGAAGACTGCAAGCCAGTTCCTTGTCTTGAAGTTAGCCATAATGAGCTCATCTAGTGCTCATTGATTGCATGTTATTGAATTGCGTGCCTTTGAGCTGGGTTTGACTGGAGCTGGATGTGCAGGCTTCCTGAGGAGGGGTGCCCTGGCCAGTGGGGAGCAGCTCTGAGCTCCTCCTCCTGGTCCTGGCAGCTGGGCCCTGGGACTCTCCCTGGCTGGGTCCCTGACACCCTCTAGTGGAAATATTTATATTTAATATCTCAGAAGCTTTCAAAACTTGGTGGTGGTTGTGAGCCCACCCACCACTGAGTACCCATCCAGTGCCCTCTGCAGTGACCTGTGGCTTGGGGACTCACAGGAAATGCTGTATTCCTTGCTCTGAAGTGTTATGAGTACAAGCTCAAAGCTGTCAGCTGTGACTGGCTCAGGGATGGCGGTAGCACTGTAGATTTATTCCCAGGAATTGCTTTTCAGTCACTCCTCTCCTTGTTCAGCCTCTTGCTGTCAAACTTAACCTTGATGCTGGAGAGAAGGGAGTTCTGCTGACACTTCGAGAGGGTCGTGACAGCTGCAGGGATGGACTTGTGTTGGGGAACAAGGAGGAAGCAAGGCTGGATGCTGGGGGAAGTGCAGAGAAGGCTGCCTGGATGGCACATTGAGAAGAGAGGAGAAACAGGCAGGAGCTGGGTGAGAAAGAGCAAAACGATGTGTCCTGGAGCATCCCACTTGGCTCTGATTCAGGTGTGGCTCTGCTCCCTTTCATACAGGGAGGTGACTGTCATCTAAGCTTGTCCTTGCTTTCAAGTGCAGCTCAGCTGGCAGAGTGTGTCCTCAGAAGTCCTGGTGCTTCCTGCAGCAGGTGGCTTCAGGATGAGTGTGGGCGGCTGGCAGCGTGATGGCTGGCAGCAAAGCCAGGGCTCCCAGGTGAGCACTGTGCAGGCTCACTCGTGTCCTGATATGCAAACTGATGTCTCTGAAGCCTGAGCAGGGTGACTGGCTTGGGAGGAACTTCTCTTCCGAGAATACACCTGCCTGCATGTTCTGTCCTGCCTTGGCGAGCACCTTTGCAGTGTTCCCTGCTTCCTTTTTTCCTCTGTGACTTCCAGCCCTAGTCTGCTCCAGCCTGATGGGCTAAGCCATGCCTGTATCCCTCCTGTTACACAGAGTCACAGAATGAGTGAGATTGGAAGGGACCATTGAAGGTTTCTAGTCCAATCTCCCTGCTTGTCCCCCAAAGCACATTACTCAGGATTGTGTCCAGAAGGCTTTTGAGTATCTCCAGAGAAGGAGCCTCCCCAGCCTCTCTGGGCAGCCTGTTCCAGTGCTCTTGTCATCCTCACAGAAAAGAAGTTTTTCCTCATGTTTCTCTCGTCCTGCTGCTCAGCACCACCTGGCTGCATCCTCCTGACACCTGCCCTTCAGATACTTGTATACACTGATGAGGTCCCCTCTCAGCCACCCCTTGTTGGTGCAGGCCAGTGGGGTCTGTGTCTTGGAGCGGTGCATGAGCCCCAGCAGACTTGTCCCCACTGTGGGAGTCCCCAGTGCTCGCTGGGCTTTTGAAAGGAGTTGTGACCTGCTGCCATGTTCAGCTGCCTCTTGAGAATGGCATTTTCTCTTCTCCTACCAAGTTCCCCCCTGCCTGAACACAGTACCCGAGGCATGTCTTGCAGTGTAAATAAAACAGCTGTTTGTGCATCGCTGGCCAAGCGTGAGAGTGGTGGTGTGAAGCACAGAGCCTCCCCGCTGGCCCGGCCACCTCGGGGCTCTGGCTTGTTCCTCCCTGATCATCTAATCTTTCAAAAACTGGGCTTTCATTTATCAAACGGGTCTCACGTCCTCCTGGTTAGGAAGGTGGCACTGACTATATGGGAATATATGTCTCTGCCATGCTGATGTAAGACAACAGCCTTAAGGCTTCATGCAACCCAAAAGGTCTTACCAGTTCCTGTCACCAGAGGATCTTGGTTGGCTTTTTTAAGTAAAGTAGCAGGAGGAATGCAGCACAGTGTGTCAGGTGTTACCACAGTTAAATTACAGCTTTAACCACATGCCAACAACACCTGATTTTTCTCCAGGAGTGCACTTTGCAAAAACCTGCCTATGTGGGATAAAGGATGCTAACCCTCCAGCCAGGTTACGACCTGGAAATACAAAGTCATGGTTCCAGCTGGCAAAACAATGTCTCTGCTAGCCTCCAACCAGCTCAGGGAATGGTGTGGCGAGTGCTTGCCTGAGGCCCAGCCTTCAAACAGGTTTCCCAGCATTACTCCCAGGAAGTGGGCAGCTCCTCGTCTGGCAGGCCAAGTGCCTGTTCCCTCTTGGAGCATGACCTGGCTTGTCCTGCAAAGCCAGACAGGCTCCTGGGGTCAGCAGCTCCCTGAGCTTACCCAGAGAGCAGCCGTGCTGCTGAGCAGGGCTGGGGGGCACACAGGGATCTGGTGGGGTGCTCAGGGCTCTCAGATCCTTGGAGAGATGACAGGCACATTTCCTTCACAGTTACCTGCTCTCATCCCATAAGCTGTTGCACAGAGGCTCTGCATTCACAGCATCTCCGCGGGAAAGTCACTCCAGCAAGATGATGATGATGAGGCTTAATTTATTTAAATAACATAAGAGAAGTTGTAAGAGCCCATGGCTGGAGGGCGAAGAGAAAGGAGCTGTACATCTGTGGAAATTGCTCAGTAAGGTTTGAAATGAGAAGTTTAAAGCTTGTTGTGCAGGCAGCATGAACTGGCAAGGTTAGTTGTTGCTGTCACCGCTGTTTGGGAGTCAGGGGTAAGGGGGAAAGGTGGAGCAAGCGGAATCCTGGCCATGGTCTGCCAGAAGCTATTGCCAGTGAAAGTGAGGAGGTTGCTCCAGTGAGAAAGATGAGGGGAAGGGAGGGAGTAGAAGATGTGGTGGCCACAGGGACAGAGACAATGCCTGCAATATAAGTAGCCTTACAAGGTACTTTTCCTGTCGGGCAGTAACCTGGGTGGTGAATGTGTGGTAAAAGAAAATGCCCTCATCTGGACTGGATGTGGGAAGGTTTCCCTCTCATTTACTCCCAACTTGTTCCTTTTTTAATTTGCCCTCTTCTGATTTTGACTTTTCTGCCATAAATAATCCCAGTGGTTGTCTTCGCTGCAGCTCATTGCTCTCTGTAGCAGTGCCTGAATGAAACAGATGCAGCTTCTGGCAGCTCAGCTAATTTTGTCAAACCATCCAGTGCTGTCAATGAAACCAAACTGAGATATGTTAATTATATTCCACTGGTACGTGGCAAAACCGTGGGCATTAACAGGCTCACTAACACTGCCTTGTCTGCAGAGTTGGGGAGAAGGTTTACATTCTTCTTTCCACATGATGCTTCTTGAGGCTGCAAAGTCTAGAAAGGCTTCTTTATTAAAAAGTCTAATCTTCTGGTAGTAGAACCTCTTGCTGAATCCAAGCAAGGTTGGGAGGGCTGCACTTTTTGTTTTTCATCCTGATTTTAGCAGCTATACTTCCTTTCCTCTGGTTAATCATCTGGAAAAATAGCCAGCAATTTTATTACCAAGTGCCTTGACATAGCTGTGTCCTGGGAGCCAGTACTGGTCAGGATGCAATTGTATTGCTGCCCTTAGGGGAGACAGTTCCCTCTGAATGCAGAAACCCCTTCCTTTGGCCTTAGGGGGTCATTAACAGATGAAACTATATAAACAAAGGAAAAGGGAATTGGATCTCCTGACTTTTTTATGAGGGATGATTAAAGGAACTGAGTATGTTTGTCTTGGCCTCACCGGTGACTGAGGAGGTGTGAAGACCATGCCAGGGTTAAGGAGTGGCTGAAGGATGTGGGCAAGAGGGGGGTCACAGAGCATGCTGGGGGGCACGTGGTGGAGGAGAGGCTCCTTGTGACAAAATGCCTTGTTGGGAAATGGGTGTATTAAACCAGGCTGCTCTGGAGAATGATGGAAAATTGTGTTCAGTTGCTGGAGCCCACTGAGCAGGAATTTAAGCACCACACTGGAGTTTGTGCTGCAGGTCATGGTCTTTCCCAGCCAAGGGCTTTGGGAACAATTCTCCTTTTCTTAAGGGCTAAATGTGAGTTAACACAGCCTTGCTAATACTTAAAGTTTAATTGCAACTGTAAAAAGAAACCTCTCCCCCAGCTCTCTTTTGAGGTGTTTGGCCTTTAGACGCAGCATTTTGGCATTGCTCACTCTGGGCTGTTTGTGTCCCTCTCTGCTGCAGTGATCCCCGACTCGCTGCGGGTGACAGCGGTCCCGCAGACGCTGAACAAGGTGGAGCACGACTCCCTGGAGCTCAAGTGCGAGGTGTCCAAGAGCACAGCCCAGCACAGCCACGTGTCCATCGCGTGGTACCGGCAGCGAGGCAGCGAGGCGCCCGTGGAGATCATCTCCCTCAGCCGCGACTTCGTCCTGCGGGCCGGCAGCGCCTACGCCCAGCGACAGGCCACGGGCGACGTGCGCTTGGACAAAGTTGGGGAGACCACCTCCAAGCTCACCATCTACAACCTCCACCCGTCAGACCAGGGCGAGTTTTACTGCGAGGCAGCAGAGTGGATCCAGGACCCGGACGATTCTTGGTATGCCATGACCCGCAAGCGCTCCCAGGGCACCATCGTCAACGTGCAAGCCACTGGTCAGTGTCACCTCTGCCTTTTCTCCCTTGGCTGGGCAGTGGGAGGAGATGGGAAATAGGGCTGTGCCTTGTTAGGTGGTTGGGGTTTGGCTCCCTGCTTTGCCATGTGCCCCACCTGGGGAGCTGCTGGCAGGGTGAAGCAGGGCAAAGGAGGGCCCAGGCACTGCCTGCAGCCAAGGGAAGTGTCAGCAAAGAGCAACCAGGGGACGCCAGGGCAGCAAGGGGGCTGGGGTGGCAGGCCCTGTCTCCTGACATGGTCACATCTGGGGCTGACACAGAAGCTAAAACATAGGTCTTAAGCACTTGGTGCTAGCACAGACGGTGAGGATTTTGGTAAGTGAGGAGGTAAGAGTGACACACCAGAGAATAAAACTGAAAGTTTCAGCAAACACTTTTCTATCACACAAGGTCCATTTGCAAGTCAAAATTCTCCTAGCCCACAGCACAGGTTCCTGCTAAGGATCTAAAGACCCAGCTGAGCTCTTTCTTTGTCTCTGATATCCCCAAAGGTTCTGCCTCTTGACTCTAACTGAGCAGGGTGTGAGTAGGCCTAGGCTCCAGGTCATATTCCACAGCGGTACTGGATGCTGGTGTCACATCAGAGCTGCTCCCTGGAGGAAAAGGCTGTGACTGAGGAAGCCTTTGCTTGCTCTTTGCTTGGTGGGCAAGAAGGTGCCTCTCTGTCAGCACAACCCATCTGGTCTCTGACAGCAAAAGCAAGTCCCTAACCTTTCACCCTCTGGATGTGCTTGTCTGAGTGACGTTGGCCATGCAGGGAGTAGCAAGTTGTAAACACCTCACACGGGGTGTGCTGGCTGTCCTGGTGGGCTTTGCCATCCTGACACGAGTCGGTCTGTCTCTCCCCAGATAAGGAGTTCAGCGTCCGGCTGGAGACGGACAAGCGGATGTACATCGTGGGCGAGCCGGTGGAGTTCCGGTGCATCCTGGAGGCGCAGAACGTCCCTGACCGCTACTTCTCCATCTCCTGGGCCTTCAACAGCTCTCTCATCGCCAGCCTGGGACCCAACGCTGTGCCGGTGCTCAACAACGAGTTTGCCCAGCGCGAGGCCCTGGGCCAGCTCAAGGTGGCCAAGGAAAGCGACAACGTTTTTGTGCTGAAGATCTACCGGCTGCGGCTGGAGGACAGCGGCAAGTACAACTGCCGGGTGACCGAGCGGGAGAAGACCGTGACGGGAGACTTCATCGACAAGGAGAGCAAGCGGCCCAAGAACATCCCCATCACTGTCATGCCACTCAGTAAGTAGAGGCGTGCCCATCCCCTCCTGGGGACATTGCTGTACTGGGCAGCTAGCTGGGGAAGCTGTGATGTGCCCAGACCACGGCGGTATGGGAGAGGGAGGATAAGCGTTCACATGCTGTGGAGGCTTGGAATCCCAAGTGGCAAGATGTGTTTTTGTTGTTGGGAAGGGGATGAAAAGGAGGGGTGTGTGTCAGGTTCATAGGTGGGGAGTCATGCCCCCACTTCGGTAATGACACCAAGCTGGCAGTTCTGTTCTTGAGCTGAAGGTACATGTGACAGCCTCTGACTTGCTCCTCACACCTCTCTCCTGGCCTCACTCTGCGGGGAGCTGCGTGCTCTGTAAAGTATTCAGCAGGCATAATGGGGAGACCAGCTTGGCCCTGGTTTATCCTAAAAGCTGCTAGGTTCCTGCAGGCTGTTATGTGATGGTGATTCAGCTGTCTTGCAAGACAGCTGTACTGGGAGAAACCAGGGTTTGTGTGCTCCTTGAGCCCCAGTGCTCTTCAGCACAGAGCTCTGTCCTGGTCACTGTGTGTCAGCCAGCTCTGGTGAAAACAACTGGAGGCTTGCCTTGAATGTCTTTTGTATTTGTCAGATAAACTTGATAAATACAGAAGTAACAGGTTGAGGGGAGAGATTCCACTGACTCATTCGTTGTTTTGCTCTCTGAAACTGGTAGCCATGACATGGTGAACCATGCACAGGGTTACCCAGGCTACCATGGCAGTGGGCTTTGACCAAGCAGAGGGTAGCTGCAAGAGGATTTTGTGCTATATTTGCCTCCTGACTCCTAGATTTGTAGGGAAATGCAGCCCTTTCCTCTAGCTTTTTTTTCCCCTCCTCATTTCTCAAAAAGAAATTCTATTTCTTTTCTCTCCTACCAATATTTGGTCTCATTTATTTGGCTTTGAAAATTACTCTAGCTAGAAATCCTGCATTGGACAAATGTCTCAAATGTAGTGTTTCTAAACCCAGCCACCTTTCAGGCAGATTTGATTCTTGCCTTTGACAAATCACCAGCTGTAGGAACAAACGTGATGATTTTTCAAGGGCGCTAAGTGTCCATAACTCTGATGGAAGGCAGCAGGAGTAACCAGCACTCAATGTCTCTGAAAAACCAGCCACAAAACCTTACTTCTCTGGGAAGCTCAAGATACCAGATTTTTTTTTGAATGTTACCAAACAGTGATAGCTGCTTACAGTGTCACTAGCAGTGGGAGTTTGGGAGAGCTTCTCCCAAAAGGTGTTGATAGGAATGGATGTGGCAAGATGGTGATCAGGATGACGTGAACTGAAAAAGCCACAGGGCGCTGGAAGCTTTTGTTTTTTGGCACAGCCAGTTGCACGCAGTGCGTATGGTAGCAACAGAAATTCCCTCAAGTTTTGCTGAGATCCCATCCCGGACCTGTGACCAGAAGACACGGCAATGTCTCCTGAGCCGTAGGCAGAGAGATTTCTCCCAGCTTTGGCCTACACCTGCCTTGAGTGTGCAAGTCACCAGGAGCAGCTCGCTGCCCACCAGCTCTTTTTGGATGTGGTCACGCTTGAGGTTAAGACGTGCCTGGACCCAAACGCGTGGGCAGTTCCCTGCACCTGGTAGAAAGCGTCTCTGGCCAGCAGCGTCCTTCTTGCAGCCCGAGCAGTGGCGAGTGTGTATCATCTCCCCTTGTGTGTATGCGTTTCTCTCCTTAGAGACCAGCATCTCCTTGGAGATAATCAACAACGCCAGCGTTGTCTTGGAGGGAGAGAGCCTGCGCTTTGGCTGCAACGTGCGCTCGGGCCTCGGGCCCCAGAGCCGCCTGTCGGTCACCTGGCAGCTGGTGGACAAGCTGAACCGGCGCAGCGAAATCGTGCGTCTGGACCGGGAGGGCACCCTGCACCCCGGCCCCGCGTACGCAGAGCGCAGCAGCTACGGGGGCATCCAGGTGGAGCAGGTCCGGCCCGGCTCCTTCACCCTGGAGATCTTCAACAGCGTAAAGGCGGACGAGGGCCACTATGAGTGCCGGGTGGCCGAGTGGACACGGACGCTGGATGGGGAGTGGCAGATGGTTGGGGAGCGGCACACGAGCACCCCGGTGTCCATCACTGCTCTGGGTGAGTACTTGAGGCGTGGGGGGCCCTGGGGCCACGGTCCCCATGTGCCTGGCCGTCCCCCAGAAGGTCACCTGCAAATCACTGAGGCTGTTCTCAGCGCTCCTGCCCTTGCTTGCCAGCAGAATGGAGGCACCCAGCATCCTGCCCACAGCTCCTCGTAGGTCGGTGCAAAACACCTGCATGCACCGTTGTGTGTGGGGGCAAAGTCTGAGGGGTGGCTGTGGCAGGAGCAAAGCAGCGGATGGCTGAGGAGAGGGATAGGGATAGGGCTTGCAGTGTCCTTCAGAGGAGAGAGGCTGCCAGTCCCATGGTGTGTCCTGCCGGTACTGGAGCTGGGTTTTGGTCAGTGCAGTGGTGGTGCTCCATTGGCGGCCTGTGGGCGTCGAAGCCTTCTTGCCTGCCCTGGGTGAACCTTGTCTCTGGTCACCGGATCAGGGGAGCAAAATGCTGGGCATCTGTTGGCCCAGCCAGCAGAAATGGTGAGCATCTCTGACAGAAAGCATGAGTTGGGAATGGTCCTCGCTGCCTCTGCAGGGAGGCACTGAGCTGCTGGCCCAGAACCACAATGTTGTCCACAACCAAGCTAAACCAGTACCTGGGATCATTGCAGCTGGTACTCTGCTCTGCCGAGGGGCTCCTCTGTTCAAACACAGTGAAACCACATCAGTTCAGGAGAGGGCAGGTAGGGAGTTGGACATTTTGCATGGATTATGAGTTACTTTGGTCCTCTTGGGCTGGTTCCAAAAGTGATCTGCAGAAGGCTGAAGAAGGGATGACTGCTTCTGTGAGGCCACTGATTTTCAGAATGCCAAGGCTAAGACAATCGGGGAGCTCTATTGAAAGGTCAAGATAGGAATTTTGGCAGGAGTGTGGGGATTGTGTGGCTTTTCTTGGTACTCTGCAGTGTTAATCTTAAGCTTTGACAAGATGTGTGTGAGACCATACTTCAAAGTCATTTTGTATTCTGATTAAAATCTTGCTTCTTTCTCCTTTCCTGTCCTTTACTTTTGACCTCCTTTCAGAGGCTGTTTTGTCTGGAGTTAGAAATCTTTCCTGTATAGCTTCCAAAAGCAGGTAGGGGTGTTCTTTTGTAAAGAACTAAAAGCAAATTCTCATCTAGTTTCAATGGTGTCTTCCTCATGAGGTCAGCGGCATTTGGCCTTGCTACAAGTCCCAAGTATCAGCCCTTCCCTTTACTCTGCCACTTGTAAAAGTGTTGAGATTAAGCAGTGAGATTTTAAAATGTGTCACTTCTACTCTTGTTAAAATTTAAGATGCTCAGAAGCACACAGCAGTTCCAGAAGATGTGATGGAAAGGTGGTTGTCCCACCTCCTCCGCTCCTCAGTCACTGGCTGTTGAGCATGTTCTGTCGAGTCCTAAGAAATTCCTAGGTCTCTTTAACTAGCAAAGCTGAAGTACCTCCTAAAAATATAGTAGAGAAACTATTGAGTATTGCTTTGCTGCTGAATCTGGTATTTTTTTGTTCAGCCTAATGTTTTCAAAATATCCTGAGAAACTCAAATGCAGGGTGCTAAGAAAGAGCAAGAGAGGTTTATGGCTTCAGAAACTGCTGCTTTAAAAGAAAAAATGCAGTAAATTTAGTGACACTCACATTTCAAGTTAAGGTCTCATCGTTTGCCAGCCTGCTGGGGTAAGAAACTCTACCTGAACCACACAGATGATGTTCAAACCCATAAATCTAACCACAGGCTGGTTCGGAAGCAACAGCCAGAAGAGAGAAATATGCTGTCAGAAGAGACCAGATGTTCCTGAACTTCTGAGGCTCTTGAGTGCGTGGCAGGAACGTAAATCCCTGGCTGACCATACAAGGAGGGGGGCAGGGAATGTTGTGTTTTTGTAGAGGGGTTTTGCAGAAAATCAGTCCGCTTTTGTGCTTTTTGTACCAAGTCCCAAAAGAAGAAGGGCTTTCGTTTGTTAACGTAAGTGCCATGACCATGTTGGCAGAGTTGAAGACCTGAGAAACATCTGCATGGCTTCATGAAGCTTCCTTGCCCAGGCCAGCTGGAGAGCAAACTTGATGAAGTCAGCTGGTCTTGGTGAAATTAACTTGGCTTTCTAGGGCCTCCTCTGGCTCAGGGTTTCTCTGAGCTGAGCCTGGTAACTCACTTACTGGGGCAGGAGGGCTGTGCAGGGTCTGAAGGTGAGGGCTTACGTGGGGCTGAGATGCAGCACTCCCCCTCCTCTGCAGGGGAGGCAGCCTGGGTCTCACGCTGCACTCCTGGGTAATCACTGAACATGCTGTGAGAGGCTTTAATCCCGAAGATTGACCTGTTTTCTCAGTAATTGCACATCCCGGAGCTCGGGCACGGTGACGCCATGGGGTTGCAGAGGCACTTGCTGGAAGTGTGCAGATTCGGTGTGCTCCATGCTGTGCCCGCTCTGCCTGCAGCAGCAGGGAGCTCATGGCTCATCTCTTCAAGCCAGTGGCAGGCTGAAGCTCCATGCTGACCCAGAAGATGTTCCTTTTTTGACTGGGCACTGTCTGGGGTCTCCTCAAGCAGTGGCAGCTCTGCTGAGAGCTGGGGCGGCCAGCACTGCAGGGAGAGGGGAACTGTCAGCCCATGTGGGACACCCCATGGAGCCTCCACGTAGGGGAGCGCTTCTTGGGGACGTTGGCAGAAGAAAACAAGGTCCCTGCTAAGTCTGCTGGCCAGACTGAAGTGGTGGGAAGAAAAGAAGATATTTCTCTCTGCAGCTTGGAGCAAATGAGCAATGGAAATACTCTGACTGAATATGTAAGCCTCACTGGCTTACAGTTGACTAACTGGAATATGTTATCTTTTAATTACTAATAGACTGCTGATTTCAACTCCTCTAAACAAACAGAGTGCTGGGGGTAGACAAGTCAAAGTGTATTGACCAGCTTGCAGAGTGGCAGACAAGCGAGAATAACTGCATAAAGCTGTCCTGGAGTTGTGGTCTGGAAGAGAGCAAAAGCTGTGCTGTGTGAAGAACAGGAGCAACCAGCTTCTCTTTCAGTGTGCCTCCATCCTGGGGTTTTGTAACCATTGCCACCTCTACGATGCATGTTTTGAAGGCTGCTACTTCTTGCTTTCCTCATTCTCGCTCCATCTGCAGCAAGCAGATGCAGACCTGGGGTGGGGGACAGGGTGGGACTCCCAGCCCAAGAGGTGGATGTGAATCACAGGGGGCTGGTGCTGCTCTGCCAGGTGCTGCTCCCTTGCCTTTGTGCTGCTGCATTTCCATACAGGGTTTTGGCAGCCTGCAGAGGCTTCCTGCCCTCTGGATCTCACAGGGTCTCACTCCTCTGGGCAGAACTCGAGGGCAATCCTGCTATGGCTGCAGCCCGTGCTCACTCAGGCAGTCACTGCTGCTCAGGCAGTCACCACTTGTGTGTTTTTGCCTCTGCTTTTCACATCACTTGGCCGTAGCAAACGAGAAGCCGACACAGCTCGAGTGGCTGATTACACCACTGGATGACCACACTGGCTTTTGCATGCTGACAGCAGGGCCTCCTCAGGCTGGGGTCTCTCAACGCCCTCCCCTCTCTTCCCACAGAGGCCGGGTTTGCTGTCACAGCCATCTCCCGCACCCCGGGGGTGACCTACAACGAGTCCTTCGACCTGCAGTGCATCATCAAGCCCCACTACCCGTCGTGGGTGCCGGTGTCGGTGACGTGGCGCTTCCAGCCGGCGGGCAGCACCGAGTTCCACGACCTGGTGACGTTCACGCGCGACGGCGGGGTGCAGTGGGGCGACAGGTACGCGGGCTTCCGCACCCGCACCGCCATCGAGAAGGCCGAGTCCAGCAACAACGTGCGCCTGAGCATCAGCAGGGCCAGCGACACCGAGGCCGGCAAGTACCAGTGCGTGGCTGAGCTCTGGAGGAAGAACTACAACAGCAGCTGGACGAGGCTGGCAGACAGGACCTCCAACCTGCTGGAAATCAGGGTGCTGCGGCCAGGTGAGTGCCACGGGTGCGTGGAGGGGCGTGTCGGGGGCATGGGGTGTGTGCTGGTGCTGCAGTGGTCTCCCCCGAGTTAGGACTGTCACTGATGTTTCTCACTTGTAGCTGGCCCAGCTCATCGACTGTGATTGTGTTGGAGCTCCTTTATCCGCCTCTGCGGAACTGGGTCCTCTTTTTCCTCCTTGTATGCTATTCCTGGGGTTTTCTTCTGGGAAGTGAGGTGGCTGAGCTCAGTCCAGTCTCCTGTTCCTGTGGTTTTCAGGTTGCCACCTCCATCCATCAGGGCAGGCTCTGAAAAGAGAGAAGAGTGGGGCAAACAGGATCAAAGAGAGAGACGTTCCCACCAAAGCCTGCACATGCACCATAGGTGGGGTGCTGCAGCTCTGGGCTAGTAACTGGGTGCATCTCTCATTCTAGGACTCCTTCCTAGGGTCTCTCCTGGTTGGGCTTTGTGTTTTTCCCCTCAGTATCCCTCTTCATACTCCCTCCACCTTCCCCAACCCTGTCTTTAGACAGCTCAGGGGATGCTGTGAGCTCCAGCCACCTCATGAGCTCTCCATCATTTTCCTTCCCTCTCTCTCCCTTGCCCTCATCTCCAGGTTAATCTTCTCCATTTATCTTGATTATGCTGCCTTGTAATACATGTTTTACTGCTTGCAAGGTCAAGTTGGTGATGTTCATCATTTTAGCTTACTTCCCTAGGAAACAGTGTTGAATGGATGTGGTCCCTGGAGTAATATGCTTCTTCACAGCCCTGTGCATGCATATCTGTGTGTGAGACAGAGAGGGAAAGAGAAATCCTTGATAACAGCATCCAGAACAGAGCCTGTGTGTCACAGCTCAGGGTGGCAGGCAGGACAGTCAAACCGTGCTGTGGCAGCCTGTTGTTCTTTCCCGGAGCAGTAACCCTCAAGTGATGCCTTAACAGAACAAGTTGTCTAGGTCTCCATGGTTTTTACCTCTCCCTGTCTCACAGCTGCTCAGCAAACGGCTGCAACACAAATCTTAGCTGTCAGTTCAATGAGCCCTGCATAACATTTGAGGCTTTATGGCTCACAGGCGGGGATGGAAGAGAAGAGGGACTCCTCAGAGCTCTCCCAGCACCATGGCTGCACTCTCTGTGTGTTTCGTTACCGTGTCCCAGGCAGCCTCTGGGAGTGGGTGGTTGATGTTCTCTATGAATGCAGTGTTGGCAGTCGGACCAGGGACCCCTCTGGTTCTCTCTAGCTTTGCAGGCAGCAGAGGGTTGTGTTATGTCATTCCTGGGTCTTTGGCTGAATAATCTCCAGACAAGATCCAGGATGATGTGGGAGACACCTTCCCCTGACACTTCTGAATGAATGTCCTGGCGCCCTCCCAGTCAAACCTGTGCTGATGAAGGGGGTGCTGGGTTTCAGATAAATATCCAAGGCTTCTCCAAAAGGGGTCATTCAGGACCCCCAAACGATTAAACACCTGAGAGCACTGCCTGTCTAATTCTGTGCCTCTACAGTCACCTTAATCTGAGATAACTTCAGATTGCTATTTGGTGTCTCAGTCCTAGCTTTTCCTTTCCCATTAGCCATGGGTGTCTGCCTTGACCCATATGCGTGGGGTGAACTACCTCCACTACCAATCCACTAAGGAACACCATAAGGAAGGCTTGCTGGAGGTCTTTTGGCAAATGGAGCCAGCATGTGTTTCTAGATTGCAAATTAATGTTGGGGTTCTAGTTCCCTCTCAAACCCCTGCTCCCTGTTTGAGTGACCTTTCTATTTGACAGGTTCCAGGTGCAGGCATGGAAATCAGTGTATGCCAGCCTTTGAAGTGTGTTGAGGAGAGAAAGGTGAATTAGTGGTGACCTCCTTGCTCTATGAAACCCCACATCCCTAAGGAATAGGATGCTGGAGCTTCTCCTGGTGTGTTGGTTTGCCATTTCAGTGCTCAGGCTGCCTCTCCTTGGCATTCCTGCAGTGGGGTGGTGTTTCTAGATGTCATGTGTGCTCAGTGGTAGCTGCAGAGGTGGCAGTGCTGGTTTTGAATTGCATGTTAATGTGGCTGCAAAGTAATTTCACTCATGGCTGTCTTGTGGCCAACAGGTAATTCTGAGGGAATGTCAGCAGCTTGAAACATCCAGTCCTTTCCTACTCCCAGAAGAAATGAGCAGTATTTTGAGAAATGAAACATGTAGGGGCTGAAGGAGGGGGTAAGAAAGGCAGGCAGTGGCAGCATTAACCCAGCTCTGAGTACAAGGTCTGTAGGCAGGAAGGCACAAGTGTCCTGTGTGGCATCTGAGCCAGATTTGGCCTTTGAGTGTGACATTCCTGATCCCTTGGGCATGAAGCTGTTCTATGGACTGGCAGTGTGAGGAAAGTCCCTATAAAGCGTGCTGGCTATATATGTGAGAGGTTATAGAGGATTTAGGTATCATGAAAGTTCACCAGCAGTGGCACTGGGATCTGAAGCTCCTTTTCCTGGCCTGCTGCTCAGTGTCATGCAAGCCTGCACACCTTGGGTTGGAAGCTCATGTGTGCTTTGCAGGGACAGAGACCTGCACTGCTTTAGGGCCAGTGCTGGGTATTAACTTCTGTAGGCTGGGGCAGAAATCCAGGCTGTGGGGGCTGTTGAACACGACTGGGGACCCAACTGGCTAGATTGCCTGTGGCTATTTCATTTGCCTACAATGCTGTGATTTCCTTTTTACTTCCATCTCTCAAGCTGCCTGTTGTTTCCTTCTTGGTGAGCTCATGTTGCAGCAGAAGGGGAGGAATAATAAAAGTACATCTCAGTTCACGCCAGCTGCTTCCCCGAAACCAAAGCTGGCAAGAGACCATGCACAGTAGTGCAGCCTGAACTTGCAGTGAGCCCCGAGTGCAGGGGTGGAGATTTCTTTTGTGTTTGGGGCTCCCCTTCCGCTGCAGTATCTGGCCTGCCTCTGAAAACCTGGGTCTTTCATCCCCAAGGCCACCATCCCTTTCCCCTGAGGGTTCACCACCATTTTCCCATCTAGAGACATTGCCTTGCCCTTTGTCTTCCCCATTTCCAGGTGGAGAAGAGCATCCACCATGCAGGGCTTAGTGGGCTGATATGGGATAACCATGTGGTGACTCCCTGGCACTTACAGATTTCTTGGGTTTTAGGGGAAGCAGAGGTACAAGTGGTTCCTTTTGAATCCAGGTGACTCTGGAAGGGTTTGGATTCAGGCTGAGCTCTCAGTGCTCACACTGAGATGCCAGCTGACCTCACTGTTCCCTGTCCTGTTCCTTGCACAGCATGGAGGGGAAACAGCACTTGGGCTCTGGGTCCTGCCTGAGTGAGGAAGGTGGAGATGGAGCCAGACAGGTCAAGGGGAGACCCAAGGGCTGTCAGGCAGGCTCTGTTCCCATCTGCTCCTTGGATCTTGCTTCTCCCTGCCAGTTTTCCAGGGATGGAGTGCCGAGACAGCAGGTGCTGTCTGGGAGCAGTGAGTGTCCATGTGGTCTGCAGGACTCAGACAAGGGCAGCAGACAGTGCACAACGGGGGCTGTGCTGCAATCTGGGCAGGCTTGGGTGTCTGCAGAGGGCTCTCTCTTTTGGCAAGGAGGCATGAGCAGATTTGTGCTGGTGTATTAAATTGCCATTGTCGTCGTGCGAGTTACTGCACTTACCATTCCCCTGCAGCACAAGTGAGGGGGTGATTCAGCAAAGTCCTGGGGTCTGGGCACTGTGGAGTCTCTCTGGCAACAGCAGAATAAAAAAGTTGGGCTTTTTTACATAACACATCCACCCTCAGAGCACCTTCTCACCCCTTCACACTCATGCACCTCCCCATGCAGCTCCCCACCCCTCCATCCTTGCATTGTCCCTTGTCCTGTTCCTTCATGACTAATCCTGGATCGGGCACTCTGGGAGAAGCTGCAATCACCTCTATAAATCTGTCCTCTTGCTGCTGGGTTTCTGACAGTAATGAACATGGGAGGAGGGATGGGGAGGGATGGCAGGGGATGATAACTGAGCAGATGCCAGGGGTGCTGGGCTCCTCGCTGCTTTCCTGCAAGCCATTCTACAGCAGATTGATTGACCTGGGAACCATCAAGCAAACAAGGCAGTCATGCTCTTCATTAGAGCATTAATTAGCTTCCAGAGGCTCTCCAGGGGCTGCTTCTTAAAGTTTGGTTTATTAGGAGCTGTCAAGTTGAAACCATCATGGAGGGGGAGGGTGGAGCTTGTCAAGCTGGTGTTGGAGGAGCTGGTGGTGGCTTTTGCCTGAACCTTACTTTGAGAGTGGGGTGAGCCAGAGCTGTGCTCTCCCTGAAACCTTTCATTGAGGTGGGTGCAGAGCACTCTGCTGCTTTCCTGCTGTCCACAGGAAACCAGTGAGAGTGGGTGTGCTGGGCTAGCAATGGCCAGAGAAACCTAATGATTGGAGAATGAAAGACTCTTACCTCTTTGTCCAAGCCCATCCATGGCAGCCACAAAGAGACTGTTCACTCTTGTGCTCCTCCTCTCTGAAGACTGACTGAGCAGCCAAACAATGGATGGTTGTGACTGTGCAGGCTGAGGATGCTGGAAGGATGAGGAGGGCATGAGGCAGAGAAGAACTGGAAAAGGAGTCTGGTTTATGGTACACTTTTTATGGTTTACATTTTTTATGGTACACTGGTTTATGGCTGGGAGAGGAGGACTGATTTTCAAATAATTAATTACCAAGATATTTGTGGAGTATAGTGAGAAGCTTTCCTTAACAAATGAAACTCAGATATTACTGTTAATGCCTTTATTCCATCTCATCTTAGTAATCTTAGTAATTTCAGTGTGCAAGGAATCCTCTCATGGATGGATGTAAAAGATGCCTTTTCTTCTACAGGTGGCCAGTGAGGTACTGACCAGACTCTTGAGTAGAGGCTCCAACAAATGTTTTCAAAGTCCACAAAGAGTCTACTTTAACCTGACACTTCTTGCTTCTGGCAGCCTCCTGCAATAAAGTTAAGGAAAGTTAATGAGCTGGAAACTTCCTTACAGAAGTGAAGTCTGGAAACTGAAGTTTGCTGCTTGCTTGATCCCAGAGTGGTTTTGCTCTGTAGAACAGCACTGCTTCCCTGCTTTACAGCTGCCTGCTCCATCTGGCAAATGGTTGTACTCCTGCTTGAGTGATGAAGGAGTCCAAGAAGTGCTCAGAAGAGAGGAGCATGTTCCTCAGCAGCTGTGGCTGTGGTGCAGAGCAGTCTCCTCTTCCCTGTGTGCTCAGGGACTCGCTCCTTTCCCTTCACTGCCAGTGGGGTAAGACCTGCTGTTACACCTCAGAGCTGCTGCTCCTTCCTTCCAGCACTCTGAACACATGAAATGAAGGGACTCAGTGTTGCATGACCCAGAGCTGTCCCCTTGCATAGACCTGCGTTAGTGACCCAGCTGGAGCCCTTTTTCTTTTGCAGTTAGCAGAGGTGTGCTTGATTCTCCCACCTGGTATCCCTAGTAATCTCCTACTCCTGCCAATTTGCCCTGGGGAGCTCTGTTGCCATGCTTGCCAGGTCCTCTGGGACAGATTCCCCACTTAGACTTGCTGTCACCTCCTTGGCACAGTTATTTATCCCAGGCCAGCACCCCAGGGTGCTTTTTCTCCATACTTAGCCATCACTCCCTGCTCCAAACATCCCTGTCCTCCTGGGTGTAAGCAAAAGGAGGGAGCTCGTGCTGGATGTTCTGCTGCATTCCTGATGCTGTGTTGGGGATGATGACACTGGCCTTGTGGGATCAGAGCTGTGATTCACCTCTTCCTGCATTTGGTTTTCCTTCTGGGAGCCATGCTACTTGGGTCCTCTGCAGGTTTGCCTGTGAGAGCCTTCTGTCAGAGCCAGGTGTGTTGAGCTGATTGCAGTCAGTTATGTTCAAGGTTTCTCTTGGGACTTCATCCTGGAAAATGCACCCAGGGGCATGACCTAAGAAGTTGAACTTTAAATGTATGAAGCATCTTGGATGCATTTCACAAGGGTGAAGGGTGTGGGATTGTGTCCTTGCACCTAGAGGGACCTTAACCTGACTCATCCTGCTCTGTGTGTGCCCACTGATCCTAGGGCAGGCAGTCTTTCTTTTCAGCCCCCCAATAAGACTGACAATGCCAGGAGACCTGGGCTGTATCCAGGATATGCTGCTCTCCTCAGATTAGCTCTCTCCATGGTTACTTTTTAGGTCCAATTTTTTCACTTCCATTTCAGAGTACTCTCTGCTTTCTGTCTTTGATATCTCCTGAGCGGTTTTCCACTCCCGTTTGCAGCGTGGATATACAAAACCATGGTGTCAGCCTGTTTGCAGTCTGTGCACATGCACCTTCTTTGATGTTGTCTTGAACAGCTTCTCTCCACACACTTTAGCTTCTCATCGATTCCCCGTTTGCTCTCCTCGGACTAAAATACTCCGCAGTGAGCAGTGCTTAGATGGCGTCCAGCTCTAAAGCTTTGTACCTCCTCCCGTCCTTGAAGACTTCAAAAGCAGAGTCAGCAGGGGCAGCCCTTGAGGGAGAGGGAGACTGGTGATGAGCAGCTTTCCAGCCAGGTGTTGACCACTGTTCTCCTGTCCCAGTCTCTGCATGGAGCCCCAGCCTTCCATGGGGTGAGCGGCCTTGGGGCCAGCAGGCTCAGTGCTGCAGCAGCACAGTTTTCCTCTTGCTGCATTCTCAGCCCTCCAGTCAGAGCAGTGCCCAGCCCAGGGGTCCCTCCCCATATGCCCAAGCAGCACCTTTGGCAGTCCATCCCTGTGCATGGGACCTTCACAATTTTTCTGCCTTCTGTATCCTGAGGATTGCTTCTCCTGGCATGAGACACTGCATGTTCTGACATTGGTCAAAGACTGAATTCCTGGGTTCACTGAACCTGAGATCTGCTTCCTTACAGCAAAATGGCTCCAAACATGCTGAACCTGTGGCTCATAGTCTTTTATTTTAACATGTATACATAAAAGTTTTCTCTCAAGGCCGTCTTACTTTCTTCAATAGGCATTTGGGGTGCTGCTAAAGAAAATTACTATAGTTTTCCTTGTCCCAATTAACAGAGAAGCAGGGAGTGCAGGTAATGATGGATCTGTAGCCCATCATGCTGAAATACTGTCTGCCCAAACCGGGACAATGGCATGGGAGTTGGTGTGTGAGTTCAAGAATACAACTCCTTAAGAAATGACAGGTGGCTCGTTTCACTTGGTTGTTCTTCCAACAGTAGTTGTACTCACTAGTCATGGAAGCAGCATCATCCATGAGCATTCAAGGTGCAGGTGGAGCTGATGGAGCACCTGGCTGCACAGAAGGAGTGATCCTCATCCCTGATGTGTGCTGCTGGCTGCATGGTCCTGTCCCTTTCCTTGTGCCAGTACACAGGGACAGGATCCTGCTGTGCACCAGCTCAGTTTAATACACCTGCAGAAAGCTATCCCTGTGGAAGGGAACAGTTAAAGGTGAGTGGAGTGAGCTACTGCTTGGATGGATTCAGCTGGGTCCTTCCCAGGGGGCTTGTCTTTGCATAGAGAGCTGCACCTGATACTGGGCAGTATCGAAAAGATCTCCTGGTCCTGCCTGAAGTCTGTCTGGAGAGCTTGCTCTCTGGATGGCAGGAAAATGACATTTCACACCACCCTAAGCAGCTCATCTCTGTCTGCCCAGCACTCAGTTTTTCAGCAGGAGCTGCTGGAAATGCCCGAGTGAAACGCAGCGCGTGCGAAAGTCGGCCGTGCGCTACGGGCAGCAGTTGTGCTCCGAGCGTGCAGCTGCACTAAACTGTCAGGTATTTGTGTGAGGGAGAAAACTTCCCAGGAAATCCAGCCTCCAGCATGGCATGGGAGTTGGTGTGTGGTGCTGCTGTGTGTGTTACAACTTGCTCTTCGGGCGCATTTAATTACTTATCTTTTCCTAATTGACGGAGCGCTCCTTTGTTTGAAATCTTTCTGACGAGGGGTTGATTAAATATCTCGGTATGTTATTTTTTCTTTCTTCACCCTCAGTGGCTGTAGCTTGGTACTGAATTTATCTTCCAGTGATCCTATCTCCATATTTTAATTTACAAGTGATCAGTGAGCCGTATATTGTTTTCTGACAGCAGGCACAACTCATGCTGGGAATCTTGTATTCCTCCCTCCCCTCCTCTCTCTCGTGCAGAACCTTTTATGTGCATTTCAGGGTTTTGCAGGAAAGTTTCTAGTTTTAGGTTTGTGAGGCATTTTGCTCTGAGCTGTATTTGTTTCTTGCCGTTCTTTACAGTGACATGGTTTCTGTTTCTTGGGGAAAGTCCTGCTTTTTCCAGGCCAGTGGCACGTCCCAGCTGGTGGTCTCTGCCTTATCCTTGGCTGGACCTGGGAGGCTGTGAGCTTCCTAGCGTTTTCCATCCTTGCAGCTACACACAGAGCCTTTTCTGTATGTGCTGGCAGATGTATGGCTTCTGGGCTTTAAAGAGTCTTTCTGGGTCACACATGCATTCCTCCCCAAGGCCCCACTTGGTTACCTGCTCGTTTGTTAGCTGCTCCACAGGCCCCGGCACGGCTGGTAATCCCAGGCTGTTCCCTGGCCGAGCAGATGTCCTTGTCACTGCCTGCAGTCTTCACATGCAGAGATGGGCTTGACCCGCTCCCCTGGTGTTTGGTGGGTCTGCAGTCTGGCTGTGCTGCTTTTGGGGAGGGGCAGGGCATGGGGCTGCTTGTAGGTACGTTGGGATGATGCCACACTCACTTTGTATGGTGCTGGAGCTGGTGCTGATGAGCAAGCAGATCCACCACGAGGCTTGAGGAGAGATGCCTGTTCTGCTTCGCCACAGCACCCTCTGGCACCATTTTGAGAGCATCAAACTCCACTCCCCAGGCTGCTGTAGCACAGTGTCCTTCAGTCCTGTGCCTGTGCTTGGGGCTGAGCACCAGGCAGGGCTAGTGGACGGGAGATGGTCAGCATGGACGTGCATGGCTACTTAAATACCCGGCTGGTCTTGCCGCAGCAGCAGCTGTGAGGCTGGGGAGTGTCTGGGCTGCCTGCTGGGCTGTGGGCTTTGCAGCAACTTGCTGAACATGTTGAAATGCAGGTCACTTGGTGATGTTCAGAGTCACAGCCTCGGCTCTTTTGTCTGGCCACGTGGGAGGGGGCTGAAGCCGAGCCTTCCTCAGGAAAGGGTTAACGCTGTCTTTCCTTCCCATAGAGCTGCTCTCCCAGTAATTCAATCATGTCAGCCTGTTTGCAGGCAATAATTCATTGTTATAGGAACACTACAGTAAAGTGACAAGTTAATAATGGCAGTAATAATGGCAGGCAAAGTCTAATGCTATTTCCCTTTCTGCTGCTCCTGTTGCACCAGCAGCCTCCCATGTTGGCTAATGCAATTTGCAACCTCACTAATCCAGTTTCAGGAGGAATTGTGTTCAGTTAAAAAAGAGTAGCTGGAGTCGGGAGCTGTGCTGCCATGTTCCTGCCTTCTCTGGGGAGGTTGCCCCAGTGCTGGAAGCCTTTGTCTTTATTTTGCTGTGATTTCTGTGCCGTGGTTAAGCTTAATGAGCACAGTCCTCCTAGGAGCATCTCGTTTTCTTCCCTTCTGCAAATGCCTTTCTTCTGATGCCTTGTCTCCAAAAGGACTTGCACGTCTTTGCCTTTTGAACGTTGGTTTGCTTTCAACTAACCTAATAAACCTGAGTCACCCAGCTCTCACCATGCTGAGTCAGAAGGCTGATGTGTACTTGCTTGACTCTGTTCAGTCATTAAAGCAGGAGTCCTTGCAGTGTCTGGGGAGGTAGAGGAGGCTCCTCAGCCCTGTTTTGTGGAAGGGAAAAGAGCTGGCAGAGCTCTGAATGTTAGTACATGTCTAAGCCTGTGGCAGTAACCTGCACGCTGGTCTCTTGAATCCCAGGCAAACATCCCTGGGAGGAATTCGGGCACCGAGTGCTTTTCAGGCCCTAGTGAAGGAAATGATGAAGCACCTCTGGGTTGTGACCACAGGCTGAGAGGATGGCTGAGTTTGTGCCAAAGGCCTGGCCAGTGCCCTTCAGGGTTGTACACTGAGCGTGCTGGGGAGAGATGGGTTCCTTGTAGGAAGTCACCATGGGGCTGTGCTCCTGGAAAACAATCTCTCTGATCAGCCTGCTAAACCCACTGTATGGTGTTAAACCAGGGCTGGGTTCAGGTTGGGCCGGCCTCGTTTCTGCTCCCCCTGCACACACACCTCAGCACAGTGAAATCTCGGTGGAGGCTTTTAAAAGTAGGACATTCCCCCGGAAAACTTTTTGCAACACTTCATCAGTTCTCTCTCTCCAAGCAAGAGCGTTCTCTGGAGGAGCTCTCCCCAGAGAGCAGCAGCCTCCAAAGTGGGACACCGCCTCCCTGCTGTGGTGGCAGGGCTTTCTGAGGACTCTCAGGGGTGGTGGTGGCCATCCTCATGCCCACCCTTCTGTGCCACAGCTGCAGGCTGATGCGGAGCTGGCTCCTTCCCCAGCGGATGGCCCCCTCCTCCTTTGCTGCAGGGGCAACATTCTGGGGTTTTGCATGGGGCTGTTTTGGGGAAACGGTATCTTCAGCTGCAATTAAATATTGCCATTCCCAGGACTTAGTAATAGTGGCTCCCAGGTGGGAAGTAAACTCCTGCTGTTGTATTTTCTTGCTGCCTACAAGGCAAAAATGATGTAAGGTGTCTGAGACGGAGCATCTTCTTATCACAGCATTTTTAGGTACAGGTTGCAAAGTGCTTTGCTAAAGGTAAGTGTTGTAACCCCAGCTGGATGATTAGGAAACAGAGGGGAGGGAGCCAAGACACAGCAAGTCAGCAGAAAAACTGTGAATCACATCACTGTCTCTGTCCTCCTCCTCTGATGGCTGCTCTCCCTTCCCCCAAATATTTGTGTAACTGTGCTTACCACGTGCTCAGCTTGAGGAGACTGCCTGCCTGCTTGATGGTGTGTAGAAAACCCCTACTGTATATCAGCTTGTAGTGGGACCTGGCTGTGTCATAGTCTGCTGTGGCTGTAAGGTGTGTCTGACCTGAGCTCCCAGCCACAGGTGCGAGCTGTGAGGAGCAGAAGCTGCCACAGGCATCCTGAGATATTGCGTGTCCCTGAAAGTGAGTGGGGACATTCTCCTCAGCCTGGGAGTTAGTGCAGAGGGATGTGGTGCTGGAGGACTGTCTGTGAGGTGAGGTGGGGTGTCTGGTACGTGTATGGGCTCGTTGAGGACACTGAACATCTTTGCCAGCCTCTCCACCCCAACAAGCACATAATATCCATCCCTGTGTCCTGGTCAGACTCTGGCTTGAGCCACCACCCACTGAACCTCCTGGAGCTCCTCCAGCAGTTGGATTAGGATGCTGTTAAAGAGCTGTCTCTTGTCTTGGTGCTGCCTGCAGGGTCCCTGCCCAAGCACCACAACAGGGTTCAGCACCTACACCTGACACAGGTTGTGTGGCTTCACAGGGGATGGGAGACCAGGCTGCCTTAAAAAAAAAAAAACTAAGAGAGTTCTAACCATGACTTGTTGCCAGTGTAAATTGAAAGCCTTAACAGCGTATGTAGGGCCAATTACAGTACATTAAGGTACTCTCCAGGGAGCCAGGAGACATGGTGGCAACAGGATTATGGTTTGCAGATGATATGCACGATAACTTCACCTAGACACGGGCACCTGTTCCTCTCACCGAGCAGATGTTCCGGAGGCTGTTAAGAGAACATCAGCCTCTTGACAGCGCAGCAGAAAATGCCGTGTAACCGTGTCTGTTCACAGCGCTGCGCCCACCACCTCTGCTGCCTGACACAGGGCTGGAGCAGCCCTGCCCTGCCTCACCGAAACCCCAGCCCCTGGGGCACACCGGATCAACTCACCATTTGAAGGCCAAGCCCTTTCCTGGCTCTCTGCCCAGGCAAATCCTCAAGCCAGGAAAGGGAGTTTCCCCCTTGTCAGTAGGGTGAGGTTTCGTTGGCTCCGTGCCTGGGGTGTCAGACTTCTTGCAGCCTCACTCGTGCACCAGCAGCTACAACCATTTCCATGTCATGGCAGCATCTTTAAACATGACCTGGCGAGCTGCACATGGCATGGAGAGACTCAGTTTGCACTGCAGTAGGCTTATATCACCATAATGGGAAGAGATAGGTGAACTCCCTGGTATTTTTTCATACCATTCCCATCACCCTGGACCACCAACTTCAATATAATCTGTTTCCCTCTTTTTAAGTAATTTTTCTCAAATGCAAAATAAGCTTTGTGGATTTGTTTGCTTATCTGTGAATAGTGGCTGATGGTCAGCCCCATGGGAGAGCAGAAGTGTGAGTTACCCCACAAAACTCCCCATGCCTTAACCAGGATCTCTCCCCTGCATGGACAGGGAAACCAGCCTGAGGGTGAAGCTGCCCCAAGGTAACCTGTGTGCCACAGCATTTCCAACTTAGCAATTATCAGCCTGTGTTCTGTAAAAGTTGTGAATTATTCCCATAGGATCTGCAAAAGGTAATGAAGAAGAGGTGGGTGTGTGTATGCCGTGCAGGAGCCAGCACCAGGACGTGGAAGCGTTCACAGAATTGAAAAAGACTGAGAATGTCCTCTCTAATTCTGTGGGAGGGAAACAAAACCTGCACTTGCATCTTCTGTGGTGTGCCTCCCTTAGGAAAGTAATTCATGTTTGATGAAAAGTGCATTGGCAGGGATGTCATTACATATATCTGATACCTCTAATCTAGAGGAAACTTCGTGCACAGTGTTATGAACCTCTGCAAGAGTGCAGTCTGGCAGAGGGAAGACCTGTAATTCCCTGCCAGGGCTTGCTGCTCCAACTGGTAGCAGCTGTAGAAGCGCTCATCTCATCAATATCTTGGGGACTCAGTGCAAATGTGGGCACATTCCTGACTGCTGGCTGCAGTGGCTGCCAAGGATGGCTTGGAGGGCTGGAGGGGTGTGTGTGTGGAATTTAAGATCTCATTTTTCCCAGAGTTAATAAGATTGCATCCCCATCACTCTCAGAAAGAATGAAAGCAGGTGAAGCTGCATAGAGGCTATCTAAGAGTCCTTGGATGACCTCGGGGCTCCGTGCTGTTTGTACACAGTGACAATTACTGTGATTATTGTCTGGGAACAAGCCCTCACTGCTTCAGTGGAATACATCTGTCATGTACAAGGTGCAGGTCTGTTGCCCCAAACACTAAGATTTAAATTACTTCGTGTCAGTCGTCCTCATTTCCATCTCCTGGAGGTGCCACGATGTGGGAAGAGTGCTGAGAGGGGTGCTTGCCTCTCAGCAGCTCTGGTCTGTGTGTACCCTGGCTTTGTCTCTGTGTGTGTGTGTGTGTTGATATTGAGCAGCCCACCACATGCAGCGTGTGTATATACTGCATTTTAATAGATATAGGGCTACTGACTTAACATACACAGTTGCTATAGTAACAGAGGTTTCCGTAGTAACGGTTGCAGAAAATAATCCAGTACCAATTAAAAATAAACTGTTTGGAAAGGGGGCTGGGGGAGAAAGGAAACTGCTGAGAACCACCTTCTTTATTGGTTCATCTCCCAGGGACTTGGAAGATTGATTAATGCTCGAAATAACTGTTCTTAACCAATGGTGAGCCAAAAAGGTGGGATGAGGGTGGGTGTGGTGGCTAAGGCTGTTGTCCTCAAGTGAAACAAAGGGGAAGGAGTGTGTCTGGGGTATGGCAGAAATACAACAGGGTGACACTGACTCTTTCCAGTAGGTTAAAGTCCCTAGGGAGGAAAAACAAGGACAATTTCCCTCCTTTCCTTCCTCAGTGTCTGCATGCCATACCACAGCCACGGAGCCTTTATTAGCATACTGATTAAAGCCACAGGCAGTCCAGGCTCCGGGGGAATGTTTGATGCGATACCAGGATGCCTATCTCAGATGTGATAGAGCAGAAAGCACTGCTGTGGTGGGAGTTCCTCCCATTTGAAGTTGTTTGTGCCCATCCTCTCCCTGGGCACCATCACTCATCGCTTGTGCCGACAGGCATCCGAGGCCCTGGTGCCCAAGGGAAGCTGGAAGCAAAGCGTGATGCAAAGCAAGGAGCCCATGCCTTGGTGAGAGAGAGAAGAGAGCACTGCTTCCTCACAAACACAGGATGCGTGGGATGTGTTTCCAGGGTGTGGATGGGCACAGGTCCCCTGGCAGCCTTCAGTTGTTCGTGCCTGTGGTGCCACACTTTTGTCGTGCCACTTGTACCCGTGCACTCTTTAGGTTTTATTTAAGAGATTTTGCAGCTTGTCAGCAGAGTCCCTTCACCTGGCAGCAAGGCAGCATTCCCCGTTTCAGAGGGGAGCAGCTATGTGAGGAGAGGTGAAGGAGGGAAGGGCCGTGGTGGCAGAGCTGCTGGGAGGAGTGGTGTGTCCGGCTGGGTGGGAGCTGCCCCTCTCCCCCGTCTGTAGCCAGAGGGGCTCCAGGGCACACCAAGCACAAGTGTCACAGGAGGGCGCTTTGTGTCCTCCCCTGCGGACAGGAGTGGCCTGGCTCAGGGCTCGGGTGACAAGCACAGCCTGAGCACTGCAGCGGGGACTCTGTCTTGTGATCGTACAGGGAGAGGGGAATTGGGCATCCGTCTGTCTCTCCTTGCAGGAACTAGAGCTAATGATTCTGCTGTGTCATCCTCAACACCGTGTGACCCCTTAGCTACAGCGTGGGAACTGCACTTGTGCTTGGGAAGCCAAGGGAGGTGATGTGCCTGTGGCTTATCCTAGGCTGTGCAGTTTGTGGTGGACTTGGAGCCAGATCCGTCTGTGGGAGCAGAGCTTGCTCCCTCCTGATCTCTTCCAGTCTGGTGCTCTTTCTCCTTTTCCAGTTGTGCCTGCATTTCCTCCCCTAGCTGTGGGTTACATCTCACTGAGATGGCTGGCATGTGACAGCAGTGGGGTGTCATTTAATTCACGTTCTCAGAAGTGGTTTTCTCTGGAACTGGTCAACAGCTCATTGCCCTGACGTGCAAGTGGTATTATTTCACCATGTGAAAAACCACTGAGTTTGGGTGTAGTCTTCTTGCTAAGTCTGGTGCCTTAGAACACTGTGAATTAAAAAGTCTTTTAAAGGTCAGCCTGTGAAAAAACTGCCTCTCTTGCTGAGGGACACTGTAGGAGGATCCAGGAGTAGATAGGCTTTGAAAGGTGAGATTTGGTAGAATATCTCAATGTCTTAAAGACAAGTGGGACCCAGGCAAGAGGGGACTCTCTGGTCCTCCCCAAATCAGGTGAGTTTGTTTCCTGTGTTAATGACCCCACCTCTCTTCATCCTTCTCCATTCCCCCCCACAGTGACCAAGCTGCAGGTGAGCAAGTCGAAGCGGAGCATCACTCTGGTGGAGAACCGGCCCATCCCCCTGAACTGCTCGGTGAAATCCCAGACCAGCCCCGACTCCCACTTCGCCGTGCTGTGGTACGTGCACAAGCCCTCGGACGCTGACGGAAAGCTGATCCTCAAGACCACGCACAGCTCGGCCTTCGAGTACGGCACCTACGCGGAGGAGGAGGGGCTGCGGGGCCGGCTGCAGTTCGAGCGCTCCGCCTCGGGCGGGCTCTTCAGCCTCACGGTGCAGCGGGCGGAGGTGCGGGACAGCGGCAGCTACTACTGCCACGTGGAGGAGTGGCTGCTCAGCCCCAACCACGCCTGGTACAAGCTGGCAGAGGAGGTGTCAGGGCGCACCGAGGTCACCGTCAAGAAGCCAGGTGGGGTCATCTTGGCATTGGCTCCTGTGCACCCCGTCCTTGCATCCTCATGCCTGCACATCGCTGCGTGGAAAGAGGGTTTTCCCTCCTTTGGTGTGACTCTTGTCCCTCTAGGCTGAGCTTGTGTGCCTTTCAGTGTCCCCTCATGAAGGTTGTCCATCCCCCATAGTCTATAGGGCCATTGCATCCAGATAGGTTTCATTATCCTTGAGAGCATCATGTAGCAAGAGTGTCAACTAGCGACCTACTGAGAGAGAACCCCTGTTCCCCTGGGAAAGCATTTTTATGTCTTGCACACAGTTTAAGTTTACTCTGTGGCTGTATCCTGGCAGGTGCAGGGAGCCTTGTCTCTTTTCCCTGTGCATGTGAGATGGGAATAACAAGTTTAATGAGGTGGGGAGCTGACTGCCTGGAAGGGAGAAACCTGCTCTGTGGGTGGTTTCCATGGCAGTGGACGACACTGATAAAGGTGAGGTGGTGGAGGAGCTAAATATGGCCCCCAGAAGCTGAGACAAAGGGTAGAGGGGAGAGGCAGGGAGGCAAGTACTGTCCACAGCATTGGTACTTCATGAGGAGGCCTGCTTTGTTCTTGCTTGCTCCAGCTGCCAGTGTCTGGAAGATAAAATCCCTCAGGCAGGATGGATGCAGTCGGATATCAGGGCTGCAGCAGGGTGCTTAGTGCATTTGCTCTGTGTGGATTTGGCTGGCTAGACACAAGCTCTGTGGACGAGGGTGCGAGAGGGATATTGGATATGGTCCCCAGTGCAGCTCAGCCTGGTCACACATGCAGGAAGCACAGCAGGCCATGGCTTGCTGCCAGTGCCAGCTCCTCGTTTCTGTCTGCCAAGTCCTGAGATGGCTGAGGGGCAGTCAGGGACGGGGGAGCTCTGACTGCCCCCTCCTTCGCATTGCCCACCTCTCTCTGGGAAGTACGGTGCTTGTCACTTGCTGCAGCAGCGGTACCAGGGAAGTCCAGACAGCCCCTGGAAAGAATTGTGAGGGGTTTAGGAGTGTACAACACGTCATTTCGCATAAAAGAGCTGATTCCAGTCACCATCCCGTGTATCAATGGAGTTGTGGAGCAAAAACCAGGGACATTCCCAAGGCAGCAAAACACTGTGACTTTGCCCTCATGCCACTTCTCGTTTTGCAGTGGGGGTTCCCTGTAATCAGCTGTCTGTTCTCCGCCTCGCTTTTTTTTTCCTTTTTCCACAACAGGGGGGCTTACTGGTTGGGGTGTGATCAGGCTACTGCCTCATCCTAGGAGTAGAACAAGAAAAGACTGAGGTGTGATCTCCCTTCATTAGGTGTCCCAGGTCCTATTGAGAGATTGTGGGTTTCCAGTTCCCTGCACTGAATAGGTCATTGTTGGTGGCTAACCTGAGATTTTCAGGAGACCCTAAAAAACATAAGCCCTATTTTCTTCTCCTCCTTTTTTTTTTTTGTCCTTTCCTTTCTCCATCATTTTTTCCACTGCTTCCTTATTGCTTTCATCACACCCCAGGGCTGTGGCCACGCAGGAAAGGCGTGTGGGGAGACAAAGGACCCTTGCAGCCCTCGGTCACGTTGCATTTCTAATGGCCTTTTCCCATAGATAACCGCCTGCAGGTCAACCAGACCCACAAGAACATCACGGTGCTGGAGAACGAGTGGGTCACCCTGGAGTGCCTGGTGAGCAACCGGACCAGCCCCTCATCCCAGCTGTCGGTGGAGTGGTCGGTGTGGCGGCCGGGCCGCGCCGAGAAGGAGGTGGTGGCCTGGCTGAGCCGGCAGAGCACGCTGCACTACGGGGACCCGGCGGCGCTGGGCGACCTGCGGAGCCGGCTGCACCTGGAGAGCCCGGCCCCGGGCCTGTTCCTGCTCTCCATCCAGAACTCCACCGTGCGGGACAGCGGGGCCTACGGCTGCCGCGTGGAGGAGTGGCTGCTCGACCCCAGCGACCGCTGGTACAAGCGGGCAGAGGACCTCTCTGGGCTCATCACCCTCACGGTCAAGCAGCCAGGTGAGGAGGGTCTGGTGCCATCTGCCTTGAGCAGCCTTGTGCCCTCTTGGGCAAACACGAGTCACCATCTGTCTGTCAGTGACAGTGGGTCAGGCACAGGGCAGGACCACAGGACAGACCGTGCTGATTCCTTTTTCCTTCTTGATTGCACCCTTGCTTTTCTGGAAAGAGTTAGGGCACGTCCATGTGTTGCCTTGCCCTGGTCTTAAAATCAAAGCCAAACACAGTTAAAAGGGAAAAGGGGTTTTTACCTCAGTATTTATTTAAGGATCTTTAAAGGTGCACACTTCGTCCGTGTGGAATGCACCGTAAAGCACACTGAAATGCACATACACAATAGATCATGCATACAATTTATAGGCCTTGTGAATTAGCATATCTATCTGAAATTCCCCAATGGGAGAATTGAATGAGGCCCCCATCCTGAGGAATTCCCCCCTGGATGGGCCTATCTTAGTTTACAAGATGTGTTTTAGAAGGGACCTTGGTTTCTCGGGCTCTCTGACCTCTAACTGCGAAACTTCTGGGATGTTTGGTATCCTGGCTTAATGGAACATTGAGTCTATGATAGTTATCAGACTTTAAAAATTACAAGTATGTGGGCTAAAAGCACGGAAAATACATAAAAGTTACACAAAAAGATATATAAAAGGGGTATAAAAGAAAAGGCAAAAAAATCATGGCATCACATGGGCCTGGGATTTTGTCACTGCATCTGCAATTTTTTTTCAGCACTTTTGGCAGATGAAATAGCATAGGCTGCTGATTTTACTCACATTTTGATTGAGAATAGGATGGAAGAAGCTACCTGTGCTTCCCAGGTGTGTGCCCCAGGGGTAAGGTCCTTTGATGAGAAGAGGGCAGCAGAGGCACATTGCTGACTCTTACTGAGCTTGCTGTCAACCAGCACCCCCAGATCCCTTTCTACAGGGCTGCTCTCCAGCCACTCCTCTCCCAGTTCTTGTGCATGGTGTTACTTTGACCTAGGTGTAAAATCCAGGCATTTCAACTTGTTAAATTTCATCCCCTTAATCAAAGTCCAGAGCTCAAATCTATCTAGATTGCTTTGTAAGGCCTCTTGTCCCTCAAGAGAGTCAGCAGCACCTCCCAGTTTGGTATCGTCAGCAGACTTGCTAATGGTGCATTCAACTCCTGTATCCAGATCTTGCATTGTTCTTTAAATGCCTTTCAGTAGTACCCAGTATAATCTTCTCCATAATTTTTCCAGGAACTGAGGTCAGACTAACAGGTCTGTAGTTTCCTGGGTCTTCCCTCGTGCCCTTCTTGTAAATTGGAGGGCCTTCGGATGATGTTCAGGAGGGGTCCTGCCATAACACCTGCCAGCTCCATCAGTATGCTGGGATGAGTCCAGCCCCATGGACTTGTGGACACTCAGCTGATACAGCTGATCTCTCACAATTTCAGAGTCTGCAGATGGAAAGTGACTGTTCCTGCACTCGTGGTCCTCTGACTCACAGAACTGGGCAGCCCAAGGTCTATCAGTGTTATTAAAGACTGGGGCAAAAAACCATTGAATGCCTCTGCATTTTCTTCATTCTGTTAATGAAGTGACAATCTTCAACAAGTATCTGTCCAACATTTTCTTCAGACATCTTGTTATTACCATCCTTTAAAAAGCCCTTCTTGTTAGCTATCACAACACTGGCCAATTTCAACTCTAATTGAGCTTTGACCTTTTGTATCGTCTCCCTGCATATATGAACTGCAGCTCTGTAATCTTCCTGCAGAGCTTGGCTTTGCTTCCAGAGATCATGCAATTTCTTTCTCCTCTTAAGCTCCACAAGGAGTTGCTGTTCAGCTAGCCTTGCTTGACTTAGGACACGGTGGAGTTGTGTGCTCCCAAAAGATTGTTCTTAAGACTGACCAGCACTGATGGACTCCTAAACCTCAACAGCAGATTCCCAGAGTACTCTGCTAAGTTTTGCCTGTTTTAACAACAGCTAAGATGCAAGGGCAGTTTACCTTGGAAAATACAGATTCCCTAGTTTTTGAGGCATTGACTCAAGATTAAATGTCTGTCTTAAAGGCTGTAGGTCAAATAACAGTACAGTCCTCCTTCACTGAGTAGTTTCCAGCTTCTAAAGCAACCACTCTCTGCATGTTCTGCAGTGCTCCGTGCCTGCCCGTTCAAGAAGCAAGATGTCAGCCTCAAAACTGTGCAGCAGAGCTGGCAAAAGCATGAGGTTCTGGAAAGATTTTAGTGGTCATTCCTGGCAGAGATTCATGCTGTGGAGGAGGAGCATTCTCAGGGGACAGCAGAGCTCTTATCTGCCACGTCTTTGCTTGGGAAGTTTTGCTGGCCAAAGTGGCTTGAGCAGAGACGCCTCCCCAGGCAATCCCTGTGGCCTGCTGGGTTGTCAGTACAGCTCTCCATCCAGTGGGATAATTGCCAGCCCTGATGGAGGGGATAATGAACAGCAGGAAAAATCTCTGAGGCTCCTCTTGAGTTGCAGAAGAATGTGGAGTGGGAAGAAGAGAGGGAGTTGGGAGTGCGCTAATTGAAGATAATTTTTTTCCTAAAAGTGCTTTGTTGTTGTTTGTTTTTGTTTCATAGCAGTCAGTACTTAACAAAATGACTAATCGTGCTTGTGACTCATGTCTCATTAGTGAGGATCTCCAGCCTCATCTGTCAGGGCTATAATCATCAGCGAGGGGGGAACCTCTCAGCACCTTCAGACATCAGCTCTCCTCCTTCTGCTTAACCTGCTCAAGGTGAGGGAGGCTTTGTGTTAGTTTTGTCAAGCCGTTTCCTTCCCTTCCTTCTTCTTACCTCAGTAGTCCCCAAAACTTCATGACTTAACTCATTCCAGTTTCTGCTCGGGAGTCTTCCCTGGGATGATGTGAACTGAAAATACTCACATTGCTTATGGCCTGAAGAGCTCTGGCCTTAATGAAGGTTTTCCTCACGGGACCATTTAAAAAGTGTAGGGCAGGTGCTGTAATGAGAAGCCCACTCGGCACAGCAGGCCTGTGGCAACGAGAGCTGGGGGACAGCAGCCCCCTCCTGCAGAGGCACCCAGGGTCTGCACAAGGGAGACACAAGCTGCTTGCCCAGCTCTCCTCGCTGGAGGAGAAAGTGCCTCTCTCTTCGGTGAGCTGTCGACTTGCCCTTCCTGCTCAGCTCCCGCCTTGGAAAGGGCTTTTTAATCTTTAAGTGAAAGCTTAGATCCAGACTGATTGTGATCCCTGGAGTATGTGCTCCCTGGCAAGATGACTAAACCAAATGTTAATTGCTCTTGAAGTCTTGCTCTTAAAGTCTCCAGCCTTTAATCAACTCATCGTGGGTTCTGGCCACTATGTCTCAGGTAAAAACATCTCTTCAGCCTTGCAGCAAGCACTACAGAAAAAAAATGAGAGGAAGACTTTTGGAGCATCCTTGCTGCATCAGTGTTGAGGCCATCTCCTTGGAGGAACCTCTTACCTAAATAACTTTCCAAGCTGCTGGGAAAGGTCTTCTTCTCTTCTGTCATAATGATTTTCAAGTCCTTTGAGCACTCTCAAAGAAATAAAAAGCAGGGAGTGCAATATTCTGTGCAGCAGTAGCTGGGGAGGAGTAGCACATTGCTCCTCAGCACATGCACCAAACCTTGGTATCCTGACACGTTCTTGTAGCATGTCTGGATGAGCTGCAGCAACTTTCTCCTCACATCTCTTAGTTGGGGTGAGGGTGGGCAGGGATAGGGTGGTGCTTGCAGCCAGCTCCTGTTTGACCCTGTGCCAGACTGTGTGGTGAGGTGAGGATGCTGTGCCTGCAGGGTTGGCCACAGAGGTACCTCTGAGTCTTGGCAGGCTGCATCAAGCTTTGGGTTTTGCTTGGATCATGCCCAGCACCAGAGTCACGACAGTTTGTGCTGAGGCAGGATGGTTCTGATGATAGCATTTCGCTCAGCACTCACCTCTTGATTTTTGTCATCTCAGATCCCACCTTGCAGGTGGACACAGCCACCGCCAACCTCACAGTGCAGGAGAAGGAGTCCTTCCCTCTGGACTGCAGCATCCTGTCCCGCTCCAGCCCCGAGTCCCACTTTGCAGTGACGTGGTACAGCCTGCGGGCCAAAGAGGCGGGTGACCACACAGAGGAGGGGGAGGAGGAGGAGGAGGAGAGGGAAGCAGTGCTGAGTGTGGGCCCTGATGCCATCTTCAGCCCCGAGGCTGGCCGCTGGGAGGGCCGCCTGCGCTTCCAGAGGCTCTCGGCGGTGCTTTTCCGGCTGACGGTGCTGCAGGCGGGCGGTGCCGACACCGGCAACTACTCGTGCCGAGTGGAGGAGTGGCTGGCAGATCCCAACGGCGTCTGGTACCGGCTGGCCGAGGAGGAGTCGGGCATGGTCACTGTGCACGTGCAGGATGCAGGTGAGAAGAGGTGACAACTGTGTAGGGCTGTGGCCTGGCATCCCCTGCATCTTTGGTTCAACCAAGATGAAAAGACCAAGGAGTGAATGGGACTGGGACACCTCTGTGGTGCTGGTACTTTTCCAGTCAGTTCGATGGCTCTTGCCAGCTCTTGCTTTGCTTGACTATCCACACTGCACTCAGCTCTGTGCTGGGGCTGCCCACCCACAGAATTTACCACCTGGCATGTCTTGAGCCAGTGGGGATGGACCTTGCCACCCACTGGGATTTAACCCTCCCCTTTGGGGGGAAGTTGGATTATCTGTGCACAAGGGTGCAGGCTGTGGCACATGGGTCTCCTCACAACAACTCTTGAAGCTGTTGGATGGTTTAGAGGCCCCAGAGGTAACTGTGGTCGTGAGGGTTTTGCAGGCCTTTCAGGGAGATAGACATCCTGAGGTGCTGCTGCCTTTATGTAGCACCACTGAGAGAATACAGGCTTTGCAAGGCTCCCTGCTTTATAAGATATAAAATCTCTGCCAGGGAGGACTCCATCACTCATGAAACTCGTGGGGGAAAAGGTTAAATGTGCCGTGTTACAACTTTCTTCTGTTCTAACACTGGTATTTTCCCTAGAGCTCCACCTCCTGCTTTGACATAGAATAATGAGCATCCGGTTTTTTATGTTTCTGAGGAAGTTTGCATGCCCTGATTACAGAGGAACCATGAAATGTGACCACCCTGTGTCTCTTTCCAGGCTCCACCCTGCAGTCTGTCATCTGCTCCAATGACGCCCTCTTCTACTTTGTGTTCTTCTACCCCTTCCCCATCTTTGGCATCTTGATCATCACCATCCTCCTGGTGCGGTTCAAGAGCCGAAACTCCAGCAAGAACTCGGAGGGCAAGAACGGGGTCCCCTTGCTGTGGATCAAAGAGCCTCACCTCAACTACTCTCCCACTTGCCTAGAGCCACCAGTCCTCAGCATCCACCCGGGAACCATAGACTAAAGAGGCAGAGACACCTGTAGGGACACACAGAGGGAGAGAAGCAGAGATACACCGGGAACCCTAAGGAACACAGTGGGGTTTGTTGTTCTTGTTTCTTTTGTTTCAGTGTCTGTGCTCCAGCACAGTGGCTGAGCACTGCCCAGCCAGCAGGAGCAGGAAGGTCCAAGGCTTCTTCCAGCGCCTGTGGGAACGTACCCCCTCACCCCCATGGACAGAGGCACTTGCTGTACATAGTGGATGTTCCTCTTGGACTAAGTTGATTCACATCAGTTGCTGTCTTTTGGGCTGTTACTTTTTTACTGTTTGTTTTTTGGTCACTTGAAGGACTGTAGACTTCCCCTGCCCTCCACACAGTGTGGAGTTCCCAGGGGGTATTTGGTCCTGCGATGATCTCTTTGGAAGTAAACGTATATGTTTTACAAAACAGACTGGTTTTCCTTCTCAGACTCGGTGCCACAGTGAAGAAGGTCTTTTCCCAAGGTGCACTGAGCTAGCTCCTCCCTCTTCCAAACCAGACAAAGCCAGTTCTGTCCCCAAAGGGGTTAACTGGGCTGTCTCTCAGGAGGTCCATTTCAAAGACTGGCTGTAGCCTCAGCATCTTCTTGCCTCCATCTTACTTGTTTTCTCAGGAGGGAGCAATTCACCTTTTGGGAGTGTTCCCAGGTCTTGGAGAGACTGAATATTGAGCACATTTGTGGTCAGGACAAAAGCAGTTCAGTTTGTCTCAAGGAACTGAAAGGGGGAAAGGAAGGAGAACACGTGAAAGCCCTGACTATGTTGTAGCAAAGAGGGTCCTTGTACAGTCTCACCAGAGTCATGCTCCTCCCTGATGTCCATGCTGCCACCTCTGATGAGGCGGATCTCCTCTGTGCCCCAGTCATTTGGGAATGGGAGGCTTGATCCAGTCTCTGAAGGCTTCAACATGACCAAAGTAATGACTCTAGGAAGGAGGAAAGGAGAAGCTCCATGGGTCGGGTTCACAGCCCCTGGATGGTTCAGCCAAGGAGCCCAGTAGCAAACATGCCACGTAGTGGGGACACGCAATTATAACCACCACACGTCACGAGTTTTCCTGTGGCTGCACTACTTCCCAGTGTGAGCCCGGACAAAGCAAGGAACCTGCAGCACAGCAGCACCCTGGGGACTTCCCTGTCCCCTTGGCCAAGAGAAATCTTCCCCCTGCGTGTGTGGATGTGCATCTGCTGTTTGTTTCTGAGACTTCAGGAAGAGAATCCATTTCTCCATAAGCTCCCCCCCCGGCAAAGTCACCTGCTCTTGTAAGAGTCACTGTGGCAGGAAATGCTGTTCTTTCTGTGAAAGATAAGGCTCTCGTGAACCAAACCAGGGCTCTCGCCACGTGGGGCACCTGACCTCCTGCACCCCCTAATGCCAAGAACCCCTGCCCTGTCCTGTGGAGGAAACCGCCTCCTCCCCCATAAGCGTTAAGTCTGGCGGAAGAAAATGTTTGCCAAAAATGGCCTTTTGTTGTCTTCCTTGATGTCTTCCTGGCAAATCCGGCCATTTCTTTTGTTGCAGCATGGCTGAAGCCAACCGGGGGCAGATGGGTGCAGCTGCAAGACCCCCCTGCCTCACGTGTGAGAGGTGCCATAGCCACAGCCGTGTTCCTCTCCGGAGGGTTGGACTGCTCTTTGGGAGCAGAGGGGACCTCAGCAGATGCTCTGTAGCACTAAGTCAGTTAGACCCTGATGCCTTGATGTTTCAGAGGTGGTGAAGCTTCAGGTAGGAGATCTGCACCATGAAGCCTCGCTCCTGTCTGGGAGAGGACCCACATGGCCTCAGATCGTCCCATGCTAAGGCGTTTGAAGTTGGCCACCTCTGCGCCTCCACCAGAACAGCACTGGTTTCTTCTTCTGCTGGGAAGCCCCAGTTTCACTCGTCCCTCTGTGAAGTCTGCCTCCTCGAGACGTAACTGCTTACTGGCCCCAGCATATGCATAAAACCACACTCCTATATCTGTATGTATCGCACACCCCCGCACTTGTCTTCCCTTTCTGGCTAAGACGTCTGCGAAGAGAGGAGTGGGATGAGAAGTGAATGGAAATGAAGAATTGAGGTGCAAACAGCTGCAGCTGCAGCCAGCGGGTATTGTTTCCTAACTGTACTATCTCCTGTACGTACTGCTCCTGGGCAGGAACCACGACTCACTTCAGCTTTAAGGAAGAAGAGAAAATGAAGTCAGCAGGAGCCGTTCTTTACTGGGAGAGCTCTGCTCTGCACGTGAGCCATGCCCTCCTCGCCAGCCTGTCTGCCCCAGAGCAGGGCTTTCCTGGGAAGTGGCTCCCATGGTGGTCCCTGAATGTACCTTGCCGGTGACATTTCTCCATTGCTCTGGCAGTGTGTTGCCCAGTCTCAAACTTCTCTCAGTTTTTATAAGGCAGACTCTTCCTGTAACGAGTTTTAACACAAAGCTTTTCAAACCACTCTCTCTGCAGTAACTTTCTGTAACGAACCCAAGAAGAAAGAGAGAGACCCTGTCCGTGCATGATGTGGAAATATGTTTGGGATTTTTAAAAAAAGAAAAAAGAAAAAAAAAACCAACAAAAACTTTGTACTATGTTGCACTAAAACATGTTTTATACAACACACCCAAGAGCTGTAGTAAACTGTGTTGAAATTGTGAATCCTATTGCTGCTGGTTTTTGTCAGATTTGGGCTTTTATTATGCCTTTATGTGCACTCCCTGCATAAAGGTGTGCTGAGACCCTCCTCTTGGGAAGCCTCTCCCTCTGCCCCCTACTCCTTGATGCAATAACTTCCCTTCCTACCATCGGTAGCATATCTCCTCTTTCTTGCAGCTGGAGCTTGCAGACACCTGGCACCCTCTGATTTCATACCGTTCCATCCCTTAACCCATGCCATAATAGAATAACATTTAAGAGGCCTGTCAGGTCTTTTTATTGAATGGGATACACTGTTTTTGAAGCTGTTCTGAAAACAGTAAGTGCTTTACTGTGTCATAGTCTGGATTTGAAGAAAAACCTTATTTTAACAGAATTATGCATAGCAAATGTTAAGCAAATTACCTTTAGTAACAACCTTGGTGAAAGCAGAATATAGTTCACTACAGAACATGATGTAAAATGCAGCCTGTTAATTCTCATTACCCACTTTTGCCTTAAGTAAGGATTTGGTCAGGAGTCCTGAATTCCCACATTCACTGGAATAGGGAAGTAGCACGATGCATTCCTACCTGTATTGCAGAAGTGTGAAATTGGGCAAAATGCGCTGCTCACACAACTTTAAGCTTGGGTTTGGGGTTTTTTTCCACATTGATTTAAAACAAAAAATATCCTCTACTAAAATAATAAGAAAGTTCTGTTGTCCCCAGACACAATGGGCTGCTTGTGCCCCCTGCTCCCCTCGTAGGGGCAGGACACTGGTTTGGGGCAGCCTGAGTGGGGTTTGCTGCCTGTCCTGCTGCTGCAGCACGACCAGCAGGGCTGCAGTGGGTGCTCCTGCTCCTCTTGAGGACCAGATGATGTGCAGCCACCCTGCAGCGCAGGAGGGATGTCTCAGGGGACCATTGTGTGCTCCCATCAAACCACCAGCCCCCAACTAGCGCTGATGTGGCCTCCCCACTGAAGCCGACACACAGAGAAAAGGCAGGCCTGGCTGTGGCTTACACTCACGAGATTTAATCCAGCAGATTTGCAAACCAAGCGAGAGCACACGGGACAGCCGGTGAGTAAGTGTGCCCGTGGGGTGCCCTGCCATCTCCCGCCTAGATGATGCTGTACAAGCCCTTGGCTGCCTTCTCCAGGCGGTCCTTGTACTCCAGGTGGGCGTAGAGCGAGGGGGGAACCCCCTGGAAGCCGTGAATGACGCCCCACCAGCTGGCGGCGATGGCAGCAGTGGAGTCGCTGTCGCCGCCGTGGAAGAAGGCGCGGTGGGCCAGCTCCGTCCAGGAGTCCCCCGCGCCCAGCAGGGCGTCGTAGGCGATCATGGGCGCGTCGTGCCCGCTGCTGCCCCCCCAGCCGCTGTAGCTCAGCGAGGTGTAGAACGAGTCTCTCTCTTCCACGCCGTACTTGGGCGGGAACGTGGGCGACGAGACCCCGTCCGAGATGCCTCTCTCCGCCAGGTATTTTTTCCACTGCTCTTCAAAGTAATACCTGCCAAACAGGACGGGATGGAGCGGCTGTAAGCTGTCCCAGGGCTGCAGCACACACCTGAGCAGCACGCAGGCGCCAGCGGAAAACGCGCCACGTCAAGAGCCCGCAGCGAGGGCTCAGCAAAATGGCAGGCGGCCCCCATTTGTCAAAACTAGGGACGTGATTTACAGTAAGAGGTACAAGGACATGTTTCAGTGAGTTACATTTCCCCTCCCTCCAGCCACATGGGAGAAGGCAGCCCAACACCTGCAGGATTCAAAGGCTCAGAGTGAGAACTGAGTCATCCTCCCAAATTCAGAGCAGCTCTACCTCTGTGCCCCTGCACACAGAGCTGCAGTGAATATGCAGTCACATTTGGTTATAACTTTCAAACTGAGCTCAGCCCTGCTTCCCATCTTTCATAAGATCACAGTTGTGTGAGGTGACAAGTCTACGTACTTCATACTGGATCCAAAAAATGGTCACAACTACGTGACCCAAACACAACCTGCCTTTTTTTTCACCCAAGTTAAGGTATTCTGAATTGATTTAATCCTATGACAGGCATGTGCTGCCCTAGGAATTTACCATAATGCGGTTCCTGAAACTTAAGTATGAGCAGTGCTCGCCCTGTCGTACAAGGGCTTTAAGAAATGGCCGTGCAGGGGGTGCAGCTCACCAGTGCTCCATGTTCTCCTTCACGAAGAAGCCAGACTCCTGCACGTAGGCTTTTGCCTGGGGCAGCACCTCCATGAGCCCCTTCCCCCAGGCCGGGGGGGGCATGCTGTTCACTGCATAAGCCGTGAAGAGGGCTGAGGCCAGGGCCCCCAGGTAGCCGGTGGGGTGGTGGTGGGTCATGCGGCCGCTCTCGATGCTGACTCTCACCAGGGTGTCCAGCTGAGCGGGGTCGTAGAAGCGCAGCCCGATGCACATGGCGCGCATGGCGCCGCCGCAGCCTCCTGCCCGGGGGCTGAACGGGATCCTCCAGCCGTCCGGCCGCCCCGGGTCCAGCTTCATGGTGCCTTCCACAGACATGGCGCCTGGAGACAGGAGCCGCAAAGCCCAAGAGAAAGAACAAACAGAAACATCAGCAGGAGATGGCTTGGGAACAGGGGGAAGACAGGGAGGGCAGTGGGAAAGAAAGCATTGCTCTGCATAAGGGATGTGAGCTTCCTTTCAAAAACCTAAGTTGTCTGCTCACATACATATCCTGCCTTAAACTGCTGGAGCATCCTGCATGCTCCCCAGCAGACCTGCTAATTTTTGTTTGTGAAATTAATTAAAAGGTCTAGGGGGTAGGAAACTCTTCACTGCTGATTTACTGACATTGTTTATATTTGCATTTCATGTTACCCAAAAAACATACATCCTAGTAGATAAATACACATATACCTAGATATCTCCCTCTCTGTAAACAGAAAGGTTTGTAGGATCTCTGACACAAGGCAAGTCTAGGTAACTGCTCTTTCAGTTTAGCCCTTTTACAGGACCTTTAAAGGCAGAGACCCCACAAGCTCCTCAGGCAGAATATGTTTTCCAGCTCTCCCTTGCTGCAGTTTAAGTCTGCCGGAAAGCCTTGAGTGTAGCACCTCCCTCACCTCAAGACAGTCTGCATAACTGGCTTTACTGTACTCCCATAAGCTGAAGAACGACTGTACTAGGTGACACCAAAGGTTTGTCCAGCCCACTAGTTCATGTCCAAATACTGCCACTAAAGGGTAACTACAGAGAGACTATAAAAAATGAGGCAAGCCCACCTCTATCTCTTTCATCTTTCTGCTATTCTTAAAGAAACTACTCTGCTTCTTCCAGTGCTGCTGCTTCAGACTAACACTTGTTAGTCCAACACATTCATAGGACAAAAAACCACCCAAATTTCAGAGCCCAGCCAGCTTCCCCAGCCAAGACTGAAATGTTTTGAGAGTTAAGCCCAAATTCTTGTGTGTGAAGAAGAAAACAGGTTTGGAACATTAAATTACCTTTGATTCTCATCTATCTTGCCTTTTTCTGCTAGTCTTCCTTTCTGGCCCAATCTGAAATACTTCTTTTTCAGCAGGAGAGTAAATCAAGTCAGATTTCAGGGAGCTTCATTAAAGTTTTAATGTGTTGGACAATGCAAAGGGGAACTCAACAGACCCCAGTGTGCTCAGTCCTCTCAGACACACAGGGTAACAGCAGCAGCTGGCTGTTATCACACCCCTAAAGCTAGACTGTTGCTCCTACACTTTGTTCCCTCACTGGGACAGGTAGCTGATGAACTTGCAGGTGCTCTGTTATTTGGGAAGTCAAACTAAATAGAATAGACTAGCAAGGAAGAAGCCTGGTCAAGCAACTTCACCTCACTTAGTGCAACTCAGTCACCATGACCTGTGACCTGCTAATCATAGCCAGGTACTGCACTAAAGCCCCTGCAGAGCTCTTGGCTTCTGCACTTTCATGTACATGTTTGGCAGTAGGGTTTGGTTCACAGCAGCCTGTTTTTACCTGCATATACAGCACCCTTCTAAGTGAAATATCTCCAAATCCATGCACAGCTTTAAGACTGGCTGCTGGACATATGCTAAAAATAACTAACAGCTGGCCACTGTCAGGAATAATGTCACGTCTTTAGCTCAGCTGGGACTGGTCACCACCAACCCCTGACTGAAGTGCCTGTGAGTTTGCTTTTAGGATGTCTCAACGTGGGAACATGTTCAGGCCTCTAAACCTGCTTTTTGTGTAGTTTACTAATTCAGTGCTGGCTGCTGTGTATTCAAATTGTTCAGAGGGATATCAGTATAATTTCCACCTTCATGATGACTAACAGAAAATTGAGGCATTTCTCTAAAAATCTCACCATACTTAGCATTGTACTTAATGACCTGTAACAGGACATTAAAATGAACCTACTGAACAAAGCCACATTTTTAAAAAGCTGTGCCAACTACTCTCTTTGTACATTCTGGTAAAAGAGAACTTCTTCCAGGAACAAAAGGGGGAGGGGAGAGAGCACAGGGACTAAGGTAGCTTAAAATCAAAATCTGCTTAACAAGAGCAAAGATTACTCTTGCTGAAACTTTGAGAAAAACATTTCTTCAGGACATGTCTGGGCAGGTTGAGACCACACACCTCAGTCCTTGATAAAAAGTGAGATTGTTCTTACACTAATTGTAGTTGAAAGAAAAAGGAAGATGACAAGGCTTTAAATGGAAGGACAGACTGGATATTTTGCAATACAATTTGCAGCTTTAAGCCTGTGCATATTATTTTAGGGGATGACTACTGATAACTTGCTGGGGAAAAAATTGTGTAAAACAAACCAGTGTATCACAGCTAAGACTCTTAGGATTTATGAAGTATTACAAGTATTATCCTCATGCTTTTAAACAGTTAAAACATTGGAAAGCCAATTTAGGAAGACAAAGCTGGAATCACATCAGGTCTTTTTTTTAAAAACAGCTTTTAAGAAAACTGCTGTAGGGAGTTTTTGAATTAGGAAATTGTTTTGGAAATCCTTCACATCCTGGTTAGGAATCCTTTGTACTAACAACAGGAAACTAAAAGTAACCTAAGCATGGTACTGGTCTAAGGAAAGAAGAAATCCAAGGAAAAAGTAGTGTGTGAATTAAGGCAACCTGAAAAAGTTTCAAGAACAGCTGGTATTTTTGGAATAGGCTTTCATTCCACTTATCTAGACTTTTCATGAGCACAGACAGTAAAAGTTGTTTGGGATTGATCAGTACATATAAAAAAAGGTGAGATAAAAAACCCACATGGTGGTAAATAATTCCAAAGGGAGAGAACTTGGACCAAAAGAGTTTTGAAACAGGTTTCCCAGAGAGGCACTGTAGTTGTACCATGAAAAAAGAAGTATGTCCAAGCTTGTCTATCTTAATTCAATGGCTTTGTAATCTGCAAGGAACAATGAATTTGGGGCTGTGGCACATCACAAATAGCAATAATAGATGTAGGGATTACCTTGTCATTGAATTACTACGGTGAGTTCTCTCCTGGGGCTGTGTCCCTGAGGGACACTGCTGTGGCTGTCCTGTGACTCAGAACGTTGTGGGAATCCCTTTATTACTGCAGCTTTGGGTTTTTGGGGCTGGACTCCCTCATGTGAGCCATCAATGTGACTTTCCCCCACTGTTCTAAGGAAATCTCTTCTGTGTTGGGTGAAAGTTCCAAGAGCAACTTTCTATTCTCAGCCTTCAGGGCTGCAATTCCCTGGTGAGTACTTAGGCCAGAACAGCACCACCTGGGTTGTGTTCTCAGTTAAAATCCATTTATTCTGAACTGCCAAAAGAACTTACTGGCTTGCAACTTTTATCATTAGGACTTACCAATATGGCATGGAGACTCCAGACAGCAGACAGCTTTTCAGGGTATGGATTAGGTATTCCCTTCAGTGGGAATTAAACTGCTAAGGGTCAGGATTTAAGCTCTCAGAGCTAGAATGCCTTGCCTGTGGCTGCAGCAGGAGCAATTCAGATTTTACCATGTTAAACTGTCTTTGGACCCACTAAACAATGTGTATGTCTTTTTTTACCTAGACAATCTGACCTTTCCTTGTCACTCCTCTTAGTGTCCATAGCAAATTTGCTTTCAAATTCTCTTCCAAATAGAAACTTCTTTTGGGCATATTGCAGCTCAGTTAGTCACAGGAGGAATACAGTAGGTGTCCTATTGTCCTCAGATATTATTTACTAACACTTAAATTTTAGGTTTTTCTCCTTTTCATCTTAGATTTTAGTCACCAAGCTTAGAGGGTGAAAATACCTTCCAGGTGCTCACTGCCAGATGCGGTTAGTCCACCTTGGCTGGGGGAACTAAACGCTGCTGTTTCACCAAAAGTGCAGTGAATCTCTTGGATCTGCCAGCTTCTGCTAATCCTGACAAGCATCATTACCCTTTCCTAAATATTTTATTAATTAGGCCACTCCAACAACTGGGAATATGGGTGTTAAAAGGAGACTGATAATTTAGTTCTTTACACAAGGATAGGAGACCACTGTGGAAAGGTAAGCAAAATAAATTCCTGTTCAGGTTTCCAACCTGATTTATTTTGGAAATGCACAACTCTAATACACTATGCTCAGTTGCAAGATTTGGCCTTTCCCGTGTTTAATGTCAAGACAGAACACTCTTGACATACTCTGGCCACTCCAAATAAGCATGTCTAAGCATACATACAATTTCAATGTATAAACTTTGCATAGGACTGCTGAATTTGAGTGTTTCCTGGATACTTCACGCTTCCTGCACTGGTCAAATTAGAGGCCCAGCCTAAGCAGCTCAAATTTAAATGTAATCCAAGCATCCAGAAGAGCCTGGGCCATGAGCAAAGAGACAGATGGAATCCTCAGGGAAGAGCTGGGTCAGGAGGGCTGGGTGAACTAGGAACCACAGGGATATGTTATACATGTCTTGGCTACTGTAGCCTGTCAAGGTGCCCTTCCTGAAAAGTGCCAGGCCCACTGCCTGTGACACAAACTCAGCACCACTGTGTCTATGCAGAGAAAAGAGAGATGGTGGAAGTACAGGGTTCAGAATAGAAGACTGTGGCCTGACTGTCCTGTCACACAAAGCAGGTATGCACAGCTAGCCACAAGCAGACTTTGGGTTTGGTTTAATAAGTGTAATTATTCCAAGCAAGGATCTTTGTGCCTTTAAATATATTTTACACATAATTTGTTGTGCTGATGATGAGAAGTTCTGTATTAATTCTCTGTTTAAATGTGTTGCTTTAACACAGCATCTCAGGGTGTGCATTATACTGGTTGAATGTGCGTTTTTTATCCACTGAATGTAAGAATCCTAAGTGCAAAAGCCATCACCCTTCCCGAGCTCAAGGCTAGGCCTCAGACACACCCGTAAGAATGTTTTGTAAATGTGGGCAAAACAGTATCTTTTTCATCTAGTTCAGAGAAGCCCAAACCACTTCAGCCTGCCTTATTCTGCTCTCTTTAGCTCATCCTGAAACAGGTACTGAGCGTGGAACACTGCTGCCTTTACATGAAATATGGTAAACACTCTGAACAGCCAAAAGCAGAGGCAGGGCCAGCCCCAGCTCCAAGCTGCAGCAGAGACACGAGCGACAGCACAGCTCCACACAGACAGCACGATGGAGGGGTTACCTGGAGCTCTGCCCTCCATGTCATTCATGCACTCCTTGTAGTTCTTTGCAAGCAGAGTGTAGAGGTGTGGTAAGCTTGGGTGTTTCCCAGCAGCTACCAGGGCTTCGGCCGTGGCCAAGTGCATCACGGTATCATCGCTGACTCTCCAACCTTGGATGCTGAAGTTGCCCAGTCCCCCCATCTCTGCCAGCTCCTTGTGGATGACTGGGCCACTGTTCTGGAACTCCCATCTCCCGTTGTAATAGCCCAGCGTGTCACCAACTGCACTCAGCACTAAGGATGCCACATAGTTTTCCATCTCCTTAGGACACATTTTTTGTCCCATGACTACTTCAATGTAGAAGACACTATGAAAAACAAAAAAAGGAGAAGGAGAATGAAAATTAAATCTTTCCCAGTCCAGTATGGGCTTGGACTGCTAAGCTCCAGCAGGCTGGATACCCTGCCTGGCACGTGAGTCTCAGAGGACGTATTTCTTCACAGCACACGAACCCTGTGCACCCACGGTGGGTAAGTGTGTGGCAGCTCCTGGGCAGCCCAGCCCTGGGCCAGGAGCAGCTGGACATGTCCTGCTGAGACGCTGGCAGCAGCCCAGGACAACGCTGCGTATCGTACCCAGCTCAAAGACCAAAACGGAAGGGCAGGGCTGCCGAACCATGTGCAGGATATGTGACCACAACCATGTTCTCCAGCTTTTTGACTGCATGAGCAAGCTCAGATCAGCGCCTTTTGTGCCGTGGGGTAAGGCGAGGCTGACCCTCAGGGGTACACAAGTAAGGGGTATGGGTAAGTATGGGGTAAGGTTTGGCTGAGCTGCTCTCCTTTGGCAGGGCCAGGCAATGGCGGTGACACTTGGCCCTGCTCCTCGGGCAGGCTACAACAGCGGGAGCTNGCCCGGCGCGGCGCAGCCGGACAAGGCTCGGGGTTGTTTTCATTTTCGGGGCTGCCTTGGGGCGCCCTCGGGAGCGCCGGGGGGAACCCTCGGAGTCGAAAGTGGCACATGGGAATTGAAGGCCACGCATGGAAACGAAATGTTTCCTTAACAAAAAAAAAAGGCGCTTTCAGCATCTCCTTTGCGTGAGCAGCCCCCTCCCCTCCTCCTGGCTGAGCAGGGTCCCGCTCAGTGTCTGCGCTAGGGACAGATGTTGTGAGGGTTTTCCTCAGCCTTGGGTTATGTTTCCCCTCCTGGCTGCAGCCTGAGCAGAGCCTCCAGCCTTTGCCGGGGATCTTTGCCCCTATGCCTGCCCCCTTATAGAGCCACAGAATTGCCACTGAAACTGCAGGAGAAACAGAAACTCTCCAGAGTTTCTTTTCATTGTTAGAGAATCACAGCATTACTTTATTCTCGTTGGGATGTTACTTCAGCCAGGATGTGCAATAGAAATTGTTTTGTCCACACATGCCCGGGTTGTGCAATGGAAATCATTCCACCATACGTGGTTCTTTACTAGATTTTTCACTTATTTATACATAAAAAACTCCAAAGACATTGACATTCACTGGTCCTAAATTCCACAATTCTTAGTATTCGATGTCCTGTTGGTTATTGATCCCTTCACTTTCAATTCCAATTAGGTCCTCACTCTGGTTTTTTTTCCCAGACCAGGTGTCTCCAACCACACCAGGGCATAATTTTCATTAATGCTCGTTTATCTCCTCTGTATCTTCTGGTTACTCCCAATCAGTAGATGTAAAGCTCATCGTGCCTCACCCAACCTCGGTGAACAGAATCTTTTCGAGAGAAACTTCAATTCCCTCCCCCTGGGCAAAGGCAAACAAACCCGCAACTGAAGTTACAAAAAATTTTAGAAGTTGTGTCATCAAGGTTGGAATAGACCTTCAAGATCACCAAGTCCAACCATCCACCCAGCACTATCACTTTAACCCCTAAACCACAAAACCATCACCCAGCACCACATCCAGACACCTCTTGAACACCACCGGGGTGGTGACCCCACCACCTNTCTCTCTCTCGCTTGTGAGAAGCGGAAGCGGGTAAGGCCGGCGGGCCCGCCCGAGCCGGGGCCCCGCGGCCGTCCCGGGCCCCGCGGGTACTTACACAGCGAGCCCCCCGATCGCCGCCAGCCCGGCGAGCACGGCCACCACTTCCAGCAGACTTCGAGGAGCCCACGGGGGCCCGCCCCGCGCCATGGGCCNCATTACTTTATTCTCGTTGGGATGTTACTTCAGCCAGGATGTGCAATAGAAATTGTTTTGTCCACACATGCCCGGGTTGTGCAATGGAAATCATTCCACCATACGTGGTTCTTTACTAGATTTTTCACTTATTTATACATAAAAAACTCCAAAGACATTCACATTCACTGGTCCTAAATTCCACAATTCTTAGTATTCGATGTCCTGTTGGTTATTGATCCCTTCACTTTCAATTCCAATTAGGTCCTCACTCTGGTTTTTTTTCCCAGACCAGGTGTCTCCAACCACACCAGGGCATAATTTTCATTAATGCTCGTTTATCTCCTCTGTATCTTCTGGTTATTCCCAATCAGTAGATGTAAAGCTCATCGTGCCTCACCCAACCTCGGTGAACAGAATCTTTTCGAGAGAAACTTCAATTCCCTCCCCCTGGGCAAAGGCAAACAAACCCGCAACTGAAGTTACAAAAAATTTTAGAAGTTGTGTCATCAAGGTTGGAATAGACCTTCAAGATCACCAAGTCCAACCATCCACCCAGCACTATCACTTTAACCCCTAAACCACAAAACCATCACCCAGCACCACATCCAGACACCTCTTGAACACCACCGGGGTGGTGACCCCACCACCTCCCTGGGCATCCTATTCCAATGCCTGACCATACTAACAGTGAAAAACATTTTCTAATACCTAGTCTGAATCTCCCCTGTCTCAGATTAAGGCTGTTTCCTGTAGACATGGTAGAAGAAACTGTAGTTGGAGAGACCAGTGAGGTCACCCCTGAGCCTCCTCTTCTCCAGACAACCTCCTTCAGTATTTGGGGGCAACGCTTTCCCCAAAACCCCAGCATGGCCCAGATCAGCTCCCTGGTGACCCCAACCCCTCCCAAACCAGGGCTGATCTTTGCTATGTCCAGCAGTGCTGCTTTACATAGTGTCCTGAGGTGCCTGGTGATCCCATTGCCTTGCTTTATCCTTTATTTTTATTTTTGGTAGTGGTTAGGCGGCTGAAGGAGTCTGGTCAGTGGATGAGGAAGAGATAGGAGCACGACACAGGAGCGAGAAACAGGACTGAGCATGGCTGGGATTGCACTTTGTGGAAGCTGAACATTTTTACCAGCTGGCAGTCACCTGCACACCAGGTCTCCAGAGCCCTCGTTCTCCCCAGAAGGTACCAGCACCTCTTAAGTGGAAGGAAAACAAAAATTCCCCCCTTGGTGCTGATGGGAGAAAGCAGTGGTAGTTTTTGAGCTGCAGCCCTGGGGGATTTCAGGGCAATCACAAATGTACTGCTGGGTCAGAGCAGAGTCCCTGGGGAATTTGGGGGCAAGTCAGAGTGGGGGGCTGGAGGGGGCCCTGGGGGAATTCAGGTAGCTGAGGGCACAGGGCTGCATGGGAACATCAGCTTTGGTGGCCTTGGTGGTTCATCAAGCCGTACCCATTCCTAAATCTACTCCTTTTCTGCACCCTGCTGCAAATGTGGAGTTTGAGAAGCATTGAGCAGAGAAAATAGTAAACAGAAAAGGAAGTGGGAAAAGAAGCTGCTGATGTTCCAACACTGCCAGCAGTGCCTGCTGACCTTTTGTGCTTCTCTGCTTCATTTTGTTTTCTCTAGAACAGCTCTGAATTTACCCAGGTTGGTGCAGTGCTCAAAAGCAAAGCAGGGTTTTTCTCTCCTAAGGTTTGGGCCTGTGAGAGGGAAAACCCCTCCCGCTTTTGTCTTGCAGTCTGTGAGGAATGGCTTCTGCTCCAGCCTAAAGGGCAGAGGAGTGGAGAGGAAAGTCGCAGGGCTCCTCAAAGAGAGAAGGAAGACGGGACAACATCTCTACGTTGGCAATAAATTGCCTGCGGCACTGAGATGTTTGGTTCTCATAATTGCTTCCAGTTCCCTGAATTCTCAGCTTCCTAAAAAATGAAAACATGATGTGTAATGCAGTTAAGTGACATCCAAGAGATGTCAGAGGAAAGTGTTGAGGGCTCCTTGCAGACAGACAGTGGGTGATGATCCAGCAGCAGGAACCATCAGCAGGAGCCTGCAATCCAAGGGTGGGGAGAGCAGCGGTCTTCAAGCTCAGAGGGATACACTGATCCAAAAGGAATCTCTGTGTGTGAGTCCCATGGGATGTCCACAAGTGGGTGAGGAGAGCATTCTCCATCAAGGAGCACCTCCATCTCCAAGATGTTGCAGGGAAGCATTGCCCTGGCTCAGCCCGTGGCATGGGGAGGTGGGCACAGCTCTCCTCCTTTGCAAGGATGGCCTTCTGATGCTGAGCACTGCAAAGAGTTGAAGACTCACCATGCTGCACCGTTCTGGGGGGGTTGTTATATCTTTTGTTAATGAAAATTTAGGCTTCTGTGGACCAACAGCCAGGGTATGCCTTCTGGAAAGTACCATGTTGGAGCAGCTTGCTGACCTGCCCCTGCCATGTGTTGGACACTGTGGTTAGCACTCGCTTAGAGTCAGAATTTTCCTTCACATTCATCTGGAAAAAAAGGGTAATTCTTTCTGACTAAAAAAATGTGCCTTTCTAGATAAGCTCAGGGTTGAGGGCTCCTATTTGAGGGGGGCTGTGCAGGGTAGCACTGCAGCACTGGAGCTACAAACTGGTTGAGAGCCTGTAGGACATTTCCTCAGAGCTACATGCGGCCTTCAGATCGGGAGTTGGAAAAGAGGTGAACATTAAAAATGCATGGTGCTTTTAAACACAGAAATGTCCCTCCTCTAGATCCTACAGCTCTTCCAAAACAGGACTACAAAGGCACATCTGGAATTCTCATTTTTCACCTCCCTTATTCATCTTCTCTTTGCCCCTCCAGACTTTCCACAGGATCTTTTGGGGGCTTAAAAATATGTTCATTTTGGCCCAATGCAAACTCTTACCAGTCTCTCATTCTTTTAATAGCACCTTTTTCTCTGTAACAACAGCAGGCTTTTTTTTTTTTTTCCTTTTTGTTTTTGAGTGGGGAATATTTCTGGACTTACCCCACTTCTCAGTCCCCAGCTGCGTGTCTGTCACTGGCCAGTAAATAAGAATGCTCTGTAACAGGGGCATTCAAAGCAGGGGCAGCAAGTGCCACGTGAGGTTTTCTGGGGACCCGTCTGGATGTCTGTGGTGAGCCGGGGCAGAGTCCCGGCGGGGCAGCGGTGCGTGACCCCGCCTGCCTGTGCGGGGGAAGCACTCACCCTTGCAGGATGCCTTTGCAGGATGCTCAGGCCTCCTGTGCTCCCTTGGGCTGGATGTTTGCAGCAGGGAATGAGCAGGAGGCTGGCTCTGTGCTTCCTTTGCTCTGGACAGGACAGGGCTTTGCTTTCTCCAGCTAACCCTGGCGGGGTGGTGACCCTCACTTGTTGCCTGACTTCCCGTGGTAGTGAGGAGGGGGCTCCCCTCCTTCCATGCTGTCCTGGGTAGCACAGCTGAAACAGGTGGTGGGAGCCTTGGCTGCAGGCACAGCCTATGCCTGGGCAGTGCCAGATGTTTTTGCCTACACATGGAATCGTGGGGAATAGTGAGAGAGGTTTGGGAGTGCTCAGCTGAAGCAAGTGCTGGACATGGCAGCAGAAGAAGAGGTGCCTCTGGGCAACTGGGCTTCAGGGAATACTGGACTTTGGTCTCTTATTGAAGAAAGCAGATTTCATTGCAGAAATAGCTGTCTCTTTCCTTCCAGGTTTGTTTTCTTCCACAAACTGTCCAAGAGGAGACCCAGCTCACTCTCCAGGGCGAAAGGGAAATGGCGGAAAATCAGTGTGATCAGTTCATTGTGGCACCTATCACTCTCCTCAGGATGGTTCCAAAAGCCATCTTTAACATAGATTTAAAAAGAAAAATTAAAAGAAATTCAACAGAGTCTAACTGTTTCAAATGACCATAATTCTGCAGGGTAGAAGATAAGGAGGGTAATTGCTTTGCCACAGAGAGAGGCATTGCAATGCCAGCTTAGGACAACCAGCAAGGTCACAGACAGAGGGAACATCTCCTGGACTGTGATCACCTTTCCCGTAGTCCCCATCTAGGAAATGGAACTGCAAACTCATCTTTACTGCCCTTTCATCAGGTTCCTAACTGACGTGTTGATAAATGGGAGAGTGTGGGCAGGGACCTCCCTAGTACACTCCAAATCCTGCTTTCAAGCCTGGGGACATCAGTGAAGCAATCCAAGACAGCTCTTTTGGAGCTGGTATTTGGCTCCAGTGCTGGATCTGAAGTTCCAGGGCTGACAGGCTGGTTGCTCCTTGCTGTGAATCGAGTGACATTTTCATTTTGGACTGTGTGCTGGCACCGTGTTCCCCACTTGCATGGTGGCAGCGTCTGAGGGCCTGCACTGTTGTCCCTTCAGGTGCTTTCTTTCCAGGAGCTGCTGACAGCTGTTCCCCCATCCTTTCTGAGAATATCAGGGTGGTGGGGAGCCCATCAGAGGTGTGTCGTGCCTGCAAGCAGAGGGGGCCATCAATCCTGCCTTACAACCCCTCTCAACTCACCCTACAGCACCAGCAGGCTAAACTTGGAGGTCCTTGGTGCTTGCCAATGAAAATAAACCCTAATGGGATGTGGTGCTTGGCAGTGGGAGGGGAGGAGGTTTCATCATGCTGTAGGTTTTGAAACAGCGATGCTCCTCCTGCATTGTGCAAGCAGCGAGGTTTGAAGCGTGAAATGTGCTTTCCGCTTTGAGAGCAGGTTTCTCCTTTCTGTGGGAAAAGAGACAGTCTGAGGAACATAATTGCAGTCCACAGTGCAGAAAAGATGTGCCAGGTGTGAGGAATATGAAGAACAGCTGCAGGAGAGGGAGCTCAGTCTNCTGTGTGCTGGCACCGTGTTCCCCACTTGCATGGTGGCAGCGTCTGAGGGCCTGCACTGTTGTCCCTTCAGGTGCTTTCTTTCCAGGAGCTGCTGGCAGCTGTTCCCCCATCCTTTCTGAGAATATCAGGGTGGTGGGGAGCCCATCAGAGGTGTGTCGTGCCTGCAAGCAGAGGGGGCCATCAATCCTGCCTTACAACCCCTCTCAACTCACCCTACAGCACCAGCAGGCTAAACTTGGAGGTCCTTGGTGCTTGCCAATGAAAATAAACCCTAATGGGATGTGGTGCTTGGCAGTGGGAGGGGAGGAGGTTTCATCATGCTGTAGGTTTTGAAACAGCGATGCTCCTCCTGCATTGTGCAAGCAGCGAGGTTTGAAGCGTGAAATGTGCTTTCCGCTTTGAGAGCAGGTTTCTCCTTTCTGTGGGAAAAGAGACAGTCTGAGGAACATAATTGCAGTCCACAGTGCAGAAAAGATGTGCCAGGTGTGAGGAATATGAAGAACAGCTGCAGGAGAGGGAGCTCAGTCTCCTAGGACAGAAAGCACAGCCCTGCAATCCCAGCCAAAGCTCTGCTGAGACTCCTGTTGCTGCAGGGATAGAATTAGTGTAAAAGTAAGGATGGGAAAGGAGCAAGGTTGGTGGTGAGTAAGGGCTTCTCGTTCTTCTGCCAGCAAGTTGCAAGTGTGTTCAAGATGTCTAAGGAAATTATGGGTTGTGTACAGGCACAAGAGCTAAGCGTGAAGAGGGAGAGTTGGAGACAGTAGTTGAAGTCTGGGAAAGCAGGTGGATGGGAATGATACTCAGAAATTCCTGTTAGCTTGTTGGGGAGGACTTATAGTACCAGGACCTGCCAGGCTGAAGGATGACTTTCCTCAGCTTGAATGATTTAAACTGAGAGTAGGCGAAATTGTATATATGATAGGTTAGGAAAAGCCCTGTGGTGGCTTTGAGTTACTTGATTGGGTGGTTATATTCCACCACAGGGATGTTTTTGATGCTGGGTTGTAACCAGGGCCTTCTTTCTTGTCTTTCTCTTGTGGCTATTTCTTCACCAGTTTCCTCTGTGACAGTGCTGTTCTTGGGAATGACTCCTGCTTTTGAACATATACCAAAAGAGCAAAGGGGCATGAGAATCCATGAGGAAGGGCTTAGGAACAGCAAAAAACTCGACATTTGAAAAGTTACTTCTGCATTTGATTCTTCATGAATTGAATTTCAGAGAATTGGGAAGTGCTGGTTTGTGAGGGAAGAGGAACATATGAGCAACATCACTGAAGGCTCTACTTTATCTATTGGTCTGACAAGGCTTAAAAATATCTGCCTATGTTTCCTTTCTCTATTTGCGTGCTTTGTGTGATGCAACTCAATGGGGACATTGTTTTGATGCATGGAAAAGTCATCCTGGAAGGATGAGCAAGGACCCTGACAGTGGCATCTGCTCTTCCAGCTTAACCCTTGCCCTGTGCACATACCCAAACTCGCAGGGCAATGAGGGCTTTAGAGGCGGCCACCAAAGACACTGATACTGTGGCCACTCCCCTGCTGTGTTCCCAGGATGAGCCTGGTCCAGCAGAAAGGACAGGCAAGCTCCTGACAGCAATCACTAAGCAAAGGAAGCTGCTAGCTGTGAAACCTCTTGCTCTTAAAACTGAGGCAGCACTTGAGGTCTAGGAGGACATGGTCACTGATCTTCCACACATGTGGCTGCACAAAGCTGCAAGACAGTGTCAGAGAATCTGGTTTGGGGAAAAACCCAAGCATATTTGATGTGGTGTCAGACCACATGTTTTTGGAAGTTAAGAAAATAACTCCAGGAGACAGAGAGAAGCATGGGAATAAGGATGCTGCCCTTCTTGTAAGTTCAGAATTGCTGTGGTCCATACCCCTCCAATGACACTGGCTCTGCACCGCCTCCGAGCAGTCACTTCTGCTTGGAGCAGAGGAGAAAATCACACTGACGCTTTCATCCTGTATCAAAGACCCCATTCCTGTGCTCTAGCCCAGACCCAGAGCAGCAGGAGCACAGGACAGCTCCTTGTTTGACATGGATGTGACAAGAGCAGGAGCCCAGGGCTCTGGCTTTGTGTCAGCGCAGGCCTGGTGTGGGAATTGTGTTGGTCTCCGGTCTGTCAGTGCCGCCGTCGCACTGGAGTAGCTGGGGAGCTGTAAGAGGCAGAGGAGTGAGAGATCTTTTTGCATGCTGTTCATGCTGTTCAGTCACCTGCTTGCACAGGGACCAGTGCTTGGAAAGTGAAATGTTGCTTATCCTGTCCTCAGTCCCCAGAGCCTTCTCATTTTCTTCCACTGAGTATCCCTGACATGCCAGCCGCTTTGATGTAACCTTCTCATGCATGGCCGGACTTGTTTTTGCTGTGATAGTGAAACCTGTGAGGCCACGCTTGGACTGACATTACTGTGTCCAGTCATAAACAAGGCTGGGTATGAGGAACCCCTCAGAGCCTTGGGCTGTGGCCAGGAGGAAGCAAACCAGAAGAGCTGCTTGCGCTCCTTGCTGAAAAGGGTGTGGGTGATGGTAAGGGCAAATGAGGGGCAACATAATGGCCCCGTTCAGGAACTGGCATGTGGAAACACAATCCAGTGATGAGACTTTCTACCAGTAGCAAAGGTCATTGCCATCATTAAGAAACTAAGGCTGGAGAGCTGTGTAAGCTGGGATCTCCAAGCAGCCAGCTAGCCTGACCTCAGTAAATGGGAAATGAGATCAAGTGCAAAATGAGTTTACCAAGGCTATCTCATGCCTGGCTATCTTAGTAGGTTTATTTTGATAAGATAATTGACTATGTAGACAGTGGACTTCAGTAAGGCAGCACTTAGAATGCTACAGGCAAAGTCATTAAGCTGGAGAACCAGGGGATTAATGTGAGCATTGTAAGGATTTACCTAAAGAAAGGATGTCAGGCGGTTGTGCCTCAAGGGAAGCGAGCTGGGTGGAAAGGGGTTATTAATGATGCTCCTCTAAGGGGTGATCTTGTTTACCCAGCAGGAAAACAAGCTGTAATCAGATTCGGTCAGGTTTGAAGGGCTGAAGTCACTGCAAAGATTTCTCAGGCTGCAGGAAGAGAAGAAGTGATGGCACCGAGGGCTGGAATAGGGGAAATAGGGTAAAAATCAGCAGCACAAAGTGCAAGCTTGCATGTGCAGACAGGAGCTATAAGATGTTTTACTCCCAGCTTGTCCTCTGACACTTGAAAAACACAGAGTAAGGGGAGTTTGATTGATGGTGAGTTCTCACCATAGTTTAGCCAAGAAAAAGAGGAAGGTGAGCACATCTGCTGAAGAGGCCAAACACAGCACCAGTGCTGTGGCATTGCTTTGTCTCTCCTGGCAGCTTTTCATGAGCACATTTAGATCTCGGTCCTCCACTCAGTCTATGCCCTAAGTGGAAGACAAGGTGCATTTATGGAGGAGCTGAGTTGACCAGACAGCCTCACCTGAGCCTCACAGGTAGTAAATGTGACCTCTGAAGAAAGGCAGATCCAAGTCAAAGGCACCTGTGCCCCAGCAGTCTGAGGATTTCCATTAAAAAAATTGTGATATCCATTTAAAAGGGGGAATCCCAAGGCTCACACTTACAGAAAATCACTCTCTTTATGTTCAAATGGAAAAGAAACAAACCAAAGCTGGACACCACATTTAGGTTTGAGGTTCTGACTGTTTTCAGGTTTGGTTCTTGTTTTAGGTGTTGGGGGCTTTTGCTTTTGTTTGTTTTCTCCTGAACTCCCCCTCCCACCTTCAAATGTCAACCTGGCAGGTTTCTGGAATTGAGTCCTTCTGAGCTTTGCTTCCTGAAAGCCCTGGATTTGCACTTCCCATGTTGCTGTCTATTCTGTGTGTACACTACAGTGAGCTGTGTCTGCTGATGCATCAGCAAGGGCAGATACGTAGCTGTCTCTAAGAAAGCAAATCTGCCAAGAAATGTTGTGTTTGGCAAGAAAACTGCTCCAACATGAAGAGTCTCCAGTCCGTGGGTTGCCAGCACAACCTTGCTGCAGATGGAGGTTTTGGAGGTTTTCTGTACTGATCCCTCTCCTGAGCACATGCAGAATGAAACCAGCTAATGCTTCCTAACACACATATGGGCATAATTTTTCAAAGGGTTGGAAAAAGCAGGGGCCCTGACAGTGCTCTTCTAGCCACTGAATTCCTTGTTCCAACACAGAAACAAGCCAGAGCCCAGTAAGGATATACAAGCACAGCCTCAGCATAAGGAAAAAACCCTTTATTTTCTTACTGTTAGTGTAAGAAATAGATGTTTCTTTCCTTCTTTTTTTGGTGGATTTTTTAATAGATTAGTCTAAACCATATCTGGTGTAAAAAAAAAAATTCATCCCAGCAGGTTAAATTTTTAAAATGAAGCCTAACCACAGCCAGAGGAGAGGACAACAATGCCTAGCAGCGCTGATTACAGGTAGTGCTTTCAGCTCTGCTTTTAACAGAGCATATAATTCTGCTCTTTGGGCATGATTTCCACTGAAAACAGTGTTGTATTATATATGCATATCTGTGTCAGAATGGTATTCACACTTACGAATATGGTGCTTGTCCATATGGGAAAATTGCAGGTAGGAAGCTGGGCTGCAAGGTAGCAGCATGCTCATTGGTTCTAATTAATTCCTTGATTACATGCTCCTGTGGGCACCAGGGGTGATTTACCTTGCTTCGCTCTTAAAGGCAGGAGGGGTTTGAACACAATGATTTGGGGGAAATTAGATACAACATTTGGAGCTGATTTAATGGCCATTGTTTGTCAACAGCCCTCTTCCCTCAGTCCACCAGGTCCTGCTGCTTATGCTGGTTCCAGTAAATCAATGCAACTCACAAAGATGGCCAAGAAAAGCAAGTTTGTTTAATATTTTTTCTTTGCAGGGTTAGCATGTTGAACCAGATTCCAAGGGGGCACTGAGGGATAAATGTTCAGGGGTGAGATTTGTCCCTGCCTCTGATCAACCGTATGGAAGTAATTCTTGGGATTTTTGTAAGCCTGCATCTTAGAAACAAAGCGTCAGGGGAATCAACTGTGGATTACTAAAATCAAAAACAATGTTCTGACGAGAAAGACACACTTACAGTTTGTCAGTCCTTAGTTGTATTGACTAAGATTCCTCAAGCTGGCAGGACAAATGCCCAGCAGACCTCACCGAGAAGGCAGATCCGAAGTGCTGCCTCTCAAACACGGTACTTCACACCTTGATTCATTCCTTTTACAGGTGCATTTTCATATCCATGTGCCATCATCTTGGCACACAGGCTTAAACATTTACTTCCTTGTGTTTGCACTGTGTCAGTTTCTCGCTGTCACTGTGGTTTCATGATTAGGACAGCGTGAACTTCCGTGGATCTCTGCAAAACCTCTAGGACTAAAGTCCTCAGACCTTTCCTCTGTGTGATCCACTCTGAAGCCAACTCGGAACCTTACGCTTTTTTCCACAGTGAATGCAAGAGTAACACAGGGAAATACTGTCCTCTCTGGATAGGAAACAGCCTGAAAATCACCTTCCCCTTGATGCAGTCACTTGTGCCAAATAGCAAAATGCCTGATTAGGCAAGCTTTCCAAGGATCCGGCTGTCCTCAGCTGCACCCCGGCACTGCTGGCACCCGGAGCAGGGAGCGCAGGTGCCCTGCCTGCAGGGAGAGGCAGGGCTCCAGCAGCCCTCCGAGGTGGGAGAACAGGGCATGGAATGTGCTGTGAATGTGCACCCTGTGCAAAGCTTGCTCCTGGTTCCATTTAAATTTTTCTGTGTAATAACACCAAAGGAAAAAAAAAAGCCTCAGCTGCTTGTGAGAACAGGACCAAGGCTCGCAGCCCCTTATGAGCCAGCAAAGCCTACAAATGCACCCAGCACAAACAGTAATTTAAGTCACAGCACAGCCAGACACTAAGTTTGAGCTGCCCGTGTGCTGAAATAGTTGGTGGGAATATTAAAAACCAAAAAAAATCATCCTGTGTCTTCTTCCCAGCCTGGTGCTGCCAAGGACTGTGACTCCCTGGCACAGCCATTGCAGGCAGCACATCCTGTTTTCGTGAGGGAAACCAGCGTGTTTGCAGCTCTGTCATCACTCACTGGGGTGGAAACCACAGGAGATTGCATCCTCCTTTGTGAGCACCTCTGCTACAAGGGAAGAGCTTGCAGGAACTACCCTGGAGGAGAGGTGAGGGCAGCTGTGAGTGCCAGCTCATGTGCACAGACCTGTCACTCCTTCCTGCAGGGACTGTGGGAGCACGGTGGTGGCACAAAGAGGAATGCCTCACTACAACAAAGGACAGCGATCCAGTGGGTTCCTTACAGTAGTTTGCTGTGAGGTAATTGAAGAAGGTTAATCCCAGATTATTAAGGAATTTCGTCAGGAAGCCCCGGTGCTTTGTGCAGTAAAAATCAAATATCCACGCAGTAATCGGGTCAAAGTTACCCTTCTCAAACAGTAGTGGTGCATTTTGCGTTTATGTTGCTGGGATTAATTTCCCACATTTCCCCTCTCTCTGAGTTCAGAAGATTTTTTAAAATTTATTGGTCACTCCTGATTTACCATGGCACATCAGACATGTTACCTGCGCTTTCAAATGTACCATGTCACCAAAACACACACATTATCTGTTCATTTTCTTTCTCTTTTCTTTCTTTCTTTCTTTCTTTCTTTCTTTCTTTCTTTCTTTCTTTCTTTCTTTCTTTCCTTTCTTTCTTTCTTTCTTTTCTTTTCTTTCTTTCTTCCCTTCCCTTCCCTTCCCTTCCCTTCCCTTCCCTTCCCTTTTTTTTCCCTGTAAAGAAGATGATGCTTTTCCTCCAATCTGTGCCAAGATGAAGACTTTACTTCTTCAAATCTTCCCAGTTTTAGAGTCTGAAGGTTGGGGACAGCTAGGGGGAAAAACAAGATCAAGAAGTCTCTGGAGCTGTAGGAATTTTGTTATTGTTATTTTCCTTTATAAGATGAAAGGGATTTTGTGTAACCTGAAACCGTTGGATTTTCTTCTTACTTCACAAAGTTATTTTATTTTGTTATTGGTATTGTGTAAGAGACAATCAATCTTTGTATGAAAGGCCTAACTTCTCAGGATGCTGGGACCACTTTGGTAAGGCTGCTTTCTGCCCTTCTCTTACAGGAAAAGAAAAAAATGTTGTCATATATTTCCACTGAGAAACAGATGAGTGTTACCAGCTGAATTCAGTTCATTCTCCACATTCCCTGTATTCCATGTGCTGGTACTGGAACCATCAAATGCTGACAGGACAAGAGGAAATGGCCTCAAGTGATGCCAAGGGAGGTTTAGACTGAATAACAGAAAAAATTCTTCACCAAAAGGATTATCCAGCCCTGAAACAGGCTGCCCAGGGTGTGAATCTCCATCCCTGGAGGTATTTAAAAGATGTAGACGTGGTGCTTAGGGACATGGGTTAGTGGTGGACTAAACCCAGCTATGCTGAGTTAACAGTTGGACTCAATAATCTTAAAGGTCTTTTCTAACCTAATTCTATGATTCTATGAAAAAAATATCCCTAAAAATTTTACTCTGCTTTGCAATGGGATCATTTCTCTGACAAAGATGTTTTTAGGGCGCTTGCAGAACCATTTTTTGGTGATGTACACCTCTGGAAACATATCTTGGGTAATTCCCATTCAACCTGGACATTCTGGTATTAAAAGCATGTGGATGTGCTTTTAGTTCAGATTAACAGAGAGTGGAATGCCTGTTCACCTTGAAAGCAGTGGAAGGTATCCCAGTTCTGTAGGAGGGAATGTGGTTATGAATCCTCAGTGGAGAGTAGGTGCTGTGTTTCGGTTTTCAGTATTTACCCAGTTCTGACCTTCCTGATCATTCTCTGAGATGTCGATTGAGAAAGAGAGGGAGGTTGGGATTTTTGTATGTTCTTACCAATCAATACATGTTCAAAGTAATGGTGTTTGACTGCACTGGAAGTGCATTTCTGCAGAGGTGGAAAAAATTGGTGATGTCAGTGGGTCTGCAGGAGAAAGCTAGCAGCAAAGTGTTTGAAAAGACTTCCCTTTGAGTGCAAAGGATTTCTACCACAAGTGCTGATTGCTGGAATTAATTTCCCCTACACAGCACATATGCTGCAAAATCTCACTTGTCTTTTCTGCTTTTTCCTAACGGTTTTCTATGAAAGCAATGGAAAAATGTAGTTGTGTGATGCTCTCACATCTTCCTCTTTTCTGCAGTAAATGTTTTTAGCAGAATTTAACCGCCCTTTTGTATTAAATCTTAGCTTCTCTTTTCAAGCTGCAATAGTTTTACCTATCTAAAGCTGTTTCTGGAGCAATACAGGTGAAATGCTGAAGGCCTAATCAAGTGCAGAAGAAGCCTTATTTCAATGGGGATTTTGCTGTGAATTGGTGGGCTTATATTACCCACTGCAGTGCTCAAAAAAAGCAGTGTCCTCTGTACTGTGACTTCAATATGTATGAGTCCTTTGTTAGCATCCTAAAGATGCATAATACCTCTTTCCTTGAACTGGTGGGCTCCAAGAATCAAGGATATGATATGTGCTTAGGGGAAGCTTTAAGTGATGGAAAAATTATGACTTCTGCCTCTGATCAAAGCAGAACAAAGCACTTGTCTGCTCCCCTCTCTCTGTTATTGCAATCTCCTTGCAATCAGGGAGATCTCTGAGGGAGAAGGTACCAAGAACTGTAATACCTAAGAAAAGAGAAGGAGCTCTGAGTGATAATAACATCCTTGAGTTCAGCTGTCTATCTAAAATTTAGGCAGCCTTAGCTGGTCCAGGTTCTTCTGTGTATAATAAGGGGTTGTGGTACTTCCTTACAACAGTCTGGCAGCTGATGAGCTCAATTACTTTCCCTGGGACTGCTCATCCAAAAGCAGGGTTAAGTCCTGAGGAAGAAATGCAGATGCAAACATAACAGGCTGGAGTTTCCTTCTGGTTGTAATATGCTAATGGCAGAAATATATATTTTAAAAAGCTTGAATTTAAAATGAAAGTGAGGTGATAAACTCTACAGCTGTAACAGGGTTGCCAGTAACTCTGTAATGATAAAAATTCATGATTAGAGACTACCAGGAGAAAGTTTATTCCATCTGGCTCACAGAGAGGCAGTCCCTGCCCGAGAGCTGGGGCTGTGATTTGGGGAAGCAGTGTATGGTTGGCTCTACTAATGATACTTTCTTCTTCTCTGAGCACCATGAAAACACTTCTGTGTAAATGCATGGTGCTACTGTCACCTGCATTTGCAAACCATGCTGGTAGAGAATGCATGGACAGAGTACAAATGTACAGGATTTAGATCAGAGCCTGAAACACAAAACACAGGCACTCAAAACCTTGCAGTGGAGAAAGCCCCAGCCTGACTCAATAACAGACTCCTCTCAGCCATTTCATATACAATGATTTTCTCTCTACAGAAATGTTATAACCTGTGTTTGATTTCTCTACAGAATATCATCTTTTTAATTATGTCAAAATAAAATTCTGATTTGTAATTCAAACCAGTCCATCTAATCTATCTAATTCAAGAAACCTGTACTGAAGAAAAACTGGAGCAATGTAGTGGCAAATCATTTCTGGTAAAAAGGATGCATTTCATTTAAATCAAAGTAATTTAAACCAACAAACCAGAAATCTGCATTTAAATAAATTATTTTACTCTTGATTTGTATTTGCACTTTTTTTTTTCTCCTTGAAGAATACCAGGTTTTCAGTGGTGTGAAACCCTCTCTCTGGGATTATTACAGCAAAATACAACCCAATACACTGTAACCCCTTACACTACACCAGGGCTTGTTTCATTTTGCAGGAGGGTGTGCAGTACAAATCCACATCACTTAGCATGCATTTACTCCCTCATGCTCTTACTTACTAAGTGGTTTGTTTTTCTGCCCAGGGTTTGCTCTGGACTGGCTTTGGATGGCTGTTTGGGTCGGTGAGGGCTCTGCCCTTCCAGGCTTTAAAGCGGGGATGGTCCATGGCTCTCCCCTGCCCCATCCAGAGCTGGGACTTGGGTGAGCAGTGGGTGCCTTCTGGAGCAGGCAGGACATGATGCTGGGGAGGCAGGTGCTCCCTCCACTTCCACAGGGCCAGTGGATGCTCTCCAGTGACACCAGGACCATCCACATTTGGCTCTACTGTCACATCCTGCTCCCTGTCCAGGTGCTCAGCTGCAACATCCATCACATGCAGCCTAAGAAAGCCTTCCTAAATTTTCTTTGGAAAATCCATTTGGTGATGGATTACATCCAGCTGGGCCTGAAATGGTGGTACAGGCATTTATTTTAATTTCAAACATCATTTTGTACCACTGCTCCCAAAGTAGCATCAGGGCTTCACTTAGTTGCGCTTTAACCTCCCAAGCCCCCAGCGCTGCCTGACACTTCCATTCACAGGCAGGGCCCTTCGGCCTGAAGCCCTCCTGGCTGAGGAACACCCACAGCATCCCGAGGGATGAAGGCAGCCCCACGCCTGCTGGGGTGACGGGGGCGGCGGGCGCTGCATCCTGACGCACGCCCCGCGAGGAAGCCGTGGGCGGTGTGAGGTGACTTATGAGGCTGAGCGGCCTCCCGGCACCAAGACTTCCCCCTGCACCCTGTCGGGGAGAGCTTCAGCAGCCTGTGGCAGCAGCCAGGCACCCATGGCCTGGCACTGAGCCCCCTGCCTCCTCCCTGCCTCAGGGGTGGCCTCGGTGCCGCTCGACCGGGGAAGCGACAGGTACCAGGGGAGGGAAGCGGGGCAGGCTGGGCTTGTGCTCGGGGTTTGTGGTGGTGGCAGCAGGCAGGAAACAGCGGGGCGCAGCGGAGGGTGCTGTGACTCCTCAGGCACAGTTCCCCTAACCATATTGCCCTCTCCTCCCAGCCCAGGAGCTACAGGAAGATGATGTGCCTGCCCACCGCCCCACCGGCGCTGGCGTTGAGGACGTGGCTGGGGCTCGGGCTCTTCGTGCTGCTCTGCCTTGGGATAGGTAAGCAGGGCTGGATTGGGCTGGAGTGTGACCGTGGGAAGGGGTTGGGTCCCGGCAGCAGCACCCGTGTGATAGTCAGCAGGGATGGCGGCCCTCAGGACCCTCCTGGTGCCTTGTGTCAGGGCTGAGCCCAGACCAGGGTTTGGGCTGGCTGGCAATGCACTGAGGAGCCCTGAGCTCTCAGCGTCCCAGGCCCATTGCACCAGGCTGCTGGCTCCCAGAGGGGTACGATGATCTCCCATCCCAGGTTTTCCGAGAGAAATGAGGGTGGTTTTGGTCAGCTGATGTCTGTGGGGAGCATGTGGCGCAGCCCCTTGGGCTTCTGCTTCAGTGGCGGGGTGGTTTCTGCAGCTTCTGCAGCTTTTTGGGTAGTTAAAAGTGGGTGCATGGTGGGAAAGATAGGGAAATGTGGCAGCTCGGAGTGGTCTGCACCTCCTGGGCAGCTCAGCACAGAGCAGAGCGAGTTCTTTCTCCAACAACACAAATCCCTGTTGAAGTCCTGCCTGGGCTGTTCCCTGTCCTTTTCCGAGGACTTGCCACAAAGCTCACACAGATCGCTCCTCACCTCAAGAGGCTTGGGATGAGTCTTCTCAGATGTGTGAAATATTAACCTGGAAACCACATAAAATTCACTTCTGAGCTGGAGTTCATTGTGGATGCAAAATAAGTTGTGCTTATTGTCATTTTTAGTGTTCCATAGCAGCTAACGATACTCTAGAGCAAACCTGGGCTGAACTCAGGCTTTCGTTACAAATCGAGTGATGCAAAATTAGAAGCTTTTCATGCTGCTGTTGTGAAGCTGGGAGATATTCGATGCAGGGTTTCTTTTTGAGTTTCAGTCTCAGAATTTTAAGACGAAACTTGGAGAATTTAGCAGGGAATTAATCGCAGAGCTCACTCGTAAAGAAAGCGACGACCTCAAATGTCGCTCTGGGATCTCTGCTCTTCCGTCGTCCCCTCAGTACTTCCCCTGCCTCTGTGCTTGCGAAGCATTTATCAAGCACAGATGTATTTTGCCTGTATTTGCATCAGGCAAACCATCTATCATGAGCAGAACTGTTTCTCCCTCTGTACTTTAAGAGCTTGTGGTATGTTAATAATGTAATTACGAGCATATGGTAACTTGCCAGTCATGTAATTTCTCTGAAAAGGATTCTGGTTCCTTGGCTAAGGGATGTATATTTGCATGTATAGTTTGATGCATGCTAATATCCACTACTAGAAATTGGAGTTTGATAATAGAAAACTAAGTGTTCCTATATTTGTACTTTTGGGACATAATTTTTGGACTCTTCTTATGCAACAAGCCTGTGGAAGTCCTGGTGCCTCAGGAGCAGGGGCTTGGCAGACTGATAAGAGCAGGACAGCCTATGCACTTATTTCTCTCTCTCTCTGTGCACTCACACGCTCTGAACCCTTTCTCTCTGAAGATCAGCGTTCTTACATTAGTGCTCCTCGGAAATACATGGTACGGTACCCACAAAGGACTGGGTTTTAAAAGCTTTACTGGTGCTTGTGGGTGATGCCTTCTCAAGGTTGCCCACAGGGACCACAAGGACCGAGTTCTGAGCTTGTTGTGGCAAAACAGTGGAGCCCTGGGTGTCTGCCACCACCTTGTCAGTGACCTCCCACACAGCACTGAGCGAGTCACCGCAGCCAGCATTTACAGGATTGACCCCACGTGGGACTGCTCATGACCACATCAAGGCACAGCCAGGGCTGGCTCCCAGAGCCCGTGTCCTTGGGTTAGCCCCGGTGTCCTGAGGCTGGCACACCTCCCTGATGTGGCACTCCAAAAGGTCAGGTAACATTCTAGGATGGAAACAGGTGCCCTCTGTAAAGCCCATGTGAGAGAAATATTAATGGGAGAACGTCAGGCTGAATTTTCACATTGTAGCAGTGGAAGGCATTAATGGGGGGTTTAATTAAAAGGGATGGTTTGAAGGTTGTATTTCGTAGGAATTTCATGTTTGTGCAAGCTACGTAGATCCATTTGTTTTCCTTTGAATTGAATTTTGCTACTCTGACGTTCACCTGAGGTGCCCCACTGAAATGCCAGTGTAATTTAGAGCTGCTTCTGGGATGTCATCTGCTGCTGGAGACACTGATGTCCATGAACAACACCCTGTTGTCCCAGCACAAAGTGGCAGAAGAACCTTGGTTACAGCACAGACTTTTTTATTTATGATCTGAATGCACTGCTGGTACCCCTGTGGGCTTGATTTTGCCCTGCCTTTGCACCTTCACACCTACCTACAAATTGTGGGATGTTCTCCGTCCCAGTTTGTTATACTAGAAAAATATAGCTTGAAATCCCTCAGTGTGACCTTTCCCTGCCCTGTGTGCAAACAAAGCATAGGCACTGACTGCAGGGACCCAGCAAGCCTGGCTTTGTGTCCATGGAGTATTTTTAAACTTCCCTGGAGTCTTTTCTTCCAGCTGGGGACCACTTAGCTCTTGCTTTCTTCCCAGGGGTGAAATTTTTTGGGACGTTTTGAGGAAAATTCCCTACAGCTTTTCTAAGTTACTGGAGAGTTGGGAAGGGAGGGGGAATATCCACTTCTGTGAGCAAGCACTGGCTCACAAGCAACCCACTCTGGGAACCCCCTTGCCTTGTGTTACTGCCAATAGAGAGCTCGGAGCGGAGCTGGGTTTCAGAAAGGGACAACAAGGGCTGAGAAAGATTCCCTGTTTTGTGGCCACCCCTAAATACTGAAGTGTCTAGCAACAAGCTTTAGGTGCTTGGTGTCTAATTTCTGTGCCAGCTCTGGTATGGGTTGGGCTGGGGCAGATTTCACGGCGGAGATGGCAGAAATTTTTCTTTACATACCGGATTTGCCCACTTGATCACTGGATGCAAATTGAGTTTCTGACTTATTCCTCTTAGTGTCTTCAGCTGTTGTTTTAATTTCTTTTTTCGGATGAGTTTCTGTCTCCTTCTGTTCCAGACATGCAGGGAAAAAAAAGTCTTTATTTAAAAATAAGGGGACCAGAACTAAGGAGCTCCTTTTTCTGTTTGTCAGTCTATCCAGAGTGAAACCTGCTGCAAGAGCTTGTCTGGAGAAACAGAAACCCAGCTAAAGCCTCCTGCTTTTTGCTTATAGACTGTTTTCCTTCTTCTGTTGTGTGCTTCTGAAATGAAAGAATTCTTTAGGAAAAAAAACCCACAGAAAATTAAACTTAGACAAGCTACATTTTTACACACAAAATACAGTTAAAAGCCTGAATGCCAAGTTTGTAAGGCTGTGGGTCAAATGTTCCTTTCACCCACATCATTTCCTTTTTCCAGTTAGATCGGAATGAACCCAGATAGCTCCAGTGACCTCACGTTGCTCTGACAGTAACAGCTTTTTTGCATTTCTTGGATCACTGAGACATCTGCATCCCTTTTGCAGTGTGCATATTGGACATTCCTGCATTTGAACATGCAAAGTTTGGAGTGGACGCTTTTAATAATTGTGGTAGATTACCACCAGAAATTACGCCCTCACACCTTTCCTACTCACCACTGCCTTAATTCTGAGTTCCAAGTGTGGTTTAAATGGGGTAATTAATCTGACATAAATGACTGATGTTATCCCTCTGCCTCTCTTGTGGTGAGTTAGTTTTTTTCAGAGTTGGTTTGTTTTTACACCGATGCAGTGCACCCTGGAGGGGGACAGATGCAGACAGGCTTCACAGTTGAGGGGTACAAACAGGTCATTGCCACCAAAAGATGCAATCCTGCTCCTCTCTGGCCGTGTTATCCTCCTCTTCTTTGCACATGTCTGATCCTTGGATGATGTACTGCACCTTCCAGCTTAGCAGAAAGTTTCCTATTTTTTCCTTTTTTTTAGACTGGTGTATTGAACCAGACTCTGGAGAGCCCTGCAAGGGGGTTTGGAAGGGAAAGGGGAGCCAGATCTGCTCTACTTCCATGGGGGAGGCATGAGATCAGTGAATTTGTTGTCTGGCTGCATCCCAAGGTTGTGCCAGGCTGGGGGAGAATTTTCACATTCGGAGAAATTCTCATAAAATTATAGATTTTGTGTTGGAAGGGATCTTAAAGCTCATTTTGTTCTAACCTCCCTGCCATGGACACTTCCACTAGACCAAGTTGCTCAGAGTCCTTTCCAAACTGGCCTTGAACACCTTCAGGGCTGGGCATCCACAACTTCTCTGGGCAACGTGTGCCAGTACCTCACCCCCCTCACAATAAATAATTTCTTCCTAATATCTGATCTAAACCTTCCCTCCTTCAGCTGGAGGCCATTCTCCCTTGTACTATCACTACATGCCCTTAGGAAAAGTCCCTCTCCAGCCTTCTTTCAGGCTCCTTTTAAGCACTGGAAGGCTGCTCTAAGGTACCCCTACAACCTTCTCTTCTCCAGGCTGAAGGCTTCTCCTTCCTTTTAAACATGTGTTTCCTGGTATAAATGCTGTGCACATGTGGTATCTTTCATAGGGTGGCAAGGCAGGTGTGCTGAATGCAGTGAAGTCTGTTCACTTGGCAGAATGAGGTCAGTTTTGGTTTAGAATAGATTAACTTCATGTTTAATTGTAGCTGTTCTGCCCCCTTGGAGGGGCAGTACCATTGGGAGTCTCGGGAGTTCATTTGAGAATATGTAAATCTTTCCCAACTCAGAAATGCCACAGGCTTTGCTTCTGCTTTTTCACTGTTATGCTTTTAAAATATCATTGGTCCCAGGGGACTCTCTGACTGAAAAGAAAGTGCTGACTGATGGCTAATGGTGACATTTCTACCTATCCTGCACTCAAAGGACATCCACCTTTTTGGCGAGCTCCAATTTCTTCCGTATCACATAAAAAGTTGTTAGAAAAGAGAGTTGAAGGAAATCTCTCTGCACACTGCTGCTCTCGCCTTAGCAGCTCCCCTCTGGTGTCGTTTTAAATGCCCTGCAGACAAGGATTTGATCCCTGTGCCGGGGGAAGAGCTTCAGAGAGAACCGAGCTCGCTGTCATACACTAGTTCCTAAAAGCCGAGAGAGCCCTTTCCCTGCACGGCCCTGCCCTCAATCCTCCCGGGTGGTGCCTGCAGCAGCACCTGCCCGAGCCTCTCATTCCACTCCCTGTGCAGCTTCTGTAGCTTACAGACCCCTCTGGGCTGCTCTGCTCTCGTTTCCTGAGTGTCCTGCAGTTAATCACCGCTCTCCACGCTGCGCTCTTGTCTAGGGCTGTGCGATGTCTCCTCCAGCCAGTCCTCCAGCTGCGGGGTGACTGTCAGGGCTGGCTGCAGAGCATCCATGAGTACAGACCAGTTTTTCTAACAAGATAATGGCTGGCAGGCCTGCAGCTCTGTCAGCTGCACTGGTGAGTGTTGCTATGGCTGTGGGCAAGTACTTCAGCAGCAAAAAAAAAAAATATATATATTAAAATTTGTAAATTTTCGACTTTGAAGTGGGCTTATGTGAGAGGTATCATGCTTGATTTTCCTAGTTACTGGGCACTTTCACCTTCTATCAGTTTCAAGAGAGGGCTGGCTGCTTGGGGAGCATGTGAGACAGGGATTTAGTAAGCACTGAAGAAAACTACAGCCTTAAGCAGTGGGGAGGACCTCAAATTCAGAAACTGTGCTGTGAGGACAGCAGCAGGCACGGCAGTGAGTGGTACTGGAGGAATTAGGAAAATTATCTGAGAACATCTTCAGCTGGGAGATAAATATAGAGGAAGTACAAAGTGAGCCTGTCAGCAAGAGACAGAGTCTGCAGGGGAAAAAATTAACAAATTTATTTTTGTCTGTCTTTGTGACAAATCTCCCCCAACAGCCCGTCTTACACAAATGCCACATCTAGTTTCTGCCCCCAAACTGGGAAATCGAAAGAGTGTTGAGCAAGATGCAGGAATTTGACCTCTAAAGGAACTAAAATATGCAAATCTTCTGCGGACATCCCGATTTAGCCCTACTCCCCCCCGTTTTTTTATTCTAGCAGGGTCACATTCCAAGGGCTGGGAATGGAGTAAAGGGAGATGGCTCAGAAAGACTCTTCCTTTTGCTCATTTCTCCAAGTCAAAGACATCCTTCTGTCCCCACGGCCGTGTGTCCCTGCTGGTTTGCAGCACAGGAGATCAGGGAGCTCTCCATCCTCTCCTCCCCGAGCAGCGCCCATGCGGAGCACTGCAGAGGAGGGGAAGAGCTAAGACATGATCTAGCCCCCATCCCCAAGTACCTCTGGTTCCACATCCAGCTCCTTGCCTGGATGTGACCTCCTGCCTGGTGCCAAGATGAGAAAATTGCCGGTGACTTGTGTGGAGTAGCGATTTTACTCGTGCAACCAGCACAGCAGACTGGACATACCCGGGCAGCGGGCTTGTCCCAGGCTGACTCAGAAAGCAGGAGATTTTATCTCCACAAGTACCGAAACCTGAGCTGGAGCAAGCGGTGTCAGCTGGCTGGAGCTGCCCCAGCGCTGCGGCGAGCCCCTCTACCAAAGTATTTCAGATTCCGGTTGTCTTCTCAGATGATAATTGCAGATCGTCCTCTGGTTTTTACAGCCACTTCAAGGCTTTGAGGATTTCTTCACTAAAGGTGAACACGAGCAAATACACACAAAATGAAACAGCATTAAAATGGAATGAAGGCTGCTGATGGAGTGGGACACCAAAACACCCTGGGGATGTTATAATAATTGCCGAATCAACAGTATAGAGCTGGGCAAACCAAGGTTACACTTTTGTTTAGGAGGAATGTGGCAGCATGAAGATGGGAAGTGCATAAAACCATGTAAGGGGTGCTGTGCCCTTGCTATGCTGCCCCAAGCTGGGCACCCCGAGGTTACAGCACAGAAGCAAACAAGGATGAACTTTTAGAAAAACCTGTTCAGACCATTTCCCTACCTCAGACCTGCCCTGAGATTGTCATACACTAGGGTTAATCCTGTCACTTAACTGCTGCAGGCACACTTGAGTGGTGTGAGCGGGCACAGGGAACTGAGCAGAATCACTGCCAAACAAAGTGCATCGCTTGGGACGCCTTCTTTTCTGCTCCCGTCTCTAACCACATTTGGGATGAGTAAGGGAACTTGGCCAGAGCAAAACATCTGGATCTGCAGCTGCTTTGCTTTGCCAACGCAGCCCAGAGCAGCAGCAGGCCTGTGGTTTGAGATCAGAGGTTGGGCTTGGGGTTGTGCAAGGGGAAAGGGCCACTCCTCCTTTTTATGTCTGCCAAGACCTCTCTTTGCATGCCTGAACTTGCTGGAGTGGAGTCTGTGAAGAAGCAGCCTCAGAGGCTTGTCAGGCACTCTGTTGTGCCTGGGTTAATCTGCAGTCACAGACTCTGTAAAGAGCACAGCCAGCAGGGCCTTATAGCACCCACTTTTCTCTGTTCCATCCCATCTTTCTTAGTGCACAGGGTCTTTACAGCAAAACACAGAGGAAGGCAGTGGTTTTGTGCACTTCTGAACCGATGTCTCCACACAGAGGTTATCTGGGCATCTAACAGGGTCCTTCTGTCATCAGTGTATTCACGGGAGTCACTGATATAAATACAAAGCATTTCACATATTCCCATGTAGCACAGGATGTCTGCTGAATTTTGACTCTCTGGAAAGCCTGGGGAGAATCCCATTCCTCATTGGTAAAATCACCTGTTACAAAGAAAAGATCAAGGGGGAGTGTCTAGTCTTTCAAAGATTCAGCTTTTCAAAACGTCTTGATTTTTTGACTCATTGTCTGTTTGGCTTGGAAATCCCTGTGAAATACTGCATCACCCTCAAAGGATAAATCATGCAAGTTTGGGGTGAATGTGCTATTCACAGAAAATGAGGGGTCTGAGCTGCAGAATTACCTGCAGAGTGGGAATTCCAGGTGCATGGTCCTAGGTGAAGTCAGTGATGCCATTAATTTATGAGTAGAGATACCAGCTGCTGTTGCAAAGATAAATAGGGAACCAGAAGGGAAAAAAGCAAAGCAAGGCTCAGAAGGGCAGAGAAATGGGGAACACAGGGGAAAGAGAATGGCTTTGGAGCTTCTGTTCACCAGGACTGATCAGGAGGTTTCCAACAGTTTGATGCTGCTTCTCCAGAGCATTGCTGGGTCTTTAGCTGCCTTTTACTGTCAAATGTCTCTGCAAGACTTCTGTGCCGGAGGAAATCTGCTCTCATGTGCTGTCTGACTGCATGTGCGGTCAGGATAACAAAGCTCTCTGTGGCTGGGGAATTTCTGAGTCAAGGCTTGGGCAAAGAGTGCAGGAAGTAGGAATGCAGGCTCAACAGCTCTCCTGACTCTTGGAGCAAACAAGAGGGAACAATTCTCCTCTGTACTCACCTTTCCACCCTAGTTAGCCCTGCTTTATGGGGAATCTGCAGCACAGGCATGGTTTGAATGAAGCAAGCTTTTCTGCCCAGGGAAGAGAAAGTCACCCCTTCCATCAGCTCAGCATTGCCACATGCCACGGGCTTCCAGTGATGGAGTGATGTGTGTGCACAGCAAGAGAGTGGGTGGGCTTCAGAGGGGTGGGAAGAGAAGGGATCTTTTTCTAGAAAAGTCATTAAAGATTATTTCCAAGGTGGACACCTTCCCCACAGCCTGGCTGCAGAGAGCATTCAGCACAGAAATGGCACACAACTGGGTTTTCATTTTTGCTTTGCAGTTCAGCTCTAAAGTGAAAGGGGACTTTTGTCGGGCTGAATGACTCTTCATGGACTTTGGTTCCTTCAGGCTTGCAGCATTCAGGTTGCAGTTTCAAGGGTGCAGAGCCTTTTAAGGGTAGACATGACATCAGCAGGAGTTTCCAGCCCCTGCACATGTACTCCCGACGAGGTTTTTGTTCTCCTTTTGGTTGCGAAGGAGACTCTGAGGAGCAAGGTAGGGAGAACCTCATGCAACTCATGATGTGATGTTAGCCTGACATTTACTGTACGCCTACTCTTCCCCTATTGCTGCAAAGGAAAATAGAAAATGGTCTTTATCAATCCCAGAGTTTGAGTGGATGTTGGACTGGCTGCTCTTCTGAGTCTCTCCAACAATAATAAGAGGTGCACTGTGAGAACAAGCAAAGATGTGGTCAAAGATAAAAACACACATATACACAAATGCACACGGAGGTGCAGGAGAAGGAACTTAAAGAATCACAGCCTGAAGTGGGCTGCTTTTAAGGTGAACAGAAGGAAATGCTTTCTCACGCAGCATGTAATCAAACTGCACAAGTCGTTGCCAGAGGATATTGTGAAAGCCAAAAATATATGTGCATTCCTAAAAGGGCATTCCTGAAAGGGCAAGAACTCTTCCTGCAGGGTAGGTCTAGCAGTAGCATTTAAAAAGCTGATGTCAAGAAATCCCTGAATTTCAGGCTGCCAAAGGTTGGCAAGACAAAGCAGTTTTTCTCTTGTGTGGAAGAATTAGTTTTTCTCTCATTTTGCTACCAGTTGATGGCTGACAGAGGTCACTGTGCTGAGCAACTCCTGGTCTGCCCTAGTTTGGTTTCTCAGGATCTGCAATACTTTAGAAGGGGAAGTACAGGTAGTGGGGAGGAAAAATTGAAACTTTCCCTTTGGAAGACAAGTGGAGCGGCTGAGTGGAGGGAAACCAGTTAAATAAAAAGTTGCTCTTTTAATTACATATTCTATTTTATTTAATTAATATTAAAACATTCCATAGTGTCACCAGGACCTCCACAGTATTTTTTGGTGTGTTTCCTACAGATTTAATGTGAAGTATGCAAGTGGCATGGGTGGGTGTGTGGCAGGGGAGGGGGGTGAAATTTATTTCACAGAATCACAGAATCATTTAGGTTGGAAAAGACCTTTACGATTGTTGAGCCCAACCTTTAACTCAGCCCTGCCAAGTCCACCAACAAACCATGTCCCTAAGTGCCACATCTACATGTCTGTTAAATGTTCTGTCCCAGGCTTTGTGCCTGGGCTTTGCTCCAGCAAGCAGCCCCAGGATCCAGCTGTGGCGGGGCACTGGCTGCACATCCACTTGTCTCCCTCCAGCACTGGCAGCTGCGGGATTGTGAGCGAGTCACCGGGCTGTGCCACAGGGGTCTCGCTGTGACAGTGGCCCCAGGGTCTGTGTAGAGTCCCCCAGGGTCTGTGAGTCACTGCTCAGCAAATGGGGCCTGGCAGGCAAGCAGCTTGTGGCTGCCTTGGACACTGGCTGAATGTGAACACCACAGCATCCCCATCACAGCCTGAGTGCTGCACTCTGCCTCTGGATAGCGTGGCTGCACTTAGGCTGGGACTATCAGGAGTGAGACAGCATCAGCCAGACGTTGCTGGGGGGGTGGCAGTTCTTAGGCTCAGCTTTGTGCACTGCTCAGCTCACACTTCAGGCAGAGGCTTGGCGCATGGGCTCTCCCCTGCACCGATGGGTGATGCCACGTTGTCCCCACCAGGGACACACCGCCTGGCAGGACTTTCCTGCTTCCTCTCTCAGGCATGTTTATGGACATGTGTTCTGCAGGGAAAGAAGAGGGAATCTGAATCTTTTCTGTCCTGAAGACAGCTGTTTCCTTGTTTTTCTGCTCTCAGTCAGTGGAGCGTAACAGATTGTTATCCCACCACCACCACTAGAGATGAGTGCTGAGGCAGCGAGGCTGAGGCAAGCAGGACAAACAGAAAGCAACCTGATCTTCTGGACTAACAAAGCCAGGTGCACATCATCCCCAGGCTTGCACTAACTCAGGTGAAAGCCCAGCTATCTGCCCTGTGGTGCAGCACAGGGCTGTGTGCCCCTGCTGGGTCACCTTCCAGCAGCAGCAGGAGCTCCTTGCTAGGCTGCTCCCTCAGATGTCAGGCCCCGTGAGCCCTTACCCACTGGAAAGAGGAAGGAGTGGGAAAGCAAGGCTGATCGTGGGAGCAGGGTGCTTAGAAGGGGAATTACTGCTCACATGGTCAAAGTTGTACCAAATTTCACCCTGCAAGGGTCTCAGCTTATTGTTGTCGGCACACGGCTGTACTCCAGGCATGGGACTGGCACGGCCACTGGCCAGGAGTTGGGAACCTCTGTGCTGGGTTCCAAGTCATCCCATGGGCTTTCACAAAGATAAATTAGTTCTAGCTTGACTAGGCAAACTTGTCCATTTGCTAATGCTGGAAGGCTGATGACAGTGTGGCTGCAACCTTTGTTCATCATTATAGGGTCAATTCTAGCTTCTGGGATCTTTAAAGTTTTGGGGATTTTTTTATTTTACAAAAAAATAACTTCAAAAATTCCCCCAGCCCCCCATAACAAATAGTCCACTGTGGCCCTGTTAGGCATGCAGAGAATCCAGTGGAGAGTGACACAGATTTTCCAAACACCGGGCTCTGAAAAGGGAAAGCAGAGCAGATAGCAGTTTGTGCATTTGTGTTTCTATCCCTGGTTTTAAAGGGGCCAGCAAAATTTCTGTTCAGGCAAGCAACTCTCCTGCCTTTGCCTTCAGCAATCCATGCAGCAATCCTTGTGTGCCTGCTGGGTCATGATCCTGAGTAGGAGTGGAGCATGATGTACAAGGCAATGCCCAGGGAGGGCTCCCCTCAGCCCAGAGCTGAAGCTGTAAAACAGCTCGGTGGGTGATGAGGGATGTGAGCAGTCAGAGCCAAAAGGGGTGAGCTTTAGGCAAGGGACCTGGCACAAGGCTGTACCACTGACTCGCTGACTTCTGTTTGCCCCTCACCTGCAGGCCAAGCGCTGGAGAAGAAAGTAGTCAAAAGCAAAGTGGGGGACAAGGTGAGCCTGCCTTGTTGTTATGAAATCCCCAGCTCAGAAGGCCTACACAAGTACCGGGTCTACTGGCAGAAGAACATTACGGACGTGGTGCTGGCCTACTCGGAGGGGAATATGATCTTCAGGCACAAGCGGTACCAGAACCGGACAGAGATGGACCCCTGGAACCTCACCCTGTGGATCTCCCCCATGGAGATCCTGGACAATGGCTCTTACCAGTGCATAGTCCAGCGCAACTCCGTTGTCGTGTGTGACGAGTCTGTCATCCTCTTTGTGACAGGTAGGTGCGCTGCCTCCTCACACCCGAGGCTCTCCAGTGCCAGCAAGGGGGACACTCTTCCAGGCTTATTCATCCTGTAGCAGATAGACTTCCATCAGGAAGCTTAAAAGAGGGCTGGAAGTTGTGTTAACTGCTTCCATTCCAGCATCTTCCCTTCTTACCTTTCTGAAACTACCCCAGGCACAGAAATTTTTTCCCACCACCAGCCCAACCTCTTCCGTTTGGTGCCTTCCTCTCATGAAAGGATCTCTCCTGGGGCCCTCCCCAGGTACCACAGCTGGTGGGTGCCTGAGGCAGCCCCTGCTGTCTTTGGGGCAAAGCAAGACCTAGCCCTTGGTACCTGGCAAGCATTCAAGCCAAAAGAGGAGTGGTGTGGCCATGGCAGCATCCCAGCCCTGCATCCAACCCCAAGCTCTGTGGGGCTGGCTGCACTGTAGCTCCACAGCCTAAGGTTGAATTCATCATGGAGCTTTGAGGCTTTTTACATTAAAGAAACTGAGTTCCTTTGCTCAAAATGAATCTGAATCATCTCTTAGAGGGTACAAAATGTTCCATTGACATTTTCCATTTCCACCGGTGTTTTTGTGGCAAGTTGATCTCAATCAAAGACAGAGACACTGGTGATGTATATAAATATATATATGCATTTGAATACTTTTAAAAGCAGAGAGTTACATGAACCTTCCAGACAAGTCAGTGAAGGAGCATTCCTCATCTGGAAGGAGATTTGGCAACAAAAAGAAAAAGACAAGCTCCTGAGGTCTGGCCATTTCCTGCCGGTCTGAGGGCAGTGTGGGCATATGCACAAGGAGACAAATTTAGTGGTCTTTCTGGGAACTGATGTGAAAAAAGGGAAGTATACTGCCAGCAACCTTTTTTAACCATGAGGGTTGAGGAGTTAACTGCATGAAAAATGTAAAACTACGGATCTCTTTTCCTGTCCACAAATACTCCAGTTTCTTTCTGGCCAGAAATCCCCTTGGTATCTTTTAAGAGGCCAGCTGTAATAATCGTGGTAGACTTCTGCTCCCTTTGGTGAAGTGGGATCAAGTTATTGTGGGGTCCGGAAAGGGAAATGCTGGAATCAGGCTGGGATGTCTGAAGGGATTTTCCAGGCTGGATGGCAGTGTCATATTGCTCAACAGGCAGTAGGCCTGGAAGGAAAACCGTGTCTCTCCTTGCTTGCCGCTGGTCAGCCACGCCGTGTTGAGCGAGTTTCTTTCACTAGTGACTGGTTGCTTGGTATCCTAGATGGGAGGCAGAAACCATGGAAGACATGGTGAATGCCCTGTGGGGGAGTCTTTGCTTTGACCGTGGGTGATGGGGACTGCAGCCCTCGCTGTGGCCTGACAGAACAGTAACCAAATCTCTCCTGCTTCAGCTGACTTCAGCAAGCCCAACATTACGGCAGAAGTGTCCGCTGATTTCTGCGACTGGACTGAGATGGTGGTAATATGTTCTTCTCACGGAGGTTTCCCTAAGCCCAAGATCTCTGGAGCCCTCAACAACGTGTCTGTGGAGTGGAATGCCAGCTGGGTGTCCAAGTCCAGCCTCAGCCCGTACAATGTCACTGGAAAACTGGTGCTCAACGTGACCAAAGACGTCAACATCACTTGCTCCGTTGAACACGATGGCTTTGCCAAGTCCACCAGTTTGCTTCTGAGTATGTTTTTTGTAACAAAATAATTTTGTTTAATATGCTGAGTTGCATCTCTGAGAATGCAGTAGATTTTGTGCAAGTGTTCATGCAAGGATCACGCAATGATCCCGCATGTGAGCTACACACCAAAATATTTTAAAGGCTGGAAGATAGCCGGGCTGGGAAGGGAGAGTTACAACAGTGACTGACAAGCAGAGGCAGCTCTGTCTTCCTGCTGCTCTGCTGCAGCTGGGCTGAGAGCTGAACTGGATCCTGTTGGGATCTGGTAATGTCACACCTGGTGGCTCCCACAGGCTGGGGCTGCCACCATCCAGTGCCCCTCCATACCACCCTGGTCTTGCTGCCAGCTGTGTGACACAGACCCGGTATTTGAATGGACTTGAGAAACACGTGTGCTTTAAAAGCCCCAGGTTGCACTTCAAAAGAATTTCCTCATTTAACAAGCATGTTTGTCCCCTGCTTCAGTTAAAGAAACTGTCAGCCAGGGTCTAGACAAAATTCTGCTTTCAAGTGTAACATAGGGTTAACTCGTACAAAAAAGAATTCCATCACTGAGCATGGCTTAGAAGTGACGGCATAATAGATAAGCCTGTGCTTTGAAAAGCTTGAGGCACAAGTGGAAACAGCATGAGGGAAGGCAGCACGCTACATTCCAGATGTTTTGCGGTAGAAGGGGATTTGCAAGAAAATTCGTAAAACCAAAAGGATTTTTTGTAATGTTGTTACCAAAAAGGTATTCTGAAATGTCTCTGGGCCTGATGTTTTTACTGTAGAGATAAGGGCACCTTCAAGGGAAGACAGAGAAGCAGTATTTTTCCTAGGGAATTGTACCTTATTCATCAAGGCAGCTTATTCATCTATCTTACTAAAATCAAAGGGGCTTGTGGGGAGAGGTGCTATTCAGCTTCAGAACAAATGCCAGGAACTAGTGCTTTATGAATATTGGCTATTGCTGCATGTAGAGCATAATGTCCCTAATGAAGGGAGAATAAGGTTATGAACAGCTCACTACATAGAAAAAGAGAGCAACAAAAAACAAAGCAGTAATCAGAGGAGGGTGCAGTCAACAGTGACAGTCACAGCAGCCACAAACCCCCAACTTTTTGACATTTAGGATGTGGAACCACTCCCATTTTGGTATGGTGTAAATGGTCCCCCAAACAAACCTTTCATGAACAGTGATTTTCAGACAGAACAGAGCCTCTGGTAAATGTAGAAGGCAACCCCTACAGTGTGAGGGGAGGACTGAACAGCAGATCAGGCTAATTAATGTCTTAGGAGTGGAATGATGCTTACCTGTGCCAGATGCAGATGATGGGAGAACTGAAGGTCTGTGCACATGGGTCTGGAGACCTATGGGCATGCAGCAAGTCCTGTCCTGTACAAGAATGGCGCAGTATCTACTCTAAAATCCCAGTGGTAGAATGGGATTTCCCACCATCTCCAATGGTGAAAAGCCAAAGGCTCCAGACCCACTGAAACTGAACTCTGCCACAGCACCCTGTTCCTGCCATGCAGAAAAAAGTCTATTCTAGATTTTTTAATGCATCATTCTCCTTCACTTGTGAATCCAAAGAGAAAAAATTAGGCATAAATTTGATGAAAACAGTAAGGAAAACTGCACAGTTCCTCTGAGAATGGAGGTTTTCTAGCTGTGGACTTAGACTTTTCCACCAAGCTTGGCTCATTTCCCTGAAACAGCTTGTGTGTTTTTAAATATTTCCTGTCACAGCCCTGTTCTGGACAAAGACCCAGCTTTTTACATCCAGTGGATGTGTTAAAAAATTCAGCCCATAGCAAATATGAGTGGATGGAAGAAATTTAGATGCCAGCTTTGTTTGCTTGTTTATTGAGTAGGTCCATTTTCAGGCTGAATATGTGAGTTAGAATTTGGCCAGAACCCCTGAAAGTCACATAACTGCTCTTACATGAAAATGGCAGTGTCTTGTTGGGCCCTTTATTTATGTTTTATTTCTCCTGTCTCAGAAAAAACAAACGACTGCGTTGTTCCTCCTGTGCCTCCACCTTATAATGTCATTACTGCTTCAATTATCATCGTTATCACCTTCATTCTGGCTCTCACCCTGGCAGCAAGATACCTCCCAAGGCATGGTAAGTGCAGCTTCTTTTTCAAGGAGGTGTCTCTTAGTGCTGATGGAGTTTCTATGTAGGATACACATTTATAGAAACTTTACTGTCACATGCCACACTAGGTATTTCTGTTCTTTCTTCTCATTTTTCTCTTTTTTTTTTTTTTTTTTTTTTTTTTTTTCCCTCTTCAGCATCCCCTGTCACAAAATCTAAGCCTAGCTCATGATTTTCCTACATTTTGTGTGCAGGCAGCACTAGAGTTCAGGTCTGAGAGTGAAGAGGTGAAGGGGAGTTTTGACAGCAGATCAAAATATTTCCAAAATCAGGGGTAATGAAAAGGTTCACAAAGGTTCGTTTTTATGTATTAAGATGCTTTAAGATGCTTTAAAATGCCAAGAATCCTGGTGATCATGATAGATATGGCTGAGCACTGAGAGTTTCAAAATTGGATCTCTCTCCACACCCTACTTAGACAATCCCTCAGAAAGTCACTGAGCCAAAGTAACAAAAATACATAGTGTTAGGGCCACAGGAAAGACTTCAGCATAGCAATGTCCTACTTTTATGAGAACACCGACCAGGAGAGTTAGGTCTGTATTCTTTGTATGGCCAAAAATGGCATAGGTAGAGTGTCTGGTCCCATCCTGTGAAGTCTTCAGTAACTCCAGACAAGTCTGCAAGATTTTCAGTGGCAAAGGAGACCTCAAATATCTCAGGGTTAGCTGGCAGCTGAGGAATTTATTTTTTTTTCTTTAAACAAATCTCGTCTGTTAGTTGTTGCTCCTAATCATGTCTAAGCTGACCTTGCCAGGAAGTCCCTGAAGATGTGGGCAGACATTTAATAGATTTATAAAGGCAGGTAGGATTGAAAGCCAACAGCAGTGGGTGCCTTATCCACACCCTGTGGGCAGTTTTGCAGAGCAGTCCTGGAGAATGACAGCAGGCCTTGCAAACACATGAGGATAAATAACCCCCAGCTGAGTTCTGCCAGGTCACTGGGGAACCCCCATATGGGGACAAGAATCCCACACTGAGGGCTCTGTGCTCAGGCCACTCACACCACCTGACTATGGTGTAAGTGACCACTGGAAAAGGTCATTTTCTGGTCAGCAAGGACTCAGTTCACTTACAGACACCTGTAAGTTTGTCATGCTCATGTCTTCTGATACCTCTACTTCAATTTCTGACAAGTTCACTGCCAAGTCAGAGGTGTGGAAGTCTCGTTACTCTTTTTTCTTTTCCCCTCCTCATCAACCACATCCCTTCAAAAACCAATGTGACCGTTGAGTCAAGCTGGGCTAATGTCCTTTTAGTGTTTTATCACAAAGAAAGGAAGCTTCTGGAAGGCAGTGACTCTTGGTCACACCTGTGCACCTCCTCATTTTCCACCCCTGTGCCCTTATGACACCAGTGCCAGTTCTTCTCCCCTGCTGTTCCCTGGGGCTGTGTCAACAGGAAAGCAGCAAGCAGGCTGAAACCAAGAAAATCACAGTTGATCACAGCCTGTGCTGTTAGCTGCATGTATAATGAACTTCTAATTATAGGAGAAAATGAACTGGAATCGGAAGATCTGGCTCTGAACAAATATAGGCTGGAAATTAAAAGGTTCCTTACCATTAAATTAGCAAGATCCTGGAGTACTCTGAGATAGCCTTTTATATAGGAACTGAATTGCTTTTAAAGCTAATGTAAAAAGCATACCCATGTGGTAGGATGCAATCACCTGCAAACAGCATGGCACATGGCTGCGCTAACTGGAATCTCCCTTTTAGTCCCACTTCCATATTATGCACAGGGAGTAGATTTGCAGAGTCAGGTGGCGCTATTTGGTTCAGCCACTGTCCAGATCAGGCATGGAAGAAACTGTAAAAGAGACTGTAAGAAGTGTCAGAAACTGAAGCCAGAGCTTCCATCCAACTTTCCAGTTCGTGTGGTTGTCCCATTTCAGTGCTGCTGTGTATGGCCATTTGTCTGGGAAGGGAACTATCTGCCCTGAGAATGCTTCCTGCCCGTGCTGCTGCGGGTCACCTTTCAAGAGCTCTCGTGGGAGCTCAAGAATAGGTCTGAGAGCACCTCTGTTGTTCTGGGCTACGGAAAGCTGAGTCAGGACTTGCTAAGAATGGTTTCCGAGCTCGAAAAGCCATGCTTCAAAGAGCTGAAGTGTGGGAGGGAAGAACAGAAAGGCAGAGCAAAACAAAACGGAAGTAAGAGTTCTCAGATGCGTGATTGTTGTGGTGACCAAAACAATCAGGTGCTTTGCTGAGGTTCGCAACCGCCTACTCTGAGGAGCTCACAGACTATTTCGCAGTAATTTAAGAATGAAAACACAACGCACCAAGATTAGAGGTCACTTAAAGAATAGCTTAGGATTCCTGTTGCATAATTTGTGCGAGAACAATTGCACAAGATTCAACTTGAACTACTAAAATTCAGTCATAGATGGTGAGATATTAAAGGGACCTGCTCAATCTGAGTTCCTCTTAAAGCACTGAAAGAGTTTGTTGGTGTTAACAGCGGCATTCTTTCACTCGATAGGTAAACTGCATTTAGTGGCATGTAACTTCCATCATTATTTCCCTTCTGACCTTAGCATGTAGCAACTTGTTTTTGTGCGAGGCTGAGGTTCTGACCCTGTGCTAATGAGAGTTGTTTTATCCATATAACACTATATAGATAATATTTATTTGTAACAGAGCTGTATATCAGATCAGACTATGACCATATTCATATACTGACAAGGGATCTTCTTTTTCAGTTTGTTCTCACTGTTGTAAGCGCCAGGATTCGGTGGAAGAGGGTGTGAAAGACTGTACGAAGGCACCCGTGAGCGATAAAGGGACAGCTGGAACATCATCCGTATGACCAGATCGCATTTGCAGGTAGTTTTCTTCACTCTTCTCTTGGCAAAACAGCTTCTCAAATACTACTAAATGCTCGTGCAATGTTAGCTCAAAACACCACAGCTATCAGGATCTGCAGTGACATCCCCTGCCATTTGCCCCTGTGCTCATTTTATGGGCTTTCCAAATAAACACTGGCAGTCTTTTAGTGCCTGTCCTGTTGGGCTCGTTTGAAACTCATCGCTACCACAGATACCACTTGCGGCTTCACCCCACCTAGAGGTTCCCTCTCCTGTGAGCCATGTGCCTGATCTGATGCGTCAACATGGGAACATCACTGATGATAGAAATTAAGGATTGACCAAAGGGGGTGGTAAGGGAGGGGGAAACAAAGGAACAACTCCAGCTTTCCCAGTATGAACAGCCACGCCACTCCACTTCTGAGATATCTCCATTCCCTTCAGCAGCTGGAGGAATGGAGAAGGAAAAGTTTCCTCCCTCAAACTTGCCCAGAAAACACTCATACTTTAAAAGGAGTTACTTTCGGTAATGTGGTGTTACAAAAGATGGGCTGGGGCAGTCTGGCTTGCCAAGGTTTTATGATTACAAAGGATTATATTTGCTCTGGCTTGAAAGCTCAGCAGTTTTCAGGGCTGTGTCCTCCAAAAAGACACTTAAGTGAGGAGACTTAAGGGAAGATTAGCAGCTAACTGTTCTTATTCACATCATTATCCAGGTGACTGCATTTCCTGCTCTCACCGCAGCACACGGAATTGCCAGGGTAATGCCTGCGGAATTGCCAGGGTAGTGCCGTAGAGCAACAGCTGTGGGGTCCTGGAAGTCACGACTTTGTCACTCTGTGCACTGCAGAAATCTAAACGTTTAATAGTTTTGAGATGGAAATGAGGGGAAACTCTCATTTGGGCCACTCGCCTCATTTCCAAACCTGACCACTCACTCATGTTTTCCTCTGGGGAAGGCCCTGTCTGGAACAGATACTAGAGCCTTGGTTAGCATGAATTTTGGGGAGTTTTGTGATGGGAGTGGCAGGAGTTCACCTACAGAACAAACCCATTCTCTTTTGTTTTAAAAGTTCGCCAGGATTTTCCTGTAGGTGGCTGGTGTTTCCCGACTCCAGTGCCTGGGACAGCTGCTGTGCGTGGACTGGGATGGGAGCTGTGCTTCCTTGGTGGCTGACTGCCATCTCGTGATGCGCTGAGCCGTGTCCTACTGCTGCTTAAACAGGGAAGCACGTTCATTAGTCATCCTCACTCCGTTCCCAAGGCTTTTGCAGGAAGCGCTGGGCCAGGCTGCAGCTCACTGACTGCACTGCCTGCTCTGAACAGCTCGGAATTTAGGGAACAGGAGCCCTCTTGTGGAGGGCTCTCGCAGGTGATACCTGTTCGTCGGCCCTACAGCATTACTGGGGTACATTTAAGGTGGGAAAAACAAAAAAAAAATCAGTGAAATCTTTTCCTTGAGTCCCTCAGGTTCTTCACGCTGTGCACCCCTCACTGCAGACTCCGCTGTTCGTTGTTGAGCAATGCTCGCTGCATGGACCCTTTGGCTCTCTGCAAGGGGGTGGCAGCAGGATGAAACTCTGCTCACCACGGCTGACAACACAACCTCCTGTGAACGAATGCACACCTCCACCCACGCCACAGAAGCTGTGGGGTGGCCTTGTTACATTGGGGTCGCTGGGATTCCAGCTGGGAGGACCCTCTGTGTTCCTGCAGTGGGGCAGAAGAATGTCATCAGTGGCACACCAGGTCAAGACTTCAGGAACCTGTGGCTTGATGCTGCTTCTGTGAGAATCAGGGGCCTGCAGAGCCCTAGCAGGGAGCCCATGCCCACCTACCCCTTCAGCAACACGGAGCTGCCCTTTGGGAGACCCCAGATCCCAGCACATAATCTCGTCGGTTTGTGCCTCAATGTTGCGACTGGGACCAGCTAAAACTTCTTTTATATTCAGCCTCACACAAGTATCTGTTCTTCCAGCTGGAGGACTTTGGATTTGAACTTGACTGTTACAGATACACGTCCCTTCTCCCCTAAAGAGGCAATAATGGACACATTTTTCATGGAAAAATCCACCTTGGAAGTGAGTCTAGATGCCTCATGCTTATTTGCAGCGCTATGAGACTTTTTAGGGATTGATACACACTGACAGCACTCCTAAGAGCCAATTAATATTGCTTATCCACAGCAGTGGCACAAGTTCTCATACCCTTTCTCTCCTGAAAGGACAGCTTTGCCAACCCAGGCACCGAGGTACAGCTCCTCCATCCAGCTGCTGTGTGAGGGCACACAACCTGTGCACACACGTGGCCAAGCTTTCATGTGCATTCCTTCCCACCCACACCTGTAAAGCCCCACTGGAACTTGTGTGACGGTCAGAGGTTATCTTGTGTGTATTTGCTGTAATCAAATGTAACTCGGGGCCTTGCTTCATAAACATGAGTCTGCTTCTGTGTGTACATCTGCCATGGGATGCTTGTTAGGGAAAGCTCTGCAGATTTTTGGGAGTCTCTCACAGCAACAAAAGGGTATTTACTTTGCACTGAACGTTGCTGCTTTCTGCCAGTGTTCTCTCTACCCAGCCAGGACTAGAAGGAATTTCCCTACAGGATGCTAACATTGGACAGGACTCATCTGATCTGGGTGACATTCTTGCCTACTGTGTAGGAAAAAAAGGTTTCTCATTTTGAGGGGAAAGGAGGAAAATGCCCCAACCCCCAACAAGCTTCCTAAGCAACTCTGCATACTGACCTAACTCAACCCTGCCCTGAGTTTGATTGGAATGTTTTTCCCTTTTGCTCTGCAAGCTGTACCCATTCCCTCACTGTTCTATCCATGTTATCAGGGCAAACCCAAGTCTGAAAGCACGATGCCATCCTCTTTGTGGGATGTGTTGTTACTTGAGCTGCTTATCTTCCTAGGACACAACAAAGATGTATTCCATCCATTTCACATGGTTTTTTCTAGTTGGTACATATTGAGAAACTGCTGGAGAAAATAGGAGGATTAAAAGCAGTTTGTAGAATATTGAGCTCTGAGATTAAGTAAAAAATAAGACACTGCTCCCTTTCTACTCCTGCAGAGTCATGCTGTGCCATCACCTTTCTACTGCTTTCCCATTGTACCAAGTGTAATGGGAATTTCAGAACATTCTTACAGAGGAGTTTTTGATAGAGAAAAGGAGGTAAGCTGGGGTATAAGGAAACAATTGCATGTGCTCTGGTTGCAAACAGAACACAGGTGACAGAAATCATGGTGTTTCCAAAAGGCAGCCTGACCCTATTGCAGGACTTGGTGCATGAGTGATGTGTCTCACACTTTTCAGGTTTCCTGTTCTTTCAGCCTATGCTTGCTCCTTCCAGCACAAACCACCAGCTTCTTACAGGCTGACCACCGTCTTTTGGCTTTCACTTCCAAATTTGCTCATTTCCAACACTGTCCTTCCCTATAACCACACTGCAATTCCACCTTGCCAGCCACACCACAGCTCTGCCAGTTGTACCAGCATGTTTTCCCTCTCACTATCCCATGCTGTTTCTGCTCCTGACCAGTGACTGCACAGCCTCACAGAGAAGGGTTTGTCTTTTGCACTGTGCCAAACCTTCCTACACCACCACAGACTCCAGTAACACTTTCAGTAACTAAAGGAAACCAAAAATTTCACTGACAAATATGTCTAGCATCAGGTTATTTTTATATGCTTGATGGGCAGGTTATTTGGTTAGTTTTTCATTAAGCACTAATACTCTGGATCATGTTTTCTATTGCCTTATGCTGTATTCAGTGCATTGCACACCAATGGTTTCTGTGAGACCTTCTCAGCTTCCTATCTGTGTCATTGTAGCGGGTGAGCTGCTCTGTTTACCATGGATGTTTTGTATATGGTTTTTCCTGGGGTTCCTCCTTTAATTGTATTAAAAAATAAATGGTAAGCTCAGTTTCCTTTCCTTAGTAATAAAATATGTCTGTCTGTATGATGGCGAGTGGTAGAACCTCTCAGTTACTCACGTTAGCCCCAGCCACCACTTCACAGCATCCAGGTAGGTGATGCAGCTGTTGACAAAGCTGTACCAGGTACAGCTGGCATTGAGCCACAGCTCCGTTTGGTGTGCTGGCAGCACTGACAAAATGACACTCAGGTAACCCAGCTTGTGGCTTCCACACACCTCACATCTGTCAGTTTGCCAGGGGTTAGCCGAGCAGTGTAGCTACAGATCGTCCTTCTCCTTCCAAAGAGGAAGTTCTGTGCAAAAGCAAAACCCAGTGTAAGGTGTTCTCACAGTACCCCTGCTGCTTGGGTTACCTTACTCTGAAAGTGGAGGGTCAATAACTTCAGTGCTGTGCTTTTGCTGGGGGTGGAGGGAGTGGGGATGTGAAGAATCCCTTACAAGTATATGTAAAAAATATACTCTGAACCAATTCTTCACTCCCCATTTGGGAGTCTAAGAAATAAGGAAGTGCAGGGAACTAAATTCAGCAGGAAACTGAGAAACAAATGGCTGCTAATCTTGAGTGTAGCTGGAAGTCTCTGCTTCCCCTGGCTAACAAGCAGCATAAGAACATGTAGCAGCCCTCCCTTACAGAGAGAGAAAATCCACACAACTGCTACACCTTGGCTCTGCCTTCCCTCCCATGGAATAACATCCCTGCATGAATGGTCAGGCACGGGAAAATTAGTATTCTTTAGGCATCACATCAAATACCACCAAATAGGAATAGAGACAGAGCAGTGACACAGCTAAATGTCATCAGAGCTGCTGTACAGATAAGAGTGTGGGATAGAGGGTGGGGATGTAATAGCAAAGAGAAAGAAGATAAAAAGAAAGCAGATAAGACATTGCTGTGTAAGCACAACGGCAAAAATGTGACTTAGAAAGGCCTATTTTCTTTTTTGGGGAGGGCAAAGGACAACACCATTACTGTCACCAATACATGCAGAGCTTAAAACAGGAAGAGGGAAAGATATATCCATACCTCTGCTTATTCAGAGCCTTCTCCTATATAGAAAAGGAAAATCAGAGCTGGTTGATGACAACCCTGAAACACACATATCTCTTCATTGGAAAAATGAGCTACACTGGGGTGTTTAAATAATTAAATGCTCATTTCAGAAGTCAGAAAACACAACACCTTCTTGAAAGCAAACTGTGCCAAAAATCTGCTTTGGGTGGGTGGAATACGCTCTGTGGGATCGACTGTTCATATTTCAATCAACAGTAATTATCTGGAAAAGCATTCAACCAGAACAGATTCTTTTCTTATGAGAAGAACACCTGAAAATCCTGCCTGGATGTAATTCCTTTTAGTGGGAGAAAAATTTCCAACAAAGAAAGGGAACAGGAATTCTGACCTCCTGCTTTGGGGGAACAGTGATGGGCCACCTCACCCTTCTGAGTACAGACCATTTTACAGTAACTCCAGCATTACCCACAGGTAACAGCTCTGACTTAAAAATTCATCTCTGGAACAAAATAATAGAGCTGGCAGTCTCCTGGCTCTTGCCTTTGTTACTGCCTGGGTAGGGGAATGTCTGGTGGGATCTTAGAGCTCTTCTCATGGAACATCACTCAAGGATGCTTCTCCAGTACCAACACTGTACTAACATGAAGTACCCGCTGTACTGACATAAAGAGCTTATGGACACGGTCACCACTGCTAGATGGCTTTATTGAGTGTCTTGAACCACATTTCCCCCAAAGCTCATCCCCTAATTTCCAACTTTCAAATGAAATTAGAGGCCTTTTTATTGTTAAAACTGTCCACAGTGCCAAGTCTTCCAGCATCACCACCAGAAATAAGTCATGTTTTCTGTGGCCCCTCTCAGGCTTCTATTGAGGAACCCAAAACATGTCTTTTTCAGGATGTTTCCATATAATTCCCAGCTCCTTCACCCTTCCTCCACACTGACTGCAAAGTACCCCAAGTACTGTAGGAACCAAGTAAGAAGCCAGCATGAGCAAGTTCTTCAGGCAGTCTGAAGAGCAGCTTTCACCAGGGCATGATTAACTTTTGGAATCAGGGCACCTTTAGCACACAAACCATTCATAGGCTCCTTTACCTTACATTGCTGGTGGCTTGGACATTTTCAGCAGTGAAATGGGTTCTAGATGAGGCTCTGGAGCCCTCACTCCCTGCCAAACCTAGATGACACTTCCTGGTCTGTAAAGTCTGTATTTCCACCTTCTCAGGTGGAACAGGTTTGGCCATTCCAAGCTCTTTGTGCAGTGATATCCATCCCTGAACAATGTTTTCAGCAAAACACTTTTTCACAGGCTACAACTGCATTCACAGATGACTTCCATGATCCTTTGACTGATGGCTTTTACAAGCAGGATCAAAATGCTTTGTAGCTTCTTACAACAGAGACCTGGGGAAGACTCAGTAGCTCTTCAATTCTCTTGCTCTCTCCATCTCTGGTCTTCCCTGGGCATTGTTTTCTGTTTGCCCTAAGACTTCAGTCACACTGAGCCTGGATTGCCTAAGGAGAGAAAAGAGAGTGCAAAAGCAATTTTATGGCTGTATCTCCTGACAGAGACATGACTGCAGAATCCCAGCTCTTGAAAATTTCTTCTAGAACTAGTGAGTTTCAGCAATTCAAATGACCAGTGTCATGGCAAGCCTCCAGCTATCCTCCTTCTTTCCTCTCTTTGATGGGGATGGAAAGAAGGCAGCAACGAAGGAAAGACTGGGAAGACTAAACCAGCAGTTCTCAAAGTGGTATGTGAACAACACCCACAGCCAAGAGAAGAACTGAGGTTTACAAAGCCTAGTGTGCAGTGGTTTCTTTAAATGTGTGAACACACAGACTCAGACACCCTCCCAGTCCACGACTGGAAGGGGCAGAGCTGTTCCTCACCACTCTGCCAGCTTCTGCTCGTACAGCTCCCTGCGCTCACGACTCCTCTTCTCCTGCAAGGTCTCACCAGCCAAGCCATACATTGCCATTAGAAGGCCTCCTGCAGGGATCCTGGAGGAGGAAGCAGAGAAGTCACCAGTCACCCAGGGGACACACAACAGCAATAACTTACTGGCATCAGCAAAAGGAGCATACAGGGGCCAGATGCCGCATGAGGGGAGCGTCACATTCCCCAAAACTCACATCACACCACAGACTAAAGGTATTCCTGTTCTACTGTCACAGCTTTTGTCCAGCTGTGACTCACAGGAGCCCCTGTGATAACATATTTTGAATTTACTCATTGACAGGCACACACAGGACCAAAGGAGTGGAAGGATTTATGGTGCCCGGTGAAGACTCCATAGAACACCTAACCCATAATTCAGACAGTGACACCCCTGCCCAGCTTCCATCCAGCTCTGGAAGTACTTGTGTTTTCACTGGTAAAGCTCCCTAGGCTGCTTCCAGGCATGCCCACAGCTGACACCACCTTGATGGTGCCGAGAAGCACAAAGCGCATTCTCTTGTTCAGGTAGGATCCCCAGATTCACTTGTGAGGATATTTACCGGTCAGCACTTTGGGAAGAAATCCCAGCCCTGCTTGAAAGGTCAGATTTCTCCTGAGTTAGAGGTTATTGTCCTGAAGGACAGAGCCTCTGAGAGAGAACCATGGGTTCCTCCATGCCCTCAGGAGCTTTAGGAGATTTATGACTGCAAGACACACACACAGACATGTCACCTTACAGCCCAGCCATGCAGCTACTCCCTCAGTGTTTCCTAAAGGCTGCTGCTCCACATTTCAGCTTTGGTGGAGCCTATGCTGTCCCCTCCAATATGCAAACAGCAGCAAATAAGATGCCCTACTGAGGGCACTGAGCTCTCACTACTGAGAGAGCAGCAAAACACATCCAGAAACAAAAAAGAAAAGAAAAACAGTTTAAAAGTTGGAAGAAAAGTGATCACCATGAGGTCCCAAGAGAGATACAGAAAATCCCTCAAGGCAAGAGAGGAAGGGAAGCTCCTGTAGCCCCACCTATGATTCCAGGCTTGGTGTGTGCAGCAGTCACAACTCACCCAAACACCGTTCCGAACACGACACCGCCCACCAGGCCCTGCAGGCCCAAGTGCATCCTGAAAAGGGCTCCTGTGAAGGCTAAAAACAGAACAAACCCACTGAAACCAGAACAGCCCCCCCCCTCAGCCATCTCACACCAACATAGGGAGTTGCTTTGCTGCATTTCTCTTCTCCATGAGCTGACATCTGCTTTCAACAGAGCAGAAACCAAGGGCCATGGCCAGTGGGACAGAACCTCACCACACAGGTTTCACACTGCACTGAAACACTGCACAAAGTTCCTTCTGCTTCAGAAAAACTGCCAAAGTTTTTGCTGTATCATAGAAGTATCTATGAAAGTAAAACCAAGCTCTCTCTAGGCTGGAGCATGATCTCCCTCCCCCTTTTTTCTGTTCAACAACAGCTAATAATAGTAGCTGCCATGTAAGGCAGAAAGTATCAGTAAAAACAGTATCCAACTGTAAGGGCAATAAAGCCTGTAAAACTGAACAAGCTGATCACTTACCCACAGCCCTGTTGCCAAAAACGGGCATGCAAAACTTAGCATGAAAAGGGCAGCCTATAAACAGTGTGCTGAATTATTACCAAGAGTGGAAATAAAAAATGCTTTCCTTGTTAAATAGGTGCTTATGAGAGCAGGTTATGCACCAAGTGTTGCCTTTACCCCACACAAGCATTTTTCACCCAAAATACTCCAGCAAGTATTTTGAAGATGAACTGATCACCACAAAATTCCCCAGTGGTTTCAGCAGTGCATCAGTATCTCTGTTACAAATAAAGGCACGCAGCAGGCAAACAACAGAGCAAAGTCAGTGCAACAAGAAGCAAAACCCAAGAGCATAGAAGTTGCTCCAGCCCAAGGGATGTGGATACCTGCTTATGCTTTTCTGCTACAACCCTTGCTTACCAAGAGAAAAGCACACAAGGTTACAGCACCCTTACCTCCTGCTGCAGCAAAATTACTGATGGTGGTTTTATCGCGGTACGCAGACAGGCCCGTGCTCACCACGCTGCAAAGGTAAGGCACACAAGTCAGCAGTTGCACATGGAGAAAGAGAGGTAGCAAAACACAGCCTGAAATAAAGCTGGGTTTCATTAAGCCAGCCCTCAGGTTGCCTCTAACTGCCTGGCTGCCCATCTGTTCAGAGCACACACGTGCCAGCCATGACTTCTGTGACTTTACTGCGGGCAGCTGCACAGACACAGGCCAGGGAATATCTGAGTTCCTGAACTGGATCTGGGATGTTCTTTCTTTTTCTTTTTTTTAATCAAAGAATTTTTTTTCCCATTGTATAAAATGACAGAATGATTTAGGTTGAAAATTATATTAATGATCATCCAGTTCCAAGCTCCCACTGCAGGCGGGGGCACCTTCCACTGGACCAGGCTGCTCAGAGCTCCATTCAGCCTGGGCTTGAACACCTCCAGGGATAGGACATCCACAACTTCTCTGAACTACCTGTTCTAGTGCCTAGGAACATGTAATACAGTCAAGGATAAAAGAATTTGAGCAATGAATAGGTCCTGTCAGTCAGTCAGTCCTGATGTAGGACCTTTATCCCAGAAGCTGATCCACGTGTCAGTAAAATCTTGCCTTACAGACCATCCCCACCACAACACCCAAGGCACACCCATGACATCAGCAGGGTCATCTACTCTTGTGGCATCAGATTTCCCTCTGGGTAGGTAAACCAACTCCTCCAAAAGCATCAGCTAAGCCCCAGAACACTCTCTGTTCTCATTTCTGGAGCCACATCCTCCCCAGCACTTCAGGAAGCTGCCTGCATGACACCAACAAAACAACAGCAATCCTCATCTCCTTCCCAACACAGATAAACCAAAACAATTTGGGGTTTAATTGTGAAACTTAAAGCTTTCACAACTGCAGGACGAAACTTTCAACTTGGGTTTTACAGAAACAATGCTGAGCAGCAAATATCTTCGTTCAGAACCTTTTCCAAAGGGCTGGTGAAAAAGGGGCTGATCTGACTGCAGGGGAGACACCTGGTGGAAGATGACGAGGTTACATGTCAAATGCAAAGAAATCGAAAACCCAAAGAAATCAAAAGCTCCAGGAGAGAAAGCAAACAGCATGCTAACTAAGCCTAAAAACAGATACTAAACTAAAAGGTGCCAAAGAAACTGAGAGAGAGCGAGGAAGAAATTCAGAAAGAAACAAAAAAATTAGGGACAGAGAAATATAAAATAATGCCAGTCAATGCTGTGGGATCTTAAAAGCAGAAGGAGAACTTTTATAGAACACACCTGCAGAGAGAGTCAATGTAGGTTTAGGACAACACAAAAATTTACTAGTTTGAACAACAGGGAAGGAGATATTTCTAGTTTAAAAGGGCTTAGCTCAGAAGACCATGCTTAGGTTGATGTTCTATTGCCAGAAATGCACTGAAACACCCAAGGAAGAAAATCAGGGAAGTGGAACACAATCTCTGCATTGGTTTTGTGTGTGTAGGAGAAATCAGAAGGCCTAAAGAGGTCCACAGAACTGGTAGGTCTGATATGCAGCAATTGCTCAAGAACAAGACAATCCCCCGTGAGTTTCTGAGGACAAGAGCAAAGAATTGTGAGCAACACCAGTGTATATAAACTACGAGTAGTGACAGTTGTAACACCAGTGTATACAAACTAGGAGTAATGAGACAGAGCAGAAAGGACAAATATCTGTGTGGGTTAGAAAACACTTCCAGAAACTGCCAACACACTATAACACTCCCTCAGAGAAAAACACACAAGAAGAGACGAAGCAAAAGCAGAAAGAAGCTGTCAAGAAAGGGAAGAACAGTATTCAAGTCAGTAACAGCAGTGATTAGATGTACAAACAGGGCTTTTCCACGTTTAGGGTTTGTGCTGGTTCATTAGCAGATGTGAGTTCTGGGACAATTGTAAAAGGTTAAACCCTCTTCATGCTCATGCCTGACCAACCAGACTCATGTTAAGGCAACACCAGGAGCCTCAATCAATCAGCAGAGCTGTGGGCACTGCTGGCACAGAAAGCTCTTGGCCACTGGTGCTGAAGGACAAGCACAAGCACAAGGCAGCTCTGCTCCCACTGCCATCAGGAAACACTCACTTGAATATCGTGGCGAAAGCCGTGACCCTCCAGCTCCAGCGCCAGCCGTAGCGGATGAAACTCCGGAGACCAGCACGGTGTGCAGATTGCTGGGGGGACAGAGAGGACATGTCACAGGTCACAGCCCCCTCCTCCTGCCAGCACCACCGGCCCGCTGCAAGCCAGGTCATGGGACTGATGTCCCTTGGGACCGATACCCCTACTCTGAGAGATCGAGCCAGCCACCTTCAGAAGAAAAGCTGTTCCCAGCCACCAACAGCAAAACCAAGAATCAATTCCAGTCTGGAATGTCAACTGGTCTGTCTAATCCTGCTGCTGAAAGACATCTGGATGGACTGGGAAGGCTTTTTGAGGACAGTACAGGAAAGCAGCAGAGGAGGAGGGGGAAAAACTAGAAACTACTTCATTATTATGAGTTCATAAGTATTAATAAATAATAACCATCAATAAATAATAGTAAGTAAATAATAACCATCTGACTTAAATGTTAAGATACCATCAAGCTCTGCAGTTTAACACTGGCACTTAAAAGTTTGAAAAGGATTTTTAAAATATGCGATAAACAGAAGCTCCACAAAAATTAAAAATGTTGGAGTTAATACCATGGAAGTAAATAAATTTTCTCTTCCAGTGCTTGTGGTGTAGGTGCTTAGCCTGGGTTCAGATACACCACAGAGTCACCAGAGCGAAGCCAGGCAGTGGTAATTTGCAGATCACTACATCAGGGGCCAAATCTAATTGCAAGTGATGCAAAATTTACATCAGGCAGATTTTTAAAGGGGTTTTCTTCCTCATAATCCAGGTAACCAACACTTTAATTGAATAACAAACACCTAGAAGTTCAAATACATCTATAAAGCGTCACAAATGTTCTTTGTTGCGCTGTTGTTCTAAAAGAATTTTAAATGGTCTTAAAATGACTCACATTAATAAGACAAGAGTACAATCCCAGTTTGATACTATGAAGTCTCCTGTCAGCACACTGAAATTTAAAAGCAGAAAGCCTTTTCGAGACATACTAATCAGCCATTTAACAGAACGGTAGACTTAGCTACCAACTTTCTCTGTAAGGAAGGACACTTTTCAAGCTGACCGCGTGCAATTTGGGTAGCAGGGAACCGCTCACTCCCGCAGCAGCTGACCGGGCAGGCCGCACGCACTTACTCCCAGCAAACTTTTTGCCACAAAAATACCAGAATCGGGCACACGCACGCGTCCTACAAACACGAGGCCACCCGGCCTCTTGAGGACTCGGCTGCGACCCCAAACCGCGGCTCCAAGGGCAACTTCCACAGCCGGCGCCTTCCCGAGGCCGAGGCCTCCCGGGGAGGCTGCGGACCCCGGCGGCGGGCGATGCCCAGCGCTCCCCCCGTGCATCCCCCGGGGCCCGTACCACGGCATCGGCGCGGTTCTGGAAGAGCTCGCCGTGGCTGCCCTCGATGAAGGCCTTGCGGGCGCTGACGAAGGCGGGCAGCCCCCCGTACAGCCAG